>QMIH01000094.1:463620-493674 GCA_003987875.1 Clarias batrachus
ATATTATAAATATATTATAAAAAATAAATTGTTTATTAAGCACACTTAAGTGGCGTTATCAAAAGGCAGCCGTGCAGCGGATCCAGCCGGTCATACTGCTTCATACACGCACCTGAGACAAACACACAGCTCATCATTCACACAAACACACGGCTCGGATGCTGAAAAGAGGTTTCCATGGAAGCGTGTTGAATAAATTAAATTACACTGCAAGAGTGACAGCTTTGCCTACATCCACAAAATCATGGAGAAGAATAGTTCATAATGCGAATGGCTTCTCAACTGAAAAGCTGACTGAATCGTGAATGACGCATCACTAGAATCTTGGACTACCTTCTTTTTTTTTTTTAACCTCATGAAATTATATCCTTCGCTGCAAATCAAGAAATCAAGCCCTTTTGTCCGGCTCTTAACCTGACGGATGACAGACTTGGCTGTACTCTTACTACTCTTTTGTTTCTAACCAAATATTCGCAATTTAATAAAGTAGATGCCTACGTCAATGTTTAGGTTCGAGATTAAATTCAACAAGAATAAATTGTTCTTGAAGCGATAAAACCGTTAAATTATAATGAACAAAAAACAAGAGTCTTGTAGTTTCCCTTTTTTTTTTTCGTCTTCTTCGCCTTCTGGCGCGCTGAAAAGCTGTCTGCTCTAGTCCAATGGACCAAATTATTGCCTTTCAAACCCAAATTAGTACCTTTACTTAAAAAGTGTCTTTGGCTGAGTAATGGACTTCCTGTGGCAAAGGACGCTCCTGCTAGCCATCAGGACAGGTTGGCTTTGTGACATTCTCATTTTCTCTAAAGGATCTGTGGCCTGGCAGTCCTCTGCTTGACAGGACCGGCAGGGGACGCTTCATTTAGCGCCGCAGTTTCTGAATGATGTCACGGAAAAAAGACGGGTAGGAAAAATCAACTGCATCGCCTCTCAACCTCCACGGTTGTGTGAGGGGAAGCAGTGGGGAAAACGGTGGCGCATGGAAGAATGCTTTAATCTTTTCGCTGTGGCTCAACACACACATACACACACACACACACACACTTGTCCAGACCAGACTATGCTGAATAGATTAGCTCTAAACATGAACATAAGTCATACTGTGGCCGTCAAGAAATGAGTGTTCAAGAAGTATTCCGACCCAAATACGTGACGAAGGATAAAAAACGAACTGCAGAATGCTGAGCATCCATTCCCTTTATTTTTTTTAATTAATATAATATATTTCACACAATGCATTTCTTTACCTATTCCTTAATGTAAAATCACTATATACGAATCTGTCCTCATGGAAGTAATAAGACCTCTTGTGCACTCTTAATGGAAAAAAAAAGTTTTCCCAAGGGATCTAAAGTTTATTACTTTGCCGATGGGATTTTACCTGGAACTTATAATCAGGGAACGCTCAGTTGTTAGGCTGCACCTTTAGCAAGTTTAAGAGTTCCTCCCTGAGAGACTAACTAAAAAATATATATCCAGGGTACCATAATTAACAAGTCAGTGGTGCATAAATAGCATCAGCTGAGAAGCAGGAAAAAAAGCATGCTCCTCTGCTTGCAGCTACAAAAATATTGATTTTTTTTTAATATTGTTAATGCTTTTTTTTTCATGGATTTTTACATTATAAAGTAACACCAGACTAGAAAGAATACAGAAAGTGGACGGAAAGTGAAAAGCTATAGTTATACTATAAGCTACAGTGTACTTCAAGTGTCTTATGAGTGCAATATGAGGAGCGGTCATAAAATTTGAATTGTCATTTGAAAATATTTGATCAAATTATGTCTGAACATTTCTTGTTGTTTAAAAAACCTGTGGTATAGTTCCTCACAATACTGCTAGAGGCTCCAAACCAAAAAATGCAAGTGAACCTTCTTTATGACAACGCGCCAGCCCATTCAGCTCACAAAACCGTGAAAGTTTTGGCTGACTTCATCATCACTCACTCATCATCTATACCGCTTAATCCTGTATTCAGGGTCACGGGGGCCTGGAGCCTATCCCAGGAGACTTAGGGCACAAGGCAGGGTACACCCTGGACAGAGTGCCAATCCATCGCAGGGCACAGACACACACACATACACTCACTCATTCACACACTACGGGTAATTTGGGAACGTCAATTAGCCTAACCTACATGTCTTTGGACTGTGGGAGGAAACCGGAGTACCCGGAGGAAACCCACTAAGCACGGGGAGAACATGCAAACTCCATGCACACAGAGACGGGAATCAGTTTTGGCCGACTTGGTGTACAAAATTCTCCCTCACCCTGGTTGTAATATGGGAATAAATACAAGGGTTATCACCATTGGTGTCCACCGTCCCTAGTTGGACTACAGAAGCTCCTAGATGGATGGATGGATGGATGGATGGATGGATGGATGGATGGATGGATGGATGGATGGATGGATAAGCGTAGGTATGATGATGGCGCTATAAATAGAGATTGCACCCATAGCATTTCAATTATGTCATAACAAAACTGGAGAGTCTAGTAAACATTTCCTGTATTATATTAGTGCTTATAAATGAGGGCTAGACCTTATCGCTTATCATCAGTGCCTGAAATCAAGGCAAATTATGGCTCGTGACTTAATGCTCAAATATTTAGTGGTGAAAAACAGTAGAGAGCTGTTTCGGGGTCGCGAAAGCAATTCTATTCATATACTGTATAAATGCTTAACATTTGTACCCATTTAACGCAGCACCACCCAGTGGTCGAACCTAGAATATTCTGATCCCATAGTGAGGAACGTTATCCGTTATGCCAGAGGCCTGTCTACAGCAATATGAAATGAGATCACTTCACGTTCAGTAGGGGAGGGAATCCACAAATCGATGTCAGAAACAAAAATAATGTCTCCCTTGCTTTGTAGCATCTTGTTCCACTCTATCAATTTGCCCTAAGAAATGAAAAAGAAGTCCTCTTTTTCAACGTATAGTAAGAATTCATTTTGTGTAAGCATGTACGACTGACTCCATGGGTACGTTATGATTACTAGTCAGCAACGGACCATCATGGAATTCAGCTGATTATACTTTTTGAAGGTTTGTGACACATGATCATATTGCTATGATTTTACCCCAATGTAGCCACATTTTCAATCTTTAGATCCTTTAAGAGTTTGGACAAGAGCTGATCCCAGATCAGCATTGGTATTCCACCAGAAAGTTTGATACGCACAACCCTAAGCCTTCTCATAGAGTCATCCGGCGATCCATGCTGCTATAGCAACCGTCACGACGGAGACAGTCGCTGTGAAGTGGATAGCGTTGATATGCAGCACCAAAATAGACAGCTCTGTTTTTCGCACAAGCTTTAAACTCGATTGTACTGATCAAGTTTGGGTTTTGATAATACACACATCATCGACGGTTATTTTCTGAAACTGCCTTCTTTAAAAAAAAAAAAAAAAACAATAATAATAATAATAATAATAATAATACTAGTTATAGGGTCATGGTTGAAAGAAATAAAATATTCGGTTGTTAAAACAGCCTGGAACACTCAGACAGCGAACGGTCATCGCATAGTGACACTTCCATTTTCTCGCAGCGCTACGAGGCTCTGATCTAATCAAAGGCAGAAGCAGACGGATCTATTTAGCCAGTAAACAGAAAATAAATGGTGACAGCAAACAAAGCAACAAAGGATGCCGTTTGGTTTTACACACTCTCACAGGGAGTTAATGTTGCCTAGTGTTTTTCTGCCTATAGAGTCAGTCATGAAAGTGGGTGGACAAAAAAAGATCCTGTTGCTTCAAAGCAATACGAGTCCATTCGACATCTTTGGTCTTTAAAACATCAGTCTCCCGAACATGACATCTCATTCTGTCCATATTTATATGTCCCTATATTCATTATGCACTTATGCAGTTATAATAGTAATAAAGTAAGATTCACTATTATTACTATATAGTACACTGTAGTTCTGTAATGTACAGAAACCTTAACTGTGATGTTACAATAAATTCACGAGGGACGTTCAAGTCAAACCGGGACTTGTGATGAAATTTCTCATGAATAAAGCACTAAAATTGATTGACTTCTTCATTTACAGAAGACTTCCACCACGGTACGGTCTGAGTATGAGACTCTTCGCCACACTAAAACATGTGAATGGTGCAAAGGTTTTAAAGAAGAAGATACATCCGTGAATGACGATCCAGGCTGAGGTGGCTCGGATCCCGTTGCAGTCGTTCGCGTGAACAATCGAAAATCGACAAGATAACTTGCAGAAAAGACGACGTGAACTGTACACACAATCATTCACAAATACCACTCGTACATGACAGGAACTCGGTTGGGAGTTGTCCCCTGTACAGTCCTGACCTCAAGCGATCCAAGCGATTTCCACATGTTTGAGCCATTAAAGGAGTTCCTGGGAGGCCAGCGTTTCAGATGTAAAGCAGACAGTCTGATCGTAAAAAATTCTACTTTGATGGTATCCAAGCACTGTTGAAATACTAGGATAAGTGCATTAGTGTAGCAGGGGATTATATAGAGAAATAAAAAAGAAAATACTGTATGTGACATATTAATATGCTATCATCCTGGGACATAATAGTAATAATAACAATAATAACAATAATAATAATAATAATTTTCAAATCCAGTTTTGCGCACGTCGATCCTTCTCTTTCTCTTTCTCTCTCTCTCTCTTTCCTTGCGTTTCTGACAAGACTAAATCCATCATGACTAGCTGTTGCAGTTGTGGCTTGCTAACTGCTACCTTCCATTAGCAATTCATTGGTGAATTAGTCATTTTGGCTTGGATATCCTATTAACATGTGCCAATTATTAGACTGCCTGAAACAAACAGAAATCCATCAAGGAAGGCACACACAGTTGCCAAGAGACAACAAATCCTCGGTTATCATCTGAATTCTCGGCGGAGGGAGGTGCAATGGGATGTAGGCCAAAAAAAAAAAAAAACTTTGAGAATACTACACTCATGAGAATATGTACGGCTGCAGAGAAAGAGAATTAAATACACTTCGACACACATGTAGCCTCCAGCTGGGGCATACCTCTCCTCCCGGGCATCACCTGGCTCCACCCTCTTTATGCCTCTGTCATTTTTGCCTTGATATGAACTTTTTATTGGTGTGATACCGTCCATTAAGAACATGAATAAATGATCATGGTACCAGTATACCACTATTATGGACTCCTCAGGACTTTTATCCAGTGTTTATTGCATGAAGCTTCTCAACAAATTTCTTGCTGCTTTTGCTCTGCTTGCTAGTGTTTCTATCACACAGTCACACATAAATATTCTCCATTCAGATCTCATACATGCACCCTGTATCCCGAGCATTTTCTATGCTGTAAAGAGCATGACTCAAAGCCACGCTTCATTTTATAACTACTGTTCTTTGAGCTGACCTTGGGTTCACTGTATGCTGAATGGCGGCTACTCGCTCCCCGGAAAATGAATATCTCAGACTGTTATGGCATGTCGCTGAAAGTTAATGACTTTTTTTAGGGCACGAAACAGAACCTGAGTCATGAAGACAATAAAAGGCTGATGGATGAAAGTGACACATTTTGGGTTAGTAACCAAGGTGCAGTGAAGAGTAAAATGCCATTTCAGTTTGCTCACCTTTTCGAGACCTTTGCAATTATTGTATGTATTTGTCACGTCACTCATGACCCAAAATCAAGGTCTTATAGCAGACACAGCCCCTACTATACAGGACAGTATAATGATCTCAAATAGGAATTCGACCATCACTCTGGTGATAATCCTTTCATTTTCTGTGTGTATGCCATGAGAAGGGCATTTTAAATTGCCTTTTGACCTCACAGTTGTCCATTCCAGATGTTAATAACACAGTGATGTTTGGATCTAGCGCGTTTTCCTTTAAAATCTGATAAGATGACATTTAACTCTGCTGGGGGATACTCCTCTAGTACAGTCGAGTAAAATGAGGCACCCTTGCACATTTTTTGCTATATACAACTTCACCAGTCAAAATTTTGGTGATGCAATGTTTTGTCAGTACAGCATGAACAACGGAAGGTTAGCCTAGACATCAATGCTTAGTAACTACAGTGCAAATTTGAGTCTTTTTCATAGTAAGTCTCATACACTGTGAGGGCAGTGGTAGCTCCATGGTTAAGGTGTTGGATTACTGATCAGAAGGTGCCAGGTTCAAACCTCAGGACCACCAAATTGCCATTGTTGGGGTGAGATGAAATGGGCAGGGTTCGAACCCTAATACCACCAAATTTCCAGGGTTGGGGTGAGATGAGGTTCAAACCCCAGCACCACCAAGTTGCCATTGTTGGGGTAAGATGAAATGGGCATGGTTTAAACACCAGCACCACCAAATTGTCACTGTTGGGGTGAGATGAGATGGAAAGGGTTTAAACACCAGCACCACCAAATTTCCATTGTTGGGGTGAGATGAGGTACAAACCCACAGGGTTCAAACCCCAGCACCATAAAGTTGCCATTGTTGGGGTGAGATGAAATAGGCAGGGTTCAGACCCTAGCACCACCTAATAAATCACTGTTGGGGTGAGATGAGATGAGCAGAGTTCAAACCCCAGCACCACCAAGTTGCCATTGTTGGGCGCTTGAGTAAGGCCCTTTACCTTCAACTGCTCAGATATAATGCAATAAAATGTAAATCGTTCTGAATAAGGGTGTCTGTCAAATGCTGTAAATGTAGATAAAAGATAAGGTGCTCTGGATAAGGGTGTTCATTAAACGGCATAAATCTTATTTACTAATTCTAAGGATAATTGTGTCTGTAATGACTTGTATTTCCATTGACACTACGGCTTCAAACTGTCTGTATATCTTACTCACTTGAGCAGCGGGTGTTTGGCTCCATCCAAAAAAAAGACACAAGTTTTGACACTTTTTTGACACAAGATTTACAGGCTAGTGGTGCAATGTCATAAGGAGGTCCTCGTGTGGTAACTTTATAACTAAATAACCGTTAAAATTAGAGTAGAATTGCAAACTGTATTATAATCAAATTATTTAGAATAATACCACAACTGGTACTACTTTAAAGTCCACTGAATTACTAATCATGAATTGCATTTTTAATAGATGACGTACACAAACTGTGCTCATACTAACGTCCACCTTGTATTCACTGTTTGCCACAATATTACAGTAATTGCAATCCTTAACATCTTCCAACTAAGAACCCAGTGGAGATTTCCATAGAGAATTCCATAGATGACAAGTTTAACAAAAGAAGTGTCAGAATATTTTGTCATTTGTGTTCATGTTGTGGTTTTCATTACAGAAACAGAGCTTAGTCTATAAATCTCCTCATCCTACTGATTGGGGTAGCGAGGTCAAGGCTTTGTACAGTAAAGTGTACAGCTTATGGGGGCCTCTAGTGGATGCACTAACACTAAGAACCAAGCATTACCAAACAGAAAGGAGGCTTTTTTTTCTCTTCTGTCATGGGTGTTGACCTTGACGGTGTTATATATTAAAATGTTTTGACAGATTTGCAACCTTAGACTCATATGGTCTGTGATGGTCAGAGAGCTGTCAAGCTTCTTATTTTGGTGCTTCCTCCATTTATTATGAGAGACAAGTGTGCCTCATTAGCGGAGGGACTTTGGAGTGCATGGAGAGAAGGCCCTGTATGAGAAACTGGAAATCTGGAATTCTGAGCAAAAGCTGAATATAGTAGACTATTATATGGCATATACTTCCTGTTTGCGTAATGTTCAAATGGAGCTCTACTATTTCACAAGGCTGGTCTTTTAGGTCATTATGTTACTTAGTCAGAATTACATTGATATGCAATCATCACAAAGTATATCATGCATGATGTTCCACTGTCTATGCATTTCATTCAAACCCCAAGACTGCAATTTACAATACAGTACAAATATCTGCCATAATGATAAACCAAAGTGGACCACTGGCAACAAGGATACCTATGTAGTTCCTGAATAACTCCTGTTCTAGACTGTACATATAAAATTGTTTAAATATACTAGCAGGACTGTTGTTGTATTAGGGTGGTGCAATAAAAGTACAGGAGTTTCATTTTGGCATAAACCTAGACCATGTTCATTTGCCTTACTTCTATTACTGCAGTGTTTATTGCACTGTACCTTTTGCCTTGCACTACCTTATGATTGTGTCTGCAGTGTAATGTCTCTTACTTTGTACTGATGTGCTTTTAAACTTAGCTGAAGCAGAAGCATTTTCTATCCCTCCATCCATTCGTTCACCCTTCCATCAATCAATTTATCAATTAATTATTCCATCAGGCCAAACATCAATCAATCAATACTCCCATATACCCACCCACACAGCCATCCATTCATCCATCCATCCATCAACCAATCAATCCATCCATCATCAATCAATGAACCCATATAATCCTGCATCTACAGCATTAATTCCTATCCATTAATTTATCCATCCATCCATCAATAAACCGATCTATCAATGCAGCCATCCTTCTACCCATTAGTCCAAACACCAATCAATGAGCACATCTTTCCAGCCATCCATCATTCATCCATCCATCCATTCATCCATCCATCCATCAATGCAATAACTGTAGCAATAACTCGAACCACTATGAACAATTTTCTGTAGCAGATCCTTTTGCCTTTATGTCCATATTTTACCCCAAGGAATAACACTGTAGAAGAGTTTTTTTTTTTTTACAGGGAAGAAAACTGAATTTTTATTAAACTTTTGTACAGTACCAGTCAAAAATTTTAAACGCACCTTTAATGTTTTTAGTTTTGTGATAAATTTTCTAAATTCTAGAAAAACACTGGAGTTTCAAAACTATGAAATAACGCACAGAGTATAGCATTATGTGATTAAGTAACAAAAGGTACTGTACAATTAGTTGTTCATGAAGATCATAACGACCATCTGAGGAAGGCAAAGACCAAAACTTACCTAAGAGGAAAAGCAGAGAAGTTCATTTAGAGTTACCAGAGCTTCTTGTCTCACTAAGGATTTTCTAGTAAAAAACAACCACTAGAACCTATATATTTCTGCATCGATCTATCTATCTATCTATCTATCTATCTATCTATCTATCTATCTATCTATCTATCAATAAATCAATATATCTATCAATCTATCAAGCAAGCAATCAATCCATCATCTATCCATCATGCATTCCACATTTTTCCAGCTCCTCAATCATCTTTTGTGTTTGAGCAATATCTAAAAAACTGTGACTGAAATGTAACAGTGTACTTCCTGTTGTGTGTTGTTGCTTTCAGTTTGTAAAAAAGTAACAGACTCTTATCTACAGTATATTGACAATCATTAAACATGGGGTACCATAAGGGTCTATCTGGGGACATTGCTGTAATACATACAAATAATACTATTTTAATTGCTGGTTAAGCCCAGATATGCATAATGTTTGTGAAGAGATACAATGTGAATAAAATTTAATATTATAAATGGATGACAAATAATCTTCACATATTGTTCATGGCTAAAATTTACTAAGTAGATTGTGAACTTCTGGTAGAAATTTCAATGTCCAATGTCTACTTTAGAACCTTTAATGTTTTTAGTCTTGTGATAAACTTTAGAACCTTTAATGTTTTTAGTCTTGTGATAAATTTTCTAAATTCTAGAATCTAAAAACACTGGAGTTTCAAAACAATGAAATAACGCATACAGTATAGCATTATATGATTCACCAACAATTCACCAACAAAAAGTTCACCAAGAAAGTTCACCAACAATTACTTTCTGTTATATAAAAACGGATTTAATTCTAGGAAGTGTTCTTTTCTGTCTCTTACATTTTCCTGAATATTTCCCTTCTTACAGAATTTCGCTTTTATAATACTCAGATGTATTATGCGGGTTTTCACCCAGCGCAGCTGGACACACTGTTCCCACTCTGAAGCATAGAGGCAAATCATGAGCGAATTTAACTCCAGCCTCTGCTCAACAACCACTTATCAGCTCACGGGGGAGGCGTCATTACACTCCAGCTTCACAATCTCACTAACCTGTGTGTTACAATAGCATCAAGCGCAACAACCTGCGTGTTATACCTCCTACAAACAATGGGGAACAAACAGATCCTATGTTTTATCATTTATACTGTCACCTTGGATCATTCATGATGTGATAGTGTGATATGTGATATCATGTTTGTGGGGCTTCAAGGTAGATAAAAAGAAAATTGTCAGCCTACAATGGGCTGAAAGCAAAGTGACCCCCAAAATCATTAAGAAATGATGCGGCAAGTTAGTCCAGTTTGCTGATATTTCATTGCAGCAACTCAAAATGGTACAGTACTCAAAAGATGGTACTGTATGGCCCCCGCGTGCCTGTATGCATGCCTGATGATGCCAGGGAATGCTTCTAATGAGACAATGGATAGTGACCTGGGGTATCTCCTGCCAGATCTGGACCAGGACATCACTGAGCTCCTGGACAGTGGCAGTGTACTGTACTGTCTATAGCAGGCTAGCAATTAGCATGATGTGGAACTTACAAATGTGCAGTACAGTGCAGAGCGTACCCCAATCACTAAAGAAAAAACACTGTAGCAATAACTCGAACCACTATGAACAATTTTCTGTAGCAGACCCGTTTGCCTTTATGTCCATATTTTACCCCCAAAGAATAACACTGAAGAAGAGTTTTCCCAGCCTTTCGTATTTTTTTACAGGGAAGAAAACTGAATTTTTATTAAACGTTTGTACAGTACCAGTCCAAATTTTAAACGGACCTTTAATGTTTTTAGTCTTGTGATAAATTTTCTAAATTCTAGAATCTAAAAACACTGGAGTTTCAAAACAATGAAATAACGCATACAGTATAGCATTATATGATTAAGTAACAAAAAGTACAATTAGTTGTTCATGACGATCATAACGACCATCCCAGGAAGGCAAAGACCAAAACTTACCTGAGAAGAAAAGCAGAGAAGTTCATTTAGAGTTACCAGCCTCAGACCACACCAGGTTAACAAACAGCACCTCAGATTAGAGCCATTATGAAGTCTTTACAGATCGACATCTCAATCAACTTTTCAAAGAAAATTACTGCATATTTGGGATGTTTTTAGCATTGTTTTAAAATGTAGAAATAAGTCAAATCAGGAAAGACTACAGAATTGACTTTTAACTTTTAGGAAATATATTTACATTATTCGGTTAATTTTATGTTGGTGCATAGATATGCGTCATTGGGCTACAGTGTGAGTTTGAGTACTGATATTGTTTGGGGTGTTGTTTTGATTTAAATGGATGGAGTTTCTGCACTGCCTAGTTGATATTTGATTAGTTTGATCTGGCAACTCTGACCTGCATGTATATTGCAAAACAATCAACTAAAACCTTACTACATTTTAGTCAATATGTTGCCCGTATGTTGTCGTTGTGACAGTGAGGTGAATATACTGTACTGCTGGGGGGAAAAAGGATAATCTATCACTGCAGATCAAACACAACTGAAAAATTAATTCCAATTAATGAAAAGCAATATTAGTGATGTTGTAGTTCTAATGTGAAATCATCATTCCATTCCTATTCCATTCACATTTGTTGTTTGTTAAGTGATACTTGTGATAATCTTTTGAATGGTGCTATATTGTACGTAGTTATTCCTGTGACAAACTGTGTTGATCTATTGTAACAGCAGGTAATGTATTTTTGCTAGCTTAGTATATAGTGTTTATGAGGATAAACATGACTGAATAAGAGCTTCTTGTCTCATTAAGGATTTTCTAGTAAAAAAAACAACCACTCACTCACTCATCATCTATACCGCTTTATCCTGTATACAGGGTCGAGGAGACCTGGAGCCCATCCCAGGAGACTTAGGGCACGAGGCCTGGTATACCCTGGACAAGGTGCCAATCCATCACAGGGCACACACACATAGACACACTAACATGGGCAATTTAAAAATGCCAATTGTCCTAATTTGCATGTCTTTGGACTGTGAGAGGAAACCCTGAAGGAGTAACTGAAGGAAACCCATCAAGCACGGGGAGAACATGCAAACTCAATGCACACAGACCTCAAAGGTCGGAAATTGAACTTGGACCTGGAGGTGCAAGGCCACATTGCTTACCACTACAATGCCATAGTAATAAGAAATCTAATCTACAAATACTGGAGACTTTGACACAAATGTTAGCCCAAAAACAGTGCTGTAAGTTAGTGATTTACAAAAAAAGAAAAAAGATGTGGTGATGATGATGATATTATTAGTTGTAGGTCATAACCAAAGTATTACCAGACTAACGTGTCTACGGAAGATAAAAAAAAAAAAAAATTCAACTTAGTGTCTCATTACAAAATAAATCTCAATGCCACTGATGATGAAAAGATTATAAGCAAGTTGTTCATGCAGTGTGGATTTGCCTTTATGTCTAAAGGAGAACAGAGGGATAACTGAATGAAAGTGCTGTTTTGAAGTACTATTGTTATAAAATACCCATATCGGACCCCTCCACATTCTGTAATAGTTTTTATCTAAGTTAGCATGTGATAATGGATAATCAGACATCTAGAATACTCCAGAGACTGACAAATGACATGTCTGTTAATTAGGGCTTTCAACACCAAGGATACCTATTAACTCATTAACGCATGGGATTAATCTAGAAATTCTAACGTGTTACAATTTTTTTTTAACACAAATTAATCATATGACCAAGTTTGACCCTAATGGCTTCCCATAATTACAGCGCGGTTACCCGGCTGTGTGTGATAATGGCACGTTTAACGCGGATAATAAGATGACCGAGGAAACATCATCAAATTGTGTGGAACGGAAAATTTCATTATAAAACCAAAGTTGTGTGCTTGAGATACCTTCAATAAGATTTTTTAAAAGATTTACAAAAGTACAATAAATGTGAGATACATTTGTAGGAAAAAGAGTGTGAAAGTGAGCCAGTTTATCGCACTTACTGGAGGCCACTAGATATCATTAAGTAACCATAACTGCCTCAGTCTAACACCTAATAGATGACAAATGGCAACTGCATTCATTCACTCTGGGCGTGTTAATAACAGAAACAACAGAAAAAGGACATTTTGCCGAAGCTTGTGCTACCCAAGTTGAAAAGGAGATAACAGACATGGTCACCACTATAGGAACAGAAAGCTCATAAAATGATTGTTGCAAGGAGTGTACCATTCGAGAGATTTGAATTTAACATGTGTTAAATGTTATTGCTTGAGATATTATAACGATAAAGATATTATAATCTGTTTTCTTTAACCAGTTTGTTATGCACATTTATAATACAAGTCTAGATATTTTAAAATTGTGATCAATTGTGGTTAATCAATCTCTGACTCTGATCAATCAAGATTTTTTTTTAATCTAGTTTTTAATCAACTGTCAGCACTGCTGCATTTTAACTAGATTGATTCTTTTTAATCTATTTTTTATTCAATTGACAGCTGTTCATTTCTTTTTTAACTGCTTTACAATAAAAGCAGACACATGTAAATGAACTGTATATACATTTTAAATATACATTTATATATATTTATGTATATACATTTTACATCTTGTAATACAGTAACACTAAAGGATTATCAAACCTCATGCCTACAGCAGTTCTGTGAAAAAAGAAATAAATAAAATAAACAGTCATCCTTAGTGTTATTTCTTTCCATATGGCGAGCTGTTGACACACACATGAACTATCTACTGAGGCATTTTCTTGTTGATTCGCCAAACGAGTTACTGTAGCACAAATCCCACAGGAAGAGTGTGACATCGTTCTTACCTCTGGGAGGTCGTTTTGTACTTCTGCCTGCAAAACAAGAAATAAAATATATATCATATTAGACCTGCGTGTAATCAGGAATAAAGAAGGTATTTCATTGGGAAAAAAATCTACCAGTTTTATTGCATTTGTTTACCGGTGTCACAGTTCTCTGCTAAGAGTGTGTTTGATAAGCAGCACGTTAGGTGTCCATCATGTTAGGTTTTGTGAGAGAGTGTGTGTGTGTGTGTGTGCGCGTGAGTGTACATTTATCTTCAGTTCTTTCTCTGTACAGAGGGCCAGAGTTCTGAGCCAATAGAACGTGTGTAGGATGCTTCATCATGTGCGAATCTCTCAGAAGTTCACAGGTTCATACTACATGCCATGCACCAAGCTGCTCAGCTTAAATCAATATGACTTTTCCAATGATCTGTAAAATTACTAAAGTAAAGTTAATATCACTTTGATATATAAAGTTCTACCAAAGAATATTACATTTACTCACACATCGTCTATACCGATTTATCCTGTGTACGGGGGCGCAGGGGGCCTGGAGACTCTCCCAGGAGACTTAGGGCACGAGGCTGGGTACACCTTGGATGGGGGGGGGGAGGTTCAATCCATCACAGCACACACACATACACACACTCACAAGCTCATTCACACACTACGGGCAATTTGGGAACGGCAGTTAGCCTAATTTGCATGTCTTTGGTCTGGGGGAGGAAACTGTAATACCCAGAGGAAACCCACCAATCACGAAGAGAACATTCAACCTTCATGTATACAGACCCGAGGAAGGAATCAAACCCAGCTGGACCCTGGAGGTTCAAGTCGACAGTGCTAACCACTAAGTCACTGTGCCGCCATACTAAATTTAATTGTGGACTTCAGTAACTGATTAAGAATCTTTGTTTTAAACTATAAGTTTTGAGTGTTTTACAGATGTTTCTAGAAGGTTCTTGCTAAAACTAGCTCCTGGTTCCTGTTTGTGTGGCATTTCCCATTTTATCTTCATGTCTTTATAAGTTTCTTCTGGGTTCTCTGGTTTTGGTGGATTGGATTTGCTTACAGTGACTGACCCTAGTTTTGTTATTCTGTGTGTGAATGTGAGTGTTTATGCTGCTTTTATGGTATAAATGGTTCCCTGCTTTACATGTAATGTTCTTGGGATAAAAATGTATTGTTTATTGGAGAACTTGCAGGCGGGACGGTGGTGTAGTGGTTAGCACTGTCGCCTTGCACCGCCAGGGTCCGGGTTCGATCCCCGGCCAGGCTCGATTCCCGTCTCTGTGTGCATGGAGTTCGCATGTTCTCCCCGTGCTTGGTGGGTTTCCTCCCACAGTCCAAAGACATGTTGGCGTTCCCAAATTGCCGTGTGTGTGTCTGTGTGCCCTGCGATGGATTAGCACCCTGTCCAGGGCGTATCCTGCCATGTGCCCCAAGTCTCCTGGGATAGGCTCCAGGCCCCCGTGACACTGAATACAGGATTAAGCGATATAGATGATGAGTGAGTGAGTGGAGAACTTGCTATTTAACTAAAAATGTTAGGGAACTATTAGAGTGTTTGATGATGGAAGATGGTGGTGTTTGTTGGCCTTCCATGAAGAACATTGGTATTTGTTCGTGATCTCACAATGGAGCATACTTGATGCTTAATAAAGAATGCTAATGTTTTGTTTTTTTGGATCAGGTTTGTGGTGTTTTGTGTTTTGTAGACAGTGTTAGTATTTGATGGAAAAGACTGTTAATAGTTAATGTTTGATATTTAAAAAAAGGCTAGCACGGGTGTTAAATTAAGAATGTAGGAATGGAGAATGTTAGTATTGCTGTTTCATGAAGCCCATTGGTAATGAATACTGTAGAGCATGTTAGTGTTTTGTAGAATAAGTTTATGTCAGTGATGACTGCTGGTGGTGTTTATTGAAAAGAAATGAATGTATCTTTGTGACTGGTGTTTGTGTTTTATGGAATATGTTTAATGTAGGATATTCTGGTGTTCTGTAAATAAAATTGGTCTTTGTTGGTGTTTAATGGATAATGATGGTGTTTCTTGGCTGTAATTGAGAATGTTGGTTGGGGTTTATTGGAGAATATAGGTGTACATTACCACTTGATAGAAAAGTTTGTTTTCTGTCGTTGTTTGCCAGAAAATTTTGGCATTTGCTGGTGATTTGGGAGTATGTCAGGGGATGTGTTTGGAATATACTGATGTTTGCTGGAAATTATTGATTTGATTTGGTGTTTAATAGAAAAGTTTGTGTTCTCAGTATTTGAAGGACTTTTTATATTTTTTGTTTTTGATACTGTAATTTGTGGAGAGTATTGGTATTTGCATTTGGTGGAGATTGTTTTTTGTTTGTTGCAGAATACTGATGTTTGATAGCAAAGACTGTTTGTGTTAATGCTTGATGGGGCTTAATTGGGATTGTTTGATGGATAGTTTGTTAGTGTTTTATTAGGAAGGGTGTTTTTGGTAGTGTTTGATGGAGTGCATTAAGTTTGTGTCAGTTTTTGGTTATTGGTTGATTGTGCTTAATGGAGTTCTTGGTGTTTGAAGGAGAATGATGATGCTTGTGTGTGATATAGTGCAGTATGCTTGTATTTGTTGAATAATATTGATGTAAGTTAGTGTTTGTTGTAGTATTTGATAAAGAGTGTTTTAAAGCCTTGAAATAACACTTAGAGTGTTAAGTCAACACCTAGCCGTGTTTATACAGTATGTCCAGTTGGACTCAAACTCTGAAAGTTGGACTCTGACATTGGGGATTTTATGGTTTGTGGGAGGTTGTTGGTGTTTGATGGATAATATTGATCTAAGTTAATATTCAATAATGAGTTTTTTTTTTTGGTGTTTATGGGAGGTTGTTGGTGTTTTTAGTGTAGTGCAGTATGTTTGTCCACCAAACTAAACTACACGGTGTTGCTGTTTGATGGAAAATGTTGATGCATGTTAATATTTGATGAAGGTTGTCCATTGTTAATATCAAATGAAGGTTGTCCTTGGTAGTGTTGAATGGTGTTTACTGAAGGTTTTTGGTGTTTATTTTGATGGAGAATGCTGATATTTGTGTTGGATGGAGGGCAGAATATTGATGTTAGTGTTTGATTTTGAACATAAATTTTAGTTATTAGCCCATAGTGTTTAAGTGGCTTAGTTGGATTGAGTTTAGTTAGTATCTGCGTTATGTGGTGTTTAGTTATAGTCCAAGGTTGTCCCTGTTAGTGTTGAATGGTGTTTAATTGAGGTTGTTGGTGTTTAATAGATACTGCTGATACTTGTGTTTGTTGGAGACCAGTAATTTAATAACGAAGGATGGTTTTGTTTGGGTTTGATGTTATTTATTCAGGGTTGTTGCTGTTTGATGGAATATGTTGATGTGCTGCAGAATACTGATGTAAGTTATAGTTTAAAAGATAATTTTTTATTTTTTTTTGGTGTTTGACAAAATATGTCTGATGAGAAGTCTGTTTGATGTTTGTTGGTTTTCAATGGAGGATGTTGGTGTTTCTATTAAGAATGATGGTTTATGTTCATGTTTCATGTAAGATTTATTTATTTTTTGCTTTGAGACTAAAACCAGTGAACTAAGAAGCCAAGTTTTATCTTTCAATATACTTAGTAGCTTTAGGCGGAAAAACACTAGTATAGCCTCTGCCCTTTACTTTGCCTGTTGTCCTATTTGTAGTCATTATTGCACATGCACTTTGTGTAGTTTTGCATTGTCTGATTCAGTTCTTTGTAGCCTCATGCATAGTTTTATGGAGCACTTTGGTCCTGGGGGAATATTGTTTTCTTTCTCTGTGTATCGTACCAGGTGGATATGAATAAAATGACAATAAAAGCCACTTGACTCGAGGACATTACCCTGAGTGAAAACAGCATGAACGTGCATGCAAATGATAAAGATCAAGCAATTTCATTACACCTAAATTGTTACTGTTCGTGTGAATAATAAATAGCAGCTCCTAACAACATACAGCCTTAATAGTTCTTCACAAAAATGCCACATCACATGAAATTGCACATATGCACTATGTAAGGATTCAGATGTACGGCTTAAATCAGTACGGAATCATAACGGGTAAGATTAAATGTCATAAGGAAATGAAACCCTTCTCCAAGATTCATGCAAAACAGTGATGACCCTGGCTTCTCTCATGCAGCGTGCTCTCAAACCATCCAAAGTCCAAAACTAGACCAAAAGTCCAAGTACAATGTGTAGCACGTGTGAGCTGAGGTCATAAAACTGAAAAACTGGACACAAGTAGCGAGATAAGCACGGTGTGTGTCGATTTATCCGGCGCTCCCAGACGTTTTTTTTCTCACTTGACAACTACAAAACACGGTGTCAGCTCCGTTACCCAGACATACATGTCGTACATACAGTACGTCCTTAAAGGCATGCCCTCAAAACTACACACTCCTCATCCACCGCCACATCTTCCACCTGCATGAACTCCATCCAGAAACTCTGTCTCTTGATCAGGTGTGAAAACTAAACAGTCAGCAAACTTACATTCCTCTGAGCCGGAGCCACATTTTCTCTGTCTGCTCATTCCTGCTGTACTTCATGGAGTTGTTGTCCAGCCCGTCCATGTCGCTGGAGAGTGAATCCATGGCTTGCAAAAAATGTGCGTGTTATAGAGAGAGGGAGAGAGAGAGAGAGAGAGAGAGCGTGTGTGTGTGTGTATGTGTGTGTGTGTTGTCCTACGGTGTAAAGGAATCAGCAGGTAGCAGGTTGAGCATGTGCTTATCGGCACTCGCCGTCCTCAGACTCGGAGCGCACCGTCCATCCTGGAGTCCGCCGGGTCCACAGCGCATCAGGCAGTGTGTGGTGGGTGGTGTGTGAATGAGAGTGTGAGTGTATGTTTGTGTGTGTGTGAGAGAGAGAGACTGAGAGAGAGAGCGAGAGAGAGAGTGAGTGAAGCGTCGCAGTTCTGACAGCACAGCACACCTCTTACAGTGACACATGAGCTACACACACACACACACACACCGCAGACACAGTTGTACGAAGGTCCTATTCAAACAGACTCCCTCCCTCTATCTATCATTCTCCCTCTCTCTCTCTTTTTCTAACCGGAACTGCAGCTTACTGAGAGATCCATCGCACTCGCTAGATCTGAAATCTTTCCAGTTCCCTTTGACTCCGCTCCTCTTCTCTCCCCCTTTCTCTCTCTCTCTCTCTCTCTCTCTCTTTCTTTCTCCCTCCCTCTGTTTCCTCACTCACTCCTTCCCTCACTGTTATGACGGAGGCGTGCTCTCCTCATGACACTAGCGTATCTGATCTCCCAATGATGACACGTTCATATTCCTGATAAACACACACACACACACACCCACAAACACACACATAAACTCTAAGAGCCTGGCCCTGCAAGAAGCGTCATAGCTATGGTTTCCGTGTCGACCAGATTCAGACAGTGAGCAGATGGGCTTAGCCTGGGAGGCAACTCCCCCCTCTCTCTTTCTCTCTGTCTCTCTTTTTCTCCCCCTTACACACACAAACACACACTCGTTGTTTTTCTGATGATGCAACAGCAAAACAGCCTCAGACACACCAAAGGAGCGGAAAGGAAATGGGAATTGAGATCATCCTCATCATCAGCATCAGCATCAACATCAGCATCAACATCAGCATCATCATGCACCTGCTGCTCAGCTTTTTCTTTTGGCACCGGCTTCTCTCCTGATTCATGCACACACACACACACACACACAGCAAGCACAACTACTATTGCAGTGACAACATCCTGAAGAATAGACGTGATGTTGTTGTTTTTCAGCGCTGGCGGTGTGTAAAGGCTAATGGAATTACATCGAGCATTACTTCCCGATTACGCCCCCGCCAGCACCCACCCCCCTCACCCCACCTCCCGCCCCCTCGCTTCCATTCCCACGCATGCAGCACAATTTCACACTGACACACTTTGTGTCGCTTGTTGTTGAATAAAATCTTGCAGATGCAAACGTGGTCCTTGGCTGTTGCTTCGGGTATCTCCGAATCTGCTGTTGAGTGGGGGTTTATACTGTAAGCACAAGAGTGTCACCAATAAATAAAATATGTATTTTTTTTTAAAGTGAGTGGTAGTTCTGCATCAAGAAATGCCTTAATGTTGAGAAAGGTTTTTGTGTATTTTTTTTTTTTTTTTAGCAAACTGACAATGTACTCAGCCAAAATATGGTATCGGTGCTAAAAAATATCTCACCTCCGTGAAAAAGTGAATTTTCAGATAGGATCATACAATACTATTTTTGATAATACTTAAATGCTTCTTATCTCCAGATCCGTGCTTCATTTTTTTTTGTTTATATGCATGCACATTTATATTTTTAGCAAATTTAAATAAACAGATTTGCTAAATATAATTTCCTGTTTTTTTTTATGTAGTGTCAATAACTTTTTTCAATTCAAGTCTTTCAATGATCTTAACTGACATTCAGTTGAAACTTGGCCAATTTGCACAGTACACTGAATTTTAGTATCTATACTTATGAAGAAATATAAATAATTTGCATTTTAAATGATTATTGTTTGTAGCGAGACAATATAACACTGGAAAATGGCCAGGTTTGGGGAATGTCTCAGGTTACTTAGCTGTAACCCTGTTCTCTGATAAAGTAGCAATGAGGTGCTACGTGACAATGCTATAGGAGCATCTCTTTGTTCTCTGGTTGTGAAGCTTGTATGTATCAAATACGCCAAATACTTTGGCTTATAACCTCAGTCAGGTGACGTCATCCGATAAGGTACATCTGCTGGTTATAAATAGGAGTGAACCAGAAACATCCTCAGATCATTTTTGTCTGAAAGAACAGAAAAACCATTTTAAGAGACAAAAGCCTGACAGGCGCTGACTCTAGGGGTTCGAAAGTGGTGTCAAACAGGCCTTCAAGTCAATAGCTAAATCCCACAAAGGGACTGTCGCTCTAGTGGGCGACCTCAACCGTTTAGCTCCACAAATAAAACGGGCAACAAAAGGTGCTTTGCCACAGAAACCCCATCGGTCAGAACATGACAAGCTGAAATAGTGGCTACATACATTCTGAGAGTACTAGGGCATAAGCTTTTCTTGCAGAAACTCCAGCACTGAAAAATTCTGGCAGTGGACTGGGTCTACATGTCTTGCCATGCACCAACTTTCAAATACACTTCATTTGAGAGTATAAGTTCTTCTAGTGGAGGGAGCCCTGGCACTTAGAATAGTTTCAATTACGCTGACTGGAAGACCAGCATCTCGTAGTTGATCCCCTTCATGGGCCAGACGTGTATGAAATGTCTGCGCCTGAGACAGAAGATCCGTCCTCATTGGAATCACCCAGGGTGAGCCGTCGAGGAGAGATATTAGATCCGAGAACCACACTCTGGTTGGCCAATGGGGCGCTATCAATAAGAGGCGCAAACCCTGTTGACGAACCGTCGCCAGGACTCCTGGGAGCAGAACTATCGGAGGAAATGCATAAAGGCGTAATCTGGGCCACGTGTGGGTCATCACGTCCAGACCCAGGGAAGCTGGAGGAGTCAGAGTGTAGTAAACGGGACATTGTGCTGCCTCTTGCGAGGCGAAGAGTGTGAGAAATATGCATCCTTGAGGTCGATTGTCACCTCTGCTACATAAAATCTTTCCCAGATTTGACTGACTACTTCGTGGTGGAGTTTCCATTCCCCATGTGTCACAGCTTGTCTGGATAGCAAGTCCGCTCTTATATTCATATGCCCCGGAATGTAAATTGACCTGAGGGACAGGAACTTGACCTGTGCCCAAAGCAGAACCTGGTGCGCTAGCTTGTTCAAGCAGCGCGAGCGCAGTCCACCATGGCAATTTATGTACGAGACTACCGCAGGGTTTTCCACCCGCACTAGCACATGGTAGCCTCTCAACTGCTAGAGAAAGTGTTTCAGGCAATTGGTGTGCCATGCAAGAAGATGATCTCTCCAGCTCCCTTGTGCTGGACGTCCATCCATGACCGCACCCCAGCCCATGAGGGAAGTGTCTGTCGTTAGCATCTTGCTATGACAAGAAGAACCTAAAGTGGAACCCAAAGTCAGAAACCAGGGTCTGAACCACATAGAAAGGGTACAAAGCCCCCAATGCGTAACCATTATTAGCCTCTGGGGATTGGCTCTTGAATGAAATCCCCTGGCTCTCAGCCACAACTGAAACGCTCTCATGTGCAAAAGGCCCAAGGTATCACCGTGGACGCGGCTGCCATGAGGCCTAGAGATCTCTGAAAGTGATGAACAGTCTCCTTCTGGCCTAGCTTAAATTTGTGACCAAATGTGACACCTAAATATATTGTCCTCTGAACAGAAAAGAAAATGCTTTTCGTGGCGTTAAGTCTCAATCCTAAAGAATGGAGATGAACTAGGACGACATCTCGATGTCGAAGCACTAGCTCCTGAGACTGAGCCAGAATCAGCCAGACGTCTATGCAATTAAAAATCCGGATACCCTGGAGGTGCAAAGGAGCCAGGACCACATCCATGCATTTTGTATATGTGCGAGGTGACAGAGCTAGGCCAAATGGAAGGACCCGATACTGGTAAGCTTCACCCCCGAAAGCGAACCTCAGGAACTTCCTGTGTTGTGGCAATATTTCTATATGGAAATATGCGTCCTTGAGGTCGATTGTCACAAACCAATCCTCTGGTTGGATTTGAGAAACAATCATTTTGACAGTCAACATTTTGAATCTGAATTTGAAAGATGCAAAATCGGACGCAACCCCCAATCTCTCTTGGGAACCAAGAAGTACCGACTGTAGTAGCCTGACTCTCTGTCTGAGAGGGGAACATGTTCTATGGCCCCTTAGCCCAGCAAAGTCTGTAATTCCTGGGCCAGCAGATGTGCTCATTCCGGTTTCACGGAAGTGGAGACCATGCCATTGAAACGCGGAGGACGATGTGCAAACTGAATCCTGTAGCCTGTGGCTACAGTCCTTTGTACCCAAGGAGATACACCTGGCAGTAGTTTCCATGCTGCCAGCTTCTCCGAAAGGGGAAAGGGGCTTTTTTATTGGATTTTTCCCTGATTTTTCTCCCTAATTTTAGTCGTGTCCAATTCCTCCCGGTCACTAGGGCTCCCACATTAAGGCTACTACTACCACTCAGCCGAGAGGGCCGAAGACTATCACGTGTTTCCTCCGAACCACGTGACGCCAGCCGACTGCTCTTTTCGAACTGCTCGCTCACGCACCATTGGGGGCGGCGTAACACACTCGGAGGACAGCACTATCCGCTCCCTCCGTTGCGCGAGCTCACAGATGCCCCTGACTGGCTGTAGAGCCGTGATTAATGTGGGAGCACTAAGTACCTCTCATCCCTCCCCTCTGAGAGAGCTCGGCCAATCAGCTCTCTCTAGACCTCCGGCTGCGAGAGGTTACAGCACCACCCAGGATTCGAACTAGCGATCTCCGGATGATAGGGCGAGAGTTTTACCACTGCGCCACTCAGAGGCCCAGGGGCACAGGTTTTGACACTTCAGCTGGGTGGGGGGATGTTAGATGTTTGGTATCCTGAAGTGTGGCAGGAGATGACCGAACACCCAACATTTCGTTGGAGACTGATGCTCCACGAAACACCAGTGGTGGTGGGGTTTGAACACCGGCCTCCTGGGAGTGCCAGGGAGGAGACACTATTCTGTGAATGAAATCCAGGCGCCCCTCCCCGGGGGGAGACACCCCCATGGCCCTGGGTGCATGAGCCTCAGAACTTCCTCTTTGTAGAGAGGAAGCTCCTCAGGTCTGGTCTTTTTGAGGCAGATTGAGAAGAGCGGGGAGCCCCACCCCAGGCTTTACGAGGGGGTGCGCGGCTGGTCACGCTCTTCTTTTGCACCTCACGCCTAATAGGGACCAGACCTGGTTGGGACCGGGTGGCCGACGGTCCCGACTCTTGAGCACTCTTGTCTGTATAATTTCGCCTCCTGAAACCTAGTGGCGACGGAATTAACAGCGTCACCCAAAAGGCCGGAAGACGAGACAGGGGCATCAAGGAGGACAGAACGATCCCTATCCTTGATGCCTTTGGGGTTCAGCCACAGATGCCTCTCTGTGGATACCATGGCAGCCATAGAACGGCCAACAGCACGGGCCGTCTGCTTGGTTGCACGGAGAGGCAGATCTGTTGCTCGGCGTAGCTCTGCAAACGCCCTCTCATCAATAGCCCCTCCGGTGCTCAAGTCCTTCAGCAGGTCAGCCTGGTAGGTCTGCAAAATGGCCATTGTGTGCAGTGAAGCACCAGCCTGAGCCGCTGCCTGAAAAGCTTTCCCCACCCACCAAGGCAGATGTCAATCTACATGGCTTGGAGGGGAGTGTCGGCTTTTTCAGAGAGGATGATGTCCCAGGAGAGAGATAGCCTGCAAGCGTATCTGGGGCCTCATCAGATAACTGCGCACTTTCGTATCAACGATATTCAAATAAGTCTAAGTCGATGGCACAAAAACACGCGATGAGTATGGCTTGTTCCATGAAAGAGTTAAATTGTCATGGAGGTCACCAAAGAAGGGGAGAGAGAAATGTCGAGCCCCCTCCCTCCGGCCACCCAACAGAAACCTGTTGTCTAAATTTGAGCGCAATAATTCCTCAAACGCTCAATTGGTGCCAATAATTCCTGTCAACACTGGAGAAGCGTTGTGCGAAGGCTACTTCCATGGAAGCAAGAGAGGAAGACTCTTCCACCCCTTCACAAGAAGCATTGTAGCACACTTGAGAAGCGAACGCTAAAACTTCCTGATCCAGAGAGAGCGCGAGAGAAAGGGGGAATTCCGTCTCGTGCGCGTCAGCCAGATCAACACGCGAGCCCCTGGAATGCGCCGCGGCTCGCAGTTTCTCTTTAAAGAAAGCGAGTCACGCGCGAAGCACCCTAATAGGTAGGATATAGCAATACTCACAGTCTCCCTGAAGTCAAGGTGAGCATGTTCTTCCCCCAAGCACTCAAAACAAAATTCGTGGAGATCGCCCTCCGAAAGAGATCTATCACACGGAGGCACGCCTTTCTTAACCAACTCTGCCATATCGGTGAGTTAATGCTGTTATTTTCCTTTTCCTTAGGTTATCCGTTTGCACACACACACACGCAAACACAAAGCGGTCCTGAAGACAAAAAGATCTGAGAATGTTTCCGATTCACACCTATTTATAATCTGCAGGTGCACCTTATCGGATGATGTCACCTGACTGAGGTTATAAGCCAACGTATTTAGCGTATGTGATACACAGAGAACCGGAGAACAAAGAGAGTTTTCACGCAGCATCGACTGTAGCTTTTGAAAGGGAACATATAATATCATCTCTCCAGAACAGTTGAAGTTAGCAACTTAAAATTTTTAGGAAAGCAAGATTGGACTTGGTGCAAATCCCATCGTAGGGCACACACATGTACACACACTCACAATCTCATTCACACACTACAGGCAGTCTGGGAATGCCAATAAGCCTAATCTACATGTCTTTGGACTGTCATATGAAACCAGTGGAAACCCACCAAGCACGGGAAGAACATGCAAACTCCATGCACAGAAGACCCTAAGACAGATATCAAACCCAGATCCTGGAGGTGCAAGGCCACAGTGCTAATCATTTTACTGTTAGCAGTGGTAACTAACAGTAGGCTTCTAACCTCTACATTGTAAAACAGTGCTGTTTGTTAATTGGTGATTTCTAAGGCCGGTTACTCTAAATGAACTGCAGCAGAGGTAGGTTTTGGTCTTGCTTTCCTGGGAAGGTCTTCATGAGAGCCAGTTTCATTATGGTTCTTGATTGGTTTTGCAAATGCACTCGACACAATACTGTTCTTGCAAGAACTATTTCAGAACAGCTGACCTTCATGTCTTAAAATTTTTGTGGTTGTTGTTTTAACTTGATTATTAATTATTTATGAGTTATTTTATAGCTAACTTTTAACTGGTATTGTACAAAATCATTCACTATTGTCAAACATTACAGAAGAATATTTGCATGCATTTAGAGAACCAACATATTACATAATAGAGCATTTTTTAGAAACAAACAAAAAAAAACTAACGAAGGCTTCTGCGTTTTGTATGAAAATAGAAAGGAGCGAATATGACAAAGTTACCAGGAACTAATTCTCCAGCATGCTCAGTAAAACCTAACAGCTGTTTTACTAACTGTGCAAACATTTCTTTGATAAAGTAACTTATTTAAAAAGCACTAAAGAGTATTTAAAAAAACACAATCAATATTTGGTGTGGAGCTCTTTGCTTGAAAATAATCAGAAGTGTTAGATTAGGATTTGGGCAGCTGTATACAGTGTCTTGGCGAATATGCCAGAGTTCTTATTGTTAATTTGGAAGTAAATGTTTATTACATAGTAATGCAGACATGATAAACATATAGATACTCATGTATCACTCACTCATTGTGCATACCGCTTTATCCTGTATTCAGGGTCATGGGGAGCCTGGAGCCTATGCCAGGATCCAGGGTACACAATCCATCACAGGGAAGACACACACTCACACACTCATTCATGTATATACTGTATATATATTTTTTTGAAAAATGTAATTTGTTAGAAGTATTAGCATTGTTAGTGGTAATAGTAGTAGTAGAAGTCGCCATTTCTTTGAATTTATGTTAATGCGGCAGGTTTAAGCTGCAAGGTTGTTTTTTTTTAATTACTCTGTGAAACATTAGGGGGCATGTACAGGCCAAGGCGTAACGATTTGCTCCTGAAGGAAGCTGTTCTATTGGATTACTCTCAGTGATGTAAAACAGCTTAATTATTTAACAATTAGCAAAGAAACAAAAACAGGTCGTTTCCTCTATTAAATCAGTGCGCCTGGAAAAGCAGCTTTCTGGACAGAGAATCCCCCCCCCCACCCCCCAGAGTGTTCAATTTTAATTTCCTGATCATTTTTAGCATTGTGGCAGAGCAGGATATCTGGAATGACGTTTTACATCATTTGACTCTGTGTGCTGTTTCTGTCCCATGCAGAAAGTGTTTATAAAAACGTAAAAGAAAATGCTTTACTGGTGATATATATATAGAGAGAAAAGATTTACATTAAAGACGTAAAATAATGAAGGCACAAATAAGTATTTCGCCGAATCCCTAAGTGATTGTAGTAAATGATGAGATCCATAAAGTCGAGATGGCGACAACTAAAACTCAAAACGTACATTCATGTTTCAGATGGATGAGAGATGTTGCCATGGAAACACACGCGCTGCCTGGCTACACAAAATGGCTTTGCAGGGATGGATTACTACACAGAGTGAAGGAGTGAGATTGAGTGAGGGGATGCAGAGGGATAATGTGTGGATGGCTGTTAATGTTGTGCTGAATTTGTCACTCTTTTGTATTACTAATGAATTGGATCGAATTGGATCAGCACATCCACACCTGTGTCGAGCTTAGATTACAAGGTTGCCTAGAAAGCTAAGATGTTTTTTTTTTCCTAAGTTGGTTTAATATATCTGTATTTATTATACGTCATAAAGTGGTGGAGCGCTGAGATAGGTGAAAGTCCTCCTTTAATCACTATCCATTTAAGCAGATGCAACTTTGTTAACTTTTGCATGCCAGCATGTCGTGTGAGCAGACCACACTGCTTGGACAAAAAGAAATAAATAATCAAAATAACATATTCTAAGATTTTGTTAGACCGCTTTTTAGACTGCTTTTTAGACCACTCTTTCACAGTTTGACTCCTGGGATATATAAGGGAACAAAAACTCCATGGATAATCTGGTCATTGAGTACATCCAGGTCGTCAGATAACTTTATTGTATTGCCACAGAGGCTTGTACCTTCTTACCCTGACGCCCCTATCACTCTGGAATAGGGTCAACCTGAACTCCTCAGCCCACATGACCTTTTTTTTTGCTCCAAAGTCTATTTTTTATGCTCCCTAGCAAATTTAAGATTTTTTTTCTGATAAGTCTCACTTTCTTATGGACACACAGCAGTTTATTTCCAATCCTGTGTGTTCTCAGCATATTGTGTGTGTATGGAAATGCTCATATTTTCACTTCATAGCTGTGATTTCTACTGTCAATTTATATTTATAATTGTTTTTTTCAGCAGCACAGTGGCTTAGTGGTCAGCACTGTCCTCTTGCACCTCCTGGATCTGGGTTCAGTTCCTGCCTCGAGGACTATATGCATGGAGTTTGCATGTTCTCCCGGTGCTTGGTGGGTTTCCTCCAGATACTCTGGTTTCCTCCCACAGCCCAAAGACATGCAGATTGGGTGTTCCCAAACTACCCGTAGTGTGTGAATGAGTGTGTGTGCCCTGCGAAGGATTGGCACCTGGTCCAGGATGTACCCCGTCTCATGGGCTCCAGCCCCCCAGGGACCGTAGATATAGGATAAAGCGGTACAGACGATGAGTGAGTGAGAGAGTGAGTGTGTTTAATTGATGACGTCAAGTGTTTAAATAATCTTCATTATTATTTTTTTTCCAATCACATTTCTTCTACGATGTTGACAGTTAGCTTTAACCTTGCGAATGTTTTTTTTTTTTAATCCAGTCCCACTAATTTAAAATCTCCTTAGATGTCCTCATTGCTTCATACTGGTCAATAATTTGACCTTTCTTAAACATTGCCTTTTTTTCTGGACATGAATAAGTGTATAATGTTTTGGTGGGCCAAAGATTGAAGATGGATTTCTATCTAAGACTTGATGTTGATGATATGATAACATTTTTAAGTTTCATATTCAACATTCAAAGACCTTTTTTAATCCCAGAGGGTAATGGCTTATACTTGGTTACAGTTGCTTATAGTCGTTCTCCAGGAGTAATGGAAAAGAGTAATAAATTAGACCAAAAAAAAAAAAAAAACTAAATCCTTTAACTAAACATAATTATATTCTATATACAGATATTGCACATGTGAGGGGAAAAGGAAAAGGTATTGCACCAATTATATGGGTAAGTCAGAGATTTTAATATTTTAATATAGACTGGTATTTTAAGTAAAAAAAACATGCAAATATTAATTTCCTTAGATTTGACTGTGTTTGATTTAAACCACCAAAGAGCCACTGACACATGACTACACTCAAGGGCACAGAGCTAATTACGGTAGCCGGGTCAAAACCACTGAGTCTATTGAGAGTTTGTAGTTGATGTCTTTCTATTTCCATATGACCACTCAAGGTTGTTACTGGCGTGATGGTGTTAATGGAGGGAGGAAGTCCTCTGGCCTGAATTAAATCTTCATGAACATAGTGGAAGAGATTTCTGGCCCTTCTCCATGACTTTATGGCCGTTTTTGTTCTTGAGTTGCCCCTCCCATGGGCTCTTGGTGTGTTTTCAGTGAAGCGCTTCCTTGTCTTAATTAACGATCTAACACTTTGTGGGTGTTAATTATTAATAGCCATTGAGACACTGGCATTTATGAATATACTTAAATGTGACATGAATGAAGAGAAGGAGAGACATGAACAGTGACAGAGATACTGTAGGACAGCTGGAAACGATGACTCAGGGAGGAAATATTGCTTGATTTTTCCCGTTAAAGTAATAAAGGAAAAGTTTCACGCTATTCACAGGGCAAAGGCAACTGAACTAGGAGGTATTCCTTTAAACAGCATTTAGATTCTTTAGATCTAAGTTGGCCATACTGATACTGCTCTTCTTGTTTTCTTGAATTAAGATACACATTTAAAAGCCATCTTTGTCAGATTAATTATGTTTTTATTGTTATCCCATAGTGATCCAGAAGAGCTATTACACAACACAATACAGTCGTGGCCAAACGTTTTGAGAATTACATAAATWYTGRAAATTGGAAAAGTTKCTGCTTAAGTTTTTATMATAGCAATTTGCATATACTCCAGAATGTTATGAAGAGTGATCAGATGAATTGCATAGTCCTTCTTTGCCATGAAAATTAACTTAATCCCCAAAAAAACTTTCCACTGCATTTCATTGCTGTCATTAAAGGACCTGCTGAGATCATTTCAGTAATCGTCTTGTTAACTCAGGTGAGAATGTTGACGAGCACGAGGCTGGAGATGATTATGTCAGGCTGATTGGGTTAGAATGGCAGACTTGACATGTTAAAAGGAGGGTGATGCTTGAAATCATTGTTCTTTCAATGTTAACCATGGTGACCTGCAAAGAAACGCAGGCAGCCATCATTGTGTTGCATAAAAATGGCTTCACAGGCAAGGATATTGTGGCTACTAAGATTGCACCTAAATCAACAATTTATAGGATCATCAAGAACTTCAAGGAAAGAGGTTCAATTCTTGTTAAGAAGGCTTTAGGGCGTCCAAGAAAGTCCAGCAAGCGCCAGGATCGTCTCCTAAAGAGGATTCAGCTGCGGGATCGGAGTGCCACCAGTGCAGAGCT
>QMIH01000094.1:493996-514008 GCA_003987875.1 Clarias batrachus
CCATGAATAAAGAATGGTACCAAAACACCCTCCAACAGCAACTTCTTCCAACAATCCAACAACAGTTTAGTGAAGAACAATGCATTTTCCAGCACGATGGAGCACCGTGCCATAAGGCAAAAGTGATAACTAAGTGGCTCGGGGACGAAAATGTTTAAATTTTGGGTCAATGGCCTGGAAACTCTCCAGATCTTAATCCCACTGAGAACTTGTGGTCAATCCTCAAGAGGCGGGTGGACAAACAAAAACCCACTAATTTTGACAAACTCCAAGAAGTGATTATGAAAGAATGGGTTGCTATCAGTCAGGATTTGGCCCAGAAGTTGAATGAGAGCAGCCCAGTCGAATTGCAGAGGACCTGAAAAAGAAGCGCCAACACTGCAAATACTGACTCTTTGCATAAATGTCATGCAATTGTCAATAAAAGCCTTTGAAACTTATGGAGTGCTTGTAATTACATTTCAGTACATCACAGAAACAACTGAAACAAAGATCTAAAAGCAGTTTAGCAGCAAACTTTGTGAGAACTAATATTTGTGTCATTTTGTGTCATTCTCAAAACCTAACGACTGTACACAATATACAGGAGTGCAGTACCATGGACTCCATAAATAAAATATGTGAACCGTCATATCAAGTAAGGTATTAAGTTGCACATGTTTGTTTTATGCTATGGGGAATGGAGTGCAGTAAGTCAAATGTATCAAATTTTCAATTTTGGCAAAAAATGTCTGAAAATTTTATCATCTTCCTGATCCTTCAACACGACTCAGATTAATCACCAAAAACAAGCAAAACCTTGTTTTAAAGCAATTAATGAACACTATCCAAGCTGGTTACTCCAATTGTTATAGAAAAACATGAAAATCTTTCGGTAAAAAACACATTGCAGGCGAAGTTATTTTTAGGGGTAGTACGGAGATCCTGGTGTCAAAATGAGGCTGAGGGTTCTCTCTTCTTTATTATGTCACTGAATCCTTATTTAAATATTCTAAAAACAGTCATTCAAATTCAGGGAACACTGAGTTTTCCCAAGACACTCATAGTAAACAAACACGCGCAGACATGATACAGTATCATGTACAGTAACTCGTGTCAAAATGGACCTTATTGAACCAGGACTCAATAACTCAAATTAACCAAAAAGTAAATTCTGTTTAAGGCTTATGACAGCATACTATGTTTATAGCAGTATCGCATATTGTTTACAGTATAACACTGGGCAGAGTAGAAGGTCAGCACGAGGATGACATTTAAAATTTAATTTACCATCTCTAACTGATTGCATTCACCTGAATTGACTTGCAGGATAACGATAATAATTAAGGTGAAATACAATCAAATCAGCTTAATCAATTCAGTTTAACAATCAGATGTCGGTTTTCACAAGGATCACAATGCTCCTGATCAATCACATCACCATCAAAACACTGAACTGCATTAATACAGTACAATCAATATGGATGGCAGCAGCAACATGCCTGTCATGACATCAGATGAAATTTATCCTAAAGCCACCGCTGATATGTCAGATAAATTGACAGATAAATTGAGTCTAGTGATGTCAGATTCACTTTAGTGTTCAAATTAGGGGATGTCAATATGTAAGTGTTAACGCATGTGATTCATCTTAACATTTTAACGCATAACTATTTTTTTTTAACGCAAATTAATCGGACAACCAAGTTTGACCCTTATGGCTTCCCATAATCGATCATTTCGCACACGGATAATAGGATGACTAAACTTCATCAGATGTGCTGAATGGAAAGTTTCATTACAAAAATGGTCTACATGGAAGTTGGGATCAAAGCAAAGTGGTGTGCTCAAGCTACGTTAAAGGGGAACTATTTTTACAAGAATACATTAATGGAGCAGTAAGATGTGGGAGTGGTGGCTCAGGTGGCTAAGGTTCTAGGTTGTTGATATTTGGATCTCAGGTAGTATGAGGTGAGGTTGCCATACTCTATACTACCCAGCCAGTGCAGGCCGTGCCAGTCTCATTTGCAAGATTTGAATTATTTTTAATAGATTTTAATCATGATTAAACAACAGACGTGAGTGTGATTAACTAGATTCAAATTTCTAATCAACTGGCAACACTATAATACAAGTACTGAAGTTAAAGTGAAAGAAATGCATAACGAAAAAACCTTTAGGACGTAGGTGGTGTGGTGGAATATTTTAAAAGTCCTTGATGGAAGGGAAGAAAGACCCCAAGAGACTATTTGTTTGTGCTGTTCTCACTAGCAGCAGTGGATAGTCTAAACATACTGATGAGGATGATGGAGAGAAAACATTTCAAAGTAAAATGGAAAAAAAGTGACAGAAACAGAGAGAGAGACAGAGAGAGAGAGAAGATTTATACTAAGTTGCCAGGTTATTAAATGTAGCCACATACTGTAGTAGCATACTGGACTTGTGTAGAAATCGTGCTACAAATTCATACCAATTGTTCCTGCTGCTGTTTATTTTTTTTATTCTGTAAATTGGTCTTTTACCAAACAGCCCTCTCTGTCATGTTCCAAAGGTCAAGAGGCTGTGCAGCGAAACCACTGAAGCAGCTAAATTTATTTTGATGTGCCCACGATGCCACCCGCGAGAGTCATCAAAAACGTGAGGATTTTTATTTCACTCTCTCACTCACTTAATCATTCTCTAATCATCCCTTTATACCGCTTACCTTGTACAGGGTCGCAGGGCAGGGTACACACTAGACAGAGTGCCAATCTATCACAGGGCACAAAAGCATGTACACATACACACTACAGCGAATTTTGAAAAGAATTAGTCTTCAGACTATGAAAGGAAACCCAAGTACCCAGAGGAAACCCACCAAGCACATGGACGAAATGCAAACTCCACACACAAACCTAAGGTGGGAATCGAAGCCTCAACGCTGGAGCTGCAAGACTAGGCCACTGTGCCGCCTGATTTATATTCCAAATCATTTTAAACCTTTAGAAGTAAACTGCAAATAAAGTAAGAAAAAATTATAATATGTCTTTACATCCAAAAATATAATGTTATGGTTTCATCAGTTTTTGCAATTGCACTTTGAATGCATTTAAAATAATTATTCAATTAGAACATTTTCTATAAATGTGATATAGGAAAATCTTTCAAATTATTATATTAATTAATATAATAATAACAACAACAACAACAACAATATTATTATTATTATTATTATTATTATTATTTTATATGGTGTAAGTATCGCTTGCAAAGCTCTTGTTGTTGTTGTTGTTGTTGTTGTTGTTGTTGTTATTGATGTTGTTGTGTAATCGTTGGTCCACGTTTTGCAACCGGCAGTAAAAAGTTCTAAAAGCTTCTCTGATTGTGTGAATTGGGAATTCTCTACATTTTCATTTTGATGTCATGGTGACAAAGATTGGCTTGAGCAATTTTCTATATATTTTTTTTAACTTCTCATACTCTAAAAAAAATATTGATTGGCTCCAAGGTCTTCTACCAATCAAGGGTAGTATTTTTTTCTCAGTTCAAGTCAATGAGAACTGTTGACAAGATGTTTGTCACTCACTCACTCACTTGCTTACTAACCTGAAGTGTGCAGGTCAAGAGGTCACAATGCTGTAGTAATGATGGTCTTAATGAGAAGATATATTTCACTGGCCCTGTAAAAAATATTCATTGTGTTGTATAGAAAGTGTATTCTGCATTGGGCGAAAAAAGTGATGATTTAAAAAAATAATAATCATAAATAAAATAAATAAATAAATAAAAATAAATAAATAAATAAATAAATGTAGAGTATGTCTGTCGTTTTACATGCAAGTTTATGTTCAAGTCAGTGTACTCTCAGTGGCTACCGCAAGCCGGGATAAAGCAGGTGTTTTATATCAGGAAGGTCATGGTGGCAACTCCATAAAGAACAGATGAAATTTGAGCTAAATTATATTATATTATAATTTTTAAAAAATCATATTATATCTAAAAAATATAACTTTAAGTAACTTGAATTAGCTAGAGCTGTGCATATGTTTACTTCACATAAAAAATGTTCATGGTATATTACTCACAAATTTGTTATACAATGAATGGAATTTAAATAATAGAATGTATTTATCATATTATAAGGTTCATATTAATTTTACTGATTATATTGTTCAGCATGTGATAATGAATACAAAAATGCTGAATGTTTATAATGCAAATTTTCAAATCTTAACTGTTTCATGATTTACCTCCTGAACATTTTGCGTTTTCTAGGCTGAGACGCACAATTTATTTACATTATATTTATTTATTTATATTTTAATTTGTTTACCTGACTTCTAATTCTTTTCGTATGCAAAGAAAATGATTATAGTGTTGGAAATGGGTAATATTGGTAATATTTTTGGTTGGCTGAAACGGATATTCTGCATTTACATTATTTCCTACAGGAAAATGCATTTCACAAAATGAAATTTCGCCTTAAGTACTCGCCTCCGGAACGGATGAAATTTGTACCGCTGTACTTTCAGTGACATGCCCAAGCATGAATAAAATAGGAGTGTTGCATCAGGAAGGGCATGATCCACTCCATCGAGAGCAGATGAAATTGTAACTGCATAATGTTTGTAGTTATAATATATATTAGAACTAAAAGTAAAATTTTAATTGATATACGTATATGAAATTAGCTATATCTGTGCATATGATTACTTCAGATAAAAAAAATGATTCATGGTATATTACTCACAAATATGTTACATAATTAAAATATTTTAAATAATGGTATGTAATAATAATATTTAAAAAACAAGTGTCCTGTTTACACACAGTACATTCCGTTTACTGAGTAAATTTATAATTGTCCCACTTTAGCATGGAAAATAAGTAGTACACTTAAGTTGTGCTTTTGTACAATTTAGTACAATTTATTTAAATGAGTTGTTACAAAATAGCAACGTTTGCCATTAATTATTATTGATCTATTATGTATGAGTGTATAACTCATACTTTGAAATGCTAAGATATATATATTTTTTTTTTTTTTCTTTTTTTTTTTTTTACTAAAGGGATCCAGGAGTCAGAGCTCTAGTTGATAATTGTTAGTTAATTTGAAAATAAGCGACTATCGGCCATATAAGAGTCAATGTCAGGGGTGTCCTTCTGGAATTATTAATTCATGACTACGATACAGTGCATTGCCCTAGTGGGATATAATCATTAATAATTAAACTCAGTCACCAGTTACACCACTGAAACACTGTTCAGTGGGACAGTTACATGTATAAGACTGGGTCACAATAATAAATATATATTGTAAGCCTGTACAAGTGGCACAAACAGTACAACTCCTGTTTAACTAAATTCTGATCCCTCACTATAGCATGATACTAAAAGAAGCTGGATTTGGTGGTTTCTTTTTTTTTTTTCTTTTTTTTTTTTTGACCCCTTGAGAGACACATTTTTTTCCCCCTCACTGACAACATCAGAATCTGACATATAGCACAGAGTCTGACAGGCATTGCGCTCCGAGAGCATGTTCAGCACACCAATGTGAACTTGAATGTGCTCTACCAGGTCGTATCCCACATTTTACTCACATTATTCCTTCTTTCTTTGACCAAGAACCTGTTTTTGACCGTGCTTTCACTAGTCACAAAATCTCAATTATAAACCTGGATGCAAACTAATTCATTCAGAAATTGTTCACAAAGTCACAATTACAGCAATTACATACAAAATGCTCTTTATGAAAATCCAGTTAGTTTGACCAGCTGATTTTATCATTTGAGAGCTCCTGCATTTGTACATACAGTATTTATGCATAAGAGAACATTTACGTGTACCTCAACCGACCAGTATCAAATCATAGAGGTGACAGAGTTACTGCAGTTTTATACTGTACTAGCATGAGTACCCTTTAGTGCTGGTTAAACAGTTTGTAGAAATAGTTTAAAGGGTAAAGCCGATCAGCTTTAATGTAATCAGTAATCAGTGATATTCTTATTTCAGGTTGAACCTGTCTGTACCTAGTAATTTGTATTAATAATTAATTTGTTTTAACTTTACATTTAAAATGTAAAAGTTAAAAATGTAAAATTTACATTTATACCACTTTAGAGCTGTGAAAATATGAACTAATATTCATTTTAGCTTTTCTAATTAATACCTATTGGTGCAGGTGTTTGATTACATTGAGCAAGTAGCTTATTAGTAACTTATTTTAAATTAGATTTTTGAGTAACTTATTATAAATGTGTATATGTGTAGATTTTTTAATTCGGCACATAACTGTTCGTAACATTGCTTTTACAACATTTTGAGTTCACTTATGGTGCAGGTTAAACTTCAGGCAGATACCTAAGCACTGCAAAAGTTTCATTAAATTCTGTCCAGCGGGCGATTTAAGACACACCCACATCCGACGCATTCTGTCCAATGTACAGACAAAAACATTCTTTTATTTACATAGATATAAATTATATGAATAATATATTGATTGGTAAATTATTATACACAAAAAGTTAGTCGTGGCATATTAATGACCTGAAAGAAAGCATTCCAAAATAAATCCATAAAGTGAACAAAAATAGGATTACCCATTCAGTCAAAAGTAATAGAACCCTATAAAATGCACGTGTCTCTGGTAGCTGACCCTATGCAGTGGATTTAGCAAATGTCACACTTCCTTCACTGAATTATGAATTTTGTGGAAATATGTACATGCAAATTAGCTGTGCCATGAGCAAGCTTGGTAATTTATCGGTGGCACTTTTCTAAATGACTTTTGTTTATGGCTTTTACTAAAATGTTTGTAAATATTTATTTAGATTTGGTCTGTGAAAACATTTTCACACATCTTCATAAAAATGAACAAATAACCATAAAAACATCATGCACCACTCTTCATAAACTCTTGAAACAGTTGTTTGGAAAAAGCCCATGACTCTGAAACTCACAACTGAACGCAATCTGATACTGAAACATTGCGTTGCTAGCTTTGTGCATAAATTGATGACTTCACTGTTAAATTGCACAAAGGTGCAGAGTTGTTCCTATAACCAAACTGACTATCCTGTGTATTCTATAACAAGTGCATATAACTAGTTCACTTGAAGCTTTTCATAACAGCTAGTTTCGTGACATCATCAAAGCTTGTACTGTATGTGAGGAGAGTAGAGATACCCATGGGCAAAAAAAGTACAGAGGTTTTGAAAAGCAAATAACTTTTTCTTTATCCACTTCTCTCAAGCAGAAGGTTCACATCCAATACCTAATGCATGCTTCAATCTTGGGTTTTGGTTATGAACATGCTCTTTACCGGACTTTTTTCACTGTATCATTAAACCTGATACTTTTGAATTGCTTTCTATTTAGATAGACTTCAACCTCATAAAGCTATCAAGCAAAGTAATAAAAATGTTTGGGCTCGGCTAGAAAGTTATACCCTTGTTTAATTTGTTAGCGTGAAATATGGGGAACATGACCTTTTAACAACTTGAGTAAGAATTGTGGAAATCATCCCACCACAAATAATACGGTGACGCACAGATTGGTAAGGGTTTTGTTTGGCTGAACCCAAACATCATAATCCATGTCCATAATGGGGGTGAAAGCAGAGCCAAGCAGAGTTAAACCAGGATAATCCGTAATCAGCACGCGAGAAAGAGACATACAGGAAAACCAGGACCTTGGACTGTGCAAATCTAGGCTAGGAATTAACAAAACAAAAGCATTATGAGACACTGCAACAACACAACAGGGTGTAAATAGACAATGTAATCAGGGACGAAATAATGAACGGGTGAAACCAATGGGGGAAAAAGACAATGGTAGGACAGGATGAAAAGCGTGTAAAAAATATATATATATATATAATACGCAGAGATAATCACATACAAGCCGTAATCAGAGAGAAACAGACAAGGGTCGAAACCAGGGAAACGAGGAAACAGGAAATGCTTCGGATTGTGAAAATGAAGGATAGGACATGACAAAACAAATATGCAAATATTACAAGACTGCTTTATGAATTGGTATAAATAGACAATGAAGAACAGAGAGCAGGTGAGCATAATGGGGGAACAAGCCAATTGCACGACATGGATAGAGACAGGACTGAAACAGAAGCAAAATCACACACAAAACACACTGTGAACTAAATGTTCAGGAGGTACAGTAAATCATCAAACAGTTAAGATTTGATAACTTGCATTATAAGCATTTAGCATTTTTGTATTCATTATCCCAATTGTCAGTATGCATTCATGTTTAAAAGTTAGCACCCCCTCTTTTATTTGTTTTTGTGTAAATCGTAACGATTCTTAATATATTAGGCAAAAATAACCTCAGACAAACAACAACATAATACCTTTCATCATATCATTTTTTATTTAACAAAACTGAAGCCAAAAAAATAATAATCTGTAGGCAATATTAAGTACCCCCATGATTTAATAGCCTGTACAACATTGATTTAGTTCTATGAGATTTGGGGGCATTTGCTTATGCACATCTCTGTAAGGTCACGCTACAGGATGTCAATGGGATCGAGGTCTGCACTTTGTAAAACCTTGATTCTGATGTAGATTTACTGTGTGGTGTTTCCGGTTATCATTGTCCTGTTGCATGACCCAATTTTGAACAAGGTTTACCTGTCGAATAGATGGCCTCACTTTTTACTCTGGTATACAGAGGAATTCAGGGTCGCCTGAATGACTTCAAGGTGCCCAGGTCCTGGTCCACAAGCCCAAATTTAACCCAAGCCCAAATTATCACCCCTCCACTGACGTGCTTGACAGTAGGCATGAGGTGTTTCCCCAAACATGGCGCTGGGCATTATGGCCAAAAAACTCTACTTTTGGTCTCATCTGTCCATAGCACATTGTTCCAGGAGTCTTGTGGTTTGTTCAGTTGCAGTTTTGTGACCCTCAGTTGTGCGTTCATGTTCTTTTTTAGATTGACAATGTTTCTCCTGGCAACCTTTCCAAACAAACTGTATCATTGACACATTCAGTCTTCTCCTAATTGTGTGCCCTGGACTTTAACTTCTAACATGCTTGGTGAGAACTGTAGGGTCTGAGACTGAAATTGGGTTTTTTGTATTTCTCTGAGCATTGCATTGGACTTTCCATTCCTGGGAAGAGTGTGACCTGTCTTGAATGCTTCTAACTTGTAAATAATCTTTGTCACTGTAGAACACTGAACTCCAAATTGTTTGGAAATGGTTTTATAACCATTTACAGATTGATGCCAAAGCCAAAGCTTTTATAAAGGTCTGAAGACCTGCTGATGATTAGCAGCAACTGGCTGGAACTTAAATTCTGTGGAAGCAGTAAGGGTGCACTATCTATTGCTTCATGTTTTGTTTTTATTTGTTTGTTTTTCTTTCTAATGGCAGAGTGAAAAAAGATATGTCTCTTTTAGAAACAGTTCCCAGTATAAAGCTAGAACACCTAACCATGTAAAGGCGGTTCCTACTCCGGATCCCTCATGACACTGAATTGGATAAGCGGTAACGAAAAACGAATGACTATATTTACATTTCCAGGACAGCTCTTCGGCACCACGGTTCAAAATTTGATAAGTGGTAATGCACAATGAAGGATTGTGTTTACATGAACAGGGCAGCTCTTCTGTTCTCCTTCTACACACACTACTCCGATGATCTACAGTATGTAGTGTACTGTGTGTGTCCTGTATTTATTCTACATTTGGTATTGGGTATTTATGTTCTCTATCAATCATAAGGTTTGAACCTGGAATCTTCCAAACCGTAGTCCATTGCCTTAATCACTAAGCTACCAGTCATCAACTGAACAAAGTTTCACCTCCATATCCTCACGTCATATAAGATTTTTTTCCTTATTACCCTTATTGCCCTGGAATAGGGTCAATCTGGACTCATCGGATCATATGACGTTTTTTCATTGCTCCAAAGTCCAATCTTACTGCTCCCTGGAAAATATGTGGGTTTTTTTCATAATAAGTCTCACTAACACTGGTTTTCTCAGGACAACACAGCTGTTTATTTCCTATCCTGTGAGTTTTCATCACACAGTCCATGTAGCACTGTTCTTACAGTACGTTCACTATTAAACATACTGTAGCTTTCTACTGACAGTTTACCATGCATCTTTATTGTGTTTATGTGCTCTCTATTCATGTTTTTTTTTCTGACCTCATTTCTTCCACAAAGTTAAATGTTTAGCACAGCCCTTACAGGTTTCAATAATGTGTAGCATAAAGGAGTAATACAATTTTGTACACAGATAAAAGAACTCTTACTTGAGTGAAATTTTATTGAAGTACAAGGAAAGTTACCAGTCTAAAAATCTACTCAAGTAAAAAAGTAGCTCATTTAAATTATATTGTGAGTAAAAGTTGACGAGTTACTTTCTTGGACAGCAGTGGTGGGATGGGGGATTCTAGTGTAGTTCATAAAAGACAAGCGGATATAAATCTCAAACTAGTTGTTTTTAATTGAAGAAACACCTTTGCATAATAAAGCTGTTGCCTTTCTTGTGCTTGAAATCAAAGTGGATGCTTAAATGTGGCCAGGGGTTTTGCTTCATAAGAATTTGATGGCACTTCGCTTTCAGCTGGGTCTGCATCACTGGCATCTGTTTTATCCATCTCCATCGTTCTTGTGAGTTTAGTGCGTTTGTTCTCCCCGCCCATCAATCAATCAGTGCAGTGGTTTCCTGGGTGCATTTTTTTCCTACCCAATTGCATTATTTAAATATATATATATATTAATTTGTTTTTTACTCAGTAATGAATATGATTAAAAATGTAGCGAAACACAATACAATAAAACATACTTAAGTAAATGTAAAATAAAAAAAAAACAGATTTTAAAAAACTATTAAAAAGTAGAAGTACACAAAAAAACTACTCAGTTACAGTAACACAAGTAAATGTCATTTGTTACTTTCCACCTCTGACTATCTAATCTAACTCTTATGAAGTCGGGACTTTTTTGAGCCTATCAGAGACCATATCATACCGAAATCGTTTTGAACACCAAGGATGGTATTTTGTGCCACTTTTAAAAATGTAAAACTGTTTCAAATAAAATGTCCGTTTTAAACTTTTAAATTTGACTTTAAGATAATTTGTGATAAATATGAACACAGAACACAGCAGTAATTAACATGAAATGAACATAATAGGATGGTAACCTATCTGGCTGAAAAAAATATGTCGAAAAAAATTTATGCTTCTTTTCTGCTTTTTTTCCATAGTGAACTCGCAACCTGTAATAATATTGGAGATTTAAGTACAAAAATTACATCTGTGTTATCACAGGCAATCTTACTTATATTTATAATCCAGTTCTGAACATGTTTGAGTCTATTTTCTGGTTGAGCCATTCAGATTACACTACTTGACTGAGTTACTGCCTCCTGAATTGCCAGATTTGTTCAAGCTTGTTTTTTTCAAAAGTGCCCAAACAATCCATTTTAAATCCAATCATTTGCCTTTAAATCTTCAGCATACCAAGACCTTTTGGACAATTTCATGCTCCCAACTTTGTGGGAACAGTTTTGAGGACGGCCCCTTCTTGTTCAAACATGACTGCGCACCAGTGCACAAAGCAAAGTCCATAAAGACATGGATGAGTGAGTTTGATGGTGAAGAACTTGAGTTCTGCCTGCACAGAGTCCCGACCTCAACCTAAAATAACATGAATTTTGTAATGAATTAGAGCAGAGACTGCGAGACAGGCCTTCTCGTGTCTGACCTCACAAATGTGCTTGTGGAAGAATGGTCAAAAATTCCCATAAACAAACTCCTACACCTTGTGAAAAGCCTTCCCAGAAGAGTCGAAGCTGTTATAGGTGCAAATGGGACAGAGCCAACATTATATTAAACTGCATGGATTAAGAAATTGATGTTACAAGTTCATATGCATGTGAAGGCAGGCGAGTAAATACTTTTGTCAATATAGTGTTACAATACCATTGTGTTATTACAATATTATTTTGTTAATATAGTGTTACTATAATATTGTATGGTTAATTTTACATATTTATAGCCCCAACCGGAATCTTCAGGCGTAAGACTCACTTGTCATGTGGACTACAGCTTCTGTCACTCACACCTTTTGCCATAAATATTAGCCAGAGACACTTGGAGGTAATCAGTTGTAATAATTAATAATTATATTAATAGATAAATAAATCACTGTTGCAGTATAAGCGGAATAACTCACTTCGGACTACCATCGGGTCATATCACACCACCCAGGCATGGATTATTTTCAAATACGTGTCTTATACCTTACATAACAGCTAGCATTCCTAGGAGCACGACTTAATTCAGCAGTCACTCAGCCACTCAATGAAGAGCAGGTATTTTCACAGAACACTGAACCTACTGGAATCATTTTGCTGTCCCTTTACTATTTACAATAACCACGTGAGAAATATGTAACAGAGGATGTCCGGACATCTCAGGATGTCCTCTATCCTAAATCACCTACAGTACTTTCAAACATTATATAAAAACATTCCAGCCTTGTACGTTACTGTACAAACGTCTTGAGCCCCCATCATTTCTTCATATTTTGCATCCAAATAGCCAGACTTTCTTTTATTTGTAATGCAGTCTTGAGATATAGTTCTGAAAGCTTTGTGAAAGCCTTTTTTTCTTCTCATTTTCAGTGCAGTCCCAGTACCTGAGCAGTTTCAGAGGAATATACTGTGTTTGTTGAGCCACACAGTGACCTATGAATCATTCAAGAATAAGCCTAAAGCATGAAGCAGTGAGAAACAGGTGCAGATGATCAGCACCTGTCAGATCACAGTGATTAGTGATTAGTGTACTGGTGATGCTGAACGCTGAGTGGTTGGAACAGACGAGAGGGGAAATGAGGTCGCTTCTGAGATTCTTAGACAAACAACCAATTTTTAAGTGGTATCTTTAGGCACTTTGTTTCCATTTCTTCAACTTACATCATTAATTTCTTTCTACATCATTAATTTAAGCAATATCACATGAGTGGGAGTGCTGTTGCAAAGAATAACAGCATGGCTGAGATGCGGTCATATTACACTATATTACACATTACACTAGTGTTAATTTCATCAACAAAAACAATGATGAAAAATATTCGATGACGACCTTTTTTTTTCTCTGACTAAAAAAGACGAGACTAAAATGTGATTTAAAAAAAAACTAATAAAACATCTGTCTTTTTTTCATCAACATTTCATTTTTGTCGCAATCCATTTCAATACGGTGTTTATTTATTTCCCCGGTCACGGCGTGCGGCATATCAGGAATAGTTTGCGCATACAATGACGGGATGTTACAAGCTCAGTCATCATTAACTCTTTGTCATCACATCATATTTACTCTACAGAAAAAAAAGGAGAGAAACTAAAAAAAAAAAAAAAAACAGGGGCCTTTTTGCCTAGACTAGATTGATTGTAGTGTCTTATTGCTAAAATGTTACCTTTTCATTGACTAAAACGGGACTAAAATGCTTAAAGGTTCCTTTGACTAACACTAGACTAACTTTAAGTTATAACTAAGTTTTAAATGACTTTAAGTCAACTAAAACTTGACTAAACAAAAATAGGATAACATTGACTAAATATGATAAAAACTAACAGGAACATTCATCCCTGGACTGAATAAGACTAAAATTGAAAATAGCTGAAAAAATTACCACTATAGTACAACAGCACAACCTTAAGTATGATATAGCTTTTATACAACAGTTTCACAAATTTAATACACAGTTTATTTGCCAACACATACTGTATCCTTTCTCTACTGGCAGAAACTAATTAAGGAGACTGGCAGAGCTAGCGACCGAGAGTTACTTTAATTAAAAAGGGTGAAAGTAGTTTTAAATTCTTATAGGTACACCAAAAAGTGAGGACATGGATGTGGTGGACAGCAATGCAATTCTGATGTTTCTCTTTATATTTCCACTTATTCCGCTGTAGAATATCAGCTCCATTAACTTTCAGGTTCCAGGGTGAAATCCCAAATAGAGTTCAATGGGAAGCTAGTGCGATGGATTGGCACCCTGTCCAGGTTGTACCCCACTTCGTGCCCTAAGACTGCTGGGATAGGCTCCAGGCCGCCATTATCCTGTGCACGGGATAAACAGTATAGAAGATGTATGATTGAAATGAGGGTTGGCGTAAGACTTTTGCACAGTACTGTATTTCTACAGCATGTTCCTGAGGACTACAGCACTGCTTGGCTCTGAGGACCATTATTTGGCTGGTACAGTCTGCCATGGACTTGTACAAACAGGCAGTTGAAATCTGATTTGTTGGCATGTCCAGTATGGGCAAATTTCTCAGCAAAGGCATATCAGTGTGGATTTCATTCAGTATTTCATTATATCAGATATTTTAAGCACAAATGATCAAATAAGCATGGTATGTGCTTTCCTTACCAGTTTTCTTGTGTGCATCTAGGAAGCACCAGAATTTAAATACTAGGTGGCATCTTGAAGCAGTGATTACCATTGACGCTTCACAGCTCCTGTGAAGTATCCCGGGGTTTGAACCACAGCTCAAGTTCACTGTCTGAGTGGAGTTTTACGTATGCTCGACTCGTCTTTCCATTCACTTTGCCAAAAAATGCCGGTATATGGTTTGGCTAGTTTGCTCAAGTGTTCCAAACAGGCCACACCTCCTACGCTGGGCCTGCCAGGCATGAGTTTTATGTTTCATAATCCTTTAAAGTCCATAATCCTTTTTTGTTTTACTATTATTATAGTAGACGATTAAATATGCAAAGAGATGCAACTTCATTTATGACAAGCTCCTAGTCATTATTAACATGAAAAAAACAACCTTCCACTGAAGAACACACAAGCCTGAACACACTGCGCAGAGCAGGATGTGATCGTCACTATGGCAATAATCACCCTGGAGATGTTTGACCTTCATAATCCCGTCAATCAAATCACCTTATGTGTTTGCAATTCATTAAAGCCACACTCGAGATAAGCGAGGCTGAGTTTATTAATATTAATACTGTAATGACAACGGAATTTCACACAGCAAAACAAAACAACAACATACTCTGTATTCACTATGGCAAAAAAAAGAATCAGAAACAGAAAAACATTATCAGGTGATGTTTGTAGAAATTATATTGAAAACACACTAGTGTAGTCATGTTGAGATGTTAGTCATGTTAGTAACTGTACAACATTTTCAGATCAGTCTCAGTAAAGGTTTGAACTTTTCAACACACAACCCAGATCCCATGTCTGTCTGATGATGTATCACTCTCTGTCCATCTGTGTATGTCTGGCTATTTTGTTTATGCTTATAGGTCTGTTTAGTCTGTTCATGTCTGTTTATGTGTCTTTCTTTTTGATCAATTGTATCTGTGTCTACATCTATATCTATATGTCTCTGTCTGTCTACCTGTCTATCTAAATATTGTGCGTGTGTGTGTGCATGTGTGTGTGCGTGTGTGTGAGCATGTGTCCACATCAGAACCCTATTAGAACAAAAACATCTGCCTGCTCCACACTAGGGGAGCTGTTTTTCTGTGTGCGTTCATTTTAGTAACTAAGGTTAGGATGGATGGATGGATGGATGGATAGATAGATAGATACATAGATAGATACATAGATAGATGCAGTGAGGAAAGGTAAAGTAAAAAAAAAAAAACGTTACACTGTTTACAAATTAAGGTTAAAATGGTGTCAAATAATGTTATATAACTGTTTCTATGTACATGTGTGATGAATGTATTTATAACACTGTACATAACGTTCACCATCAAGTTGAAATATTAATAAAAAAGATGAAATTAATGAAGGAAGTGACCGTAGTGCAATGGTATGGGTATAGCATAGAAGCCAAGCATAAATTAGCTATACTATGTATATATGTTACTATGTCAGTGGGAGTCAACATTTTGAGTTCACTTGATTTCATCCCACCGTAATGTACGAGCCGTGTTCAACTCAAACGGGGATTGCGAAAAATCACTATTATTAAATATTTGTTCCAATAATAATCCCTGCTACACTATTGTACTTATCCCAGTGTTTCACTAGAGCAAGGTAGAAAGTTTTTTCCGTACATGATCGGACTGTTGCTTCAAATCATCGTCCATGCAGAAACGCTGGCCTCTCAAGAACTCATTTAATGGCCCTTTCCTTTAATGGAAAAAATGACCAATGCTATTTTTTACACAACAGCCTCATACTGCCCATCACACCACATTCACACACAGTGGCGGCCGGTCAATACGGGGCGCAGGGGCGTCGCCCCCCCTTAGACTTATGCAGAGAAGAATGCTACTTTAACATGTAATTATTTCACATAATAATTACTAATTTTAATAATGAAATAAAGTCATTTAGTCACAATATTCCACTGTATTTCTTAATATACTAATTTTAATAATGAAATAAAGTCATTTAGTCACAATATTCCGCCATATTTCTTAATATAATTTATTTGCAATATAAAAAAAAATTTAAACTGTATTATGTTCATTTGTGTTCGTGTACGCGGTGCGCCAGACAAACGAGTGTCAAATCATCCTTGGGTCGCAACAAAAATGCCTATTTACAGGCGAGTATTAAAAGTTTAATTTTAAATTTGTTTGCACTCCCCCAAAAACTTTTTGCACCAGCCGCCACTGTTCAAATCACAGTAACTCAGTTACTGTCAGTCCTGAACTCGCTCCATGCCATTTTCACATGTTTGGGGCATTAGAGGAGTTCCTTGGAGGCCAGTGTTTGACTGGTTGACTTTGAAGTTATTTTACCCAAAGAAATCATTCTAATTACATACAAACCCTCACAGTGCCTGAAAGCACAGCTTGTTACCCCATTTTAGCGATGTCTCTCACCTTTTCATTGAAAACCACAGATGCCTCAGGCATTTTAACACATGATACTGGTGTCACATGATCTCTCAGCCACACAACTGCCTTTCAAAAATGCAGCAGGCAGCGCATTTAAAATTCAAAACTCTTAAACCTCAGTGATGATCCCTTCCGGCACCAGAAAGATTGAAGTGTATCTGTCTGTGTGTTCGAAGCAGAATAATGATCTAATAAATATGATTTGGTCATTTAATAACCTTGAGGTTTAATCCTGAATTAATCTGAGACAGGCTTCACTTCTCTGTTGTCGGGAAAAAAACTGTTATATAATGGAAATAATTTTTAAGCCTCAAATGCTTAGACAGTGTTTATCCAGTGAAATGCCCCTCGATGGTGCTGTAATTGAGGGGCTACTGGGGCAAAAATGCAAAAAGTGAACTATCATAAAGTAGTATAAATTAATGTAGAGTGACGTGAATGCAACATATAAAGTTTTGGTGCTTATCATGTAACAAAGCAATTAATAGTGAGTGCTTAATCAGTTTGGAAGCCTGATGACGCTGGTTTATAATATGTCTTTATTTCTTTATTTTTTTAATTACACCCTGCTTGGTGCTAAATCTGGAGTTCTTAACTTGTTGTAAATATACAGCTTGTATTATAATGTCCTGCCTACGCACTCTATTATTAAATGGAGGATAAAGTTTATTATTGTCTGTTCTGAAAATCATAATCACAAAATGATGCTGCCAGACAGATTTTAGAAGACAATAGAAGTAGCGATCTATCATGAGTTACACCGGAGATAACCCGTAGCTTAGGAAATAAAACCTGACAATCCAGGAGAAAATTCTTTTGGCACGACTGATGATGCTATAAGGAATCATGTCGTGACTCTGAGAGAGAGAGCGAGAGAGAGAGACGCTATCCTCACAGCACCTTCCAAATTAAAATGTCATCTGTCATACTGTATGTTAGACGCTCAGGGGCACAAGATTATTCAGTACCTCATCAGCTTATCTTATCGAGATTGAGCCGGATCGATATTCAGAGAAAATTAGAGATTTCAACCTTTACTTATTGAGAATATAACTTTTTTTTTGTATGAGTGGTTCTGCTAACTGTGAAGCATTTAATCTATCGCATACCTTGACAGATTTTTGACAGTGAAAAGTTTGGACACAAAAAGCCTTTCTAGAACATTCTAGAACAATACTGGAGATTTAAAAATGATGAAATAATACAATAGGAATTAGGTATTTCTGGAACTGTTATAGCAAGAACAGTATTGTGTCAAGTGCATTTGTAAAAACCCATCAAGCACCATGATAAAACTGTCTCTCATGAAGACCTTCCCAGGRAAGCRAGACCARAACTTRGYYCTGCTGCAGAGGAGAAGTTCATTTAGAGTCACCAGCCTCAGAAATCACCAATTAACAACCAGCATCTCAGATTAGAGTCGTTATAAAGGATTTACAGAGCAAATATCAACTGTTCAAAGGATTATTATTGTATTTTTTGGACACCTTCAGCATAGTTTAACAGTGTAGAAAGAAATTAAAATCATTAAAGAGTATAGAATTAGAAGGAGTGTCCAGACTTTTGACTGTTAGTGTATATACCTGTAACAGACAAAAAAGAAGTTTATTTCTCTAGTTCTGAGGTTAGATTAGATTAGGAACCACCTTTTCTGATAAATCAATTCTACTGTGTTAAAATTGATAGGTTAGATGCTTTACTGCGAATGAAATGATGGGCCAATCAGTACTACTTCATCAGCCAGAGATCCAGTGGATGAAAGTAAGCTCAAGTAATTAAGAAGAGATTTCCTTTCCTGAAACTCTCACCTAACTTAAACCCCCCATGTGGGACAAACATGCGCAGGATGAATAGATTCATTCCAAACAAGAGATCAAGAAACAACCAGATCAAGTGTTTACAAGGCTAACAATTATCTACTGAAAGGATTACACCACTGTGCCTCTCTTATTTCCTTTTTTCGGTCACAAACAGTCGTGTAAGCATTTCACTGCATATCTTACTGTGTATGGTTGTGTATGTGACTAATACAAATTTTAATTTAAAAAATGGATTTGTTTTCATTCTGATCAAAAATGCTTTCTGATCAAACGGTGTTTTCACAGCCCTCAATAAAATTAAACTCCACACCCTCACTCGAACAGTGGGTCAAACTCAGGTCACTGGCATATTTCAACATCTACATTACAGTTGTCCTGTTTTACAACACATGCTTTAATCGCATTAATTAAGTAATAGAGTTATACTTCCCGTCAGTTCGAATATCCTAGCAGGATTCGAAATGTAACTGGTTTGTGTTAACGCTCACTCATTTAGAAACCTGTTCAGTTGAGATCAGCCTAGTCTCGTTTCACTTGTGCTTGGATAGAAAGCAAGGTAGAACGTTTTCTCAGCACATCGGAGCCATGATCATGATCGGATTGTCTGCTTCACGCTGGCCTCCCAGGAACTCCACTAATCGCACAAATATGTGAAAATGGCTTGGAGCGAGGTCAAGAATGTGCAGGGGATGCGGCCGATCTCCTGTAATGTGCAAGTGGAGTTGGTGAGTAAAGTACCGAGAAGAAATGAGAATCAGGTGTTCCATTTGCTGAATATTCACAAGAACAACAGCAGTGGGCTCTGAGCACCTCAACTGAGGCCACCATTCACAGTACAGTGGAACCTCAGATTGCGAGCAACACGGTTTGCGAGAGTTCCGCAAGACGAGAAAATATTTTTAATCAATTTTGACTTGAAAAACGAGCAAGTGTTGAATTACGTATCATGTATTAAGTATCATTTATCACGCATGCACTTCTTGTTTTGACGCCAAGCGTCACATGATCACGACTGAGCCAACGATTTTTCTCTCTCTTGCGCTGCGGAATTGTGGGTAATCGTCTCCCCTGCTCTGTCTTAGTGCTCGTCTCTTACTGGTATAATCAACATCTGTGACATCTGTAACATATGTGCACATAAAACATATTTTATTTTGCGTTTGTAAGCAAAGTTTGTAGTGTAAAGCACACGCGTGTACTGTTTATTATAACACACGTGTGTGTGCGTATAAAGCAAAATCAAGTCTCATTAGATGGTAAAGATCCATTTGTGTGTGAGCGCGTAATTTGACACCGTGCCCGACACACACACACACACACACACACACACACACACACACGAGAGAGAGAGAGACTTTACAGCCACCC
>QMIH01000094.1:514049-525035 GCA_003987875.1 Clarias batrachus
GTATAAAGCAAAATCAAGTCTCATTAGATGGTAAAGATCCATTTGTGTGTGAGCGCGTAATTTGACACCGTGCCCCACACACACACACACACACACACACACACACACACACACTCTCTCTCGCCTTTACAGCCACCCCCTCATGCTCCCTCGGCTTCACACATACAGACACACACTCTCCGCTCTACACAGAAACTCTGCTCTGTCGCGATTCTTTTCAAAGGTAAAGTGCAGGTTCATTTGTTTGTTTGTTTTTTTTACTTTACAGCAGTGGTTGTGTTAGTATGCACTCACGCAGGTGTCGATGTCCCTTGCTAATTTTTTCCGATAAAACAGTCTTTCCGTTAATGTCTGTGTATGCACACACATTACACACACACACGCACATATACACACACACACACACTTTTTAAAGGTATGTTATTTTTATGTACAGTGGAACCTCGGATTGCGAGTAACTCGGTTTATGAGTGTTCTGCAAGACAAGCAAAGATTTTTAATAAATTTTGACTTGAAAAATGAGCATGTCTTGGTTTACGAGTGCTGAGTTTTTTGACACCGACACACACACACTCTCTTGCCTTTACAACCCCTCCTCCCCGGCTTCACGCAGACACACACACTTTGATCTACACAGAAACTCTGCTCTGTCGCGATTCTTTTCAAAGGTAAAGTGCTGGTTCATTTGTTTTTTTGTTTTTTTTTACTTTACAGCAGTGATTCCATTAGTCTGCACTCATGAGAGTGTCATTAGAAAGATTTCTTTTTTTTTCCAATTAAAATAGTGTTTCCGTTGTGTGTGTGTTTGTTGTGAAACTTAAAAAGCGAGGTGGGGGGAGGGAGGAGGAGTTTTACTGTGTAAGACGAGRCGAGRGAAGGGGCTAATTCCGCACACACACACACACACACAAATACATGCGCCTGCGCACACAAACGGAAACACTTATCTGTTGGGATTTATTTGAACTTTTTTTAAAGTGCAGGTTAATTTGTTTTATTTTTAGTTTATATATTGTATTAATTATTTTCCTGTATTTATTTATTTGGGCTGTGGAATGAATTATTAGATTTTTCATTATTTTTTGTAGGAAGATTTGATTTGGTTTACGAGTGTTTTGGAATACGAGCACGTTTTCAGAACGAATTATGCTCGTAATCAAAGGTTCCACTGTATTTATGTTTTTGGGCTGTGGAACAAATAATTTGAGTTTTCATTATTTCTTATGGGAAATTTTATTTGGTTTACAAGTGATTTGGAATACGAACTCACTTCCGGAATGAATTGTGCTAGTAATCCAAGGTTACACAGTATTATTTAATTTGCTTTTCAAGTTTTACTACTAGGTATGTCAGCCTCAACGTCGTAACGCATACAATTAATTTAGAATAATTTGTATTAAAATTATTTATTGCAAATAAATTAAAATTCCTCAAAATATGTCAATCCGATGTAGGATGCGTCTGATTGGGCAAATCCTAAAAGATTGGTTTATGCATTTGTTTGCACCTAGTGCTTAAAATGTAAGAAACCAAAATGTTTGCTAACTCATTAATTTGACACCAACTTATAGGGTAAGGGTGTTATAATATTCAATTTGCTCTCAGCCCTAATATCTACTAAGCTACAAGAGACAGATTATGCTTGTGTGAAGGCAAGATTAGCAATCGTGGTTTTAGACATCTTTGAACGGACCGAATATTGGGTGTATCCACATCAGACCACATGTGGATAACCAATGAGCATGCAGCAAGAAAATGAAAAGCAGATCAAAATTACTGTATCTTTAAACTTCAAAACTAAAAAAAAAACAGCTTGATGAGTCAATATCTCTGGGGAGTCACAAATACAAAGAACAAGCACTGTTTTGGCTCTGTGATCCTTAACATCAGTCAGTTTTTTCATTCTGCTGGACACAGACACACATTCAATTGAGCTTGAAACTGAACAGGACCAGTGTGTGGGAAACTTTGGAAAACCAGAATCCCTCAAGAATTTTAAATGAGAGAAGTATGGCACCATCATTTGAAAAAAAAAAATCCTATGAGAGAAATTATTCAATGACAGTTATTGTCCATATGGCAGAAAACCTGACCAGCCAATCAACAAACTGACACTAGAGCCAGAGAGAAAGTTGAAAAGATTGCCACTGATCCCACACAGTCAGGCAACCACCTGTTCCCCAGCCTCCCCCAAAGAAGGAGATACAGAGTTACTTTACATTCTGCCTGGAAACCAACCAGTAACCTCAGAAATAACAAACCAGCTCTGCGCCATGTCACAGTTAAAACATGCATAAGGTTTTCATTGACCAGTGCATAAGATTTTAATTGGCTAGTGAACTAGACATTTCTAAGTAACATGATTACATATACATTACACTGTACAAGATGTCCAAAACCTCAGAAACCAAAGAGAGCACAACTACAGAAAGTATTTATTATTCACTAAAAATGCTCCAGGTGTTCACCCTTTATGCATGTTTCAACTATTATAATTTTTAATGTATTAATGTTAGGCACAGTGGCTTAGTGGGTAGCACTGTGCCCTCACACCTCCAGGGTTAGGGGTTAGAATCTCACTTTCTGTTTATGGACATGGAGTTATCATGGTATGCAATACTTGGTTGGGGTCTGTTGACAATGGCCCATAGCTTTCCTATGGGGTTCAGTTCAGGGGAGTTGGCTGGCCAATAAAGCACAGAAATAGCATGGTAAGCAAACCAATTAATGGTAGTTTGGACATTGTGGGCAGCTGCTACTGTAAGTTCTTCTGGAAAATAAAGTTTGTGGATCTTCATAAAGCTTGTGTGCAAACGGAGACATGGAGTGCTCTAAAACCTCACGGTATATGGGTGCATTGACATTGGACTTGATAAAACACAGTGGACCAGCAGATGACATGCGACTCCAAAGCATTACCAAGTGCGAAAACGTCACACTGAACTTCAAGCTTCATTTCCAGATAAAATGCTAAATTTACTTTCATCTTAAAACTGAACTTTGGGCCACAGAGCGATGGTTCAGGTTTATTTAGCCTTAGCCCAGGGAAGACAGTTCTGATGCTATTCCTGTTTCAGGAGTGGCTGAATCTTAGGAATGCAACAGTTGTATCCCTTTTCCTGAAGAACATTGTGCACGATCGCTCTTAATGCATTGACTCCAGCCTCACTCCACTTCATGTAAAGCTCTCCCCAGTTCTTAAGTCAGCTTTGCTTCACTATTTTCCTAAGCTAGCGGCCATTCCTGTTGCTCGTGCATCCTTTTTAACAGCACTTTTCTGTTCTAGTTAACATTCCATAAATATTCCTCTATACAACACTCTGGGAACAGCCAGCCCCTTCAATGATGACCTTCTGTGGCTTACTCGATGACCGTCTTCTGGACTAGTGTCAAGTCAGCAGTCTTCGCCATGATTGTGTTTAAGTATACTGAACTAGACCGAGAGAGTAATTTATTCAAACATAAAATGAAATATACTATTTTAATAGAATTTTTCTATTTTGAGATACCGGATATTTGACTTTCATGAGCTGTAAGCTGCTATCATCAAAATTCCAACAAAAGAAGGCTTATATTAAAAGATTTTTTTTTTAAGTAATAGTTTGGTTCAGTTTGAAAATTTCACTTTTTTAATGAAATTATGGAAGAAAATTTGTTTTTTTTCACAATCTTCTACATTTTTTAGATGCACAAAGTGTTGACTCCTTGCATAAGTCTTTAATAAACCTTTCAAGGATAATTTTCAGAAAATAATGGAATGTTTTTCATTGTTAAATAAAAATATAGGGTTTCTCAGTCTTTATTCTTCTTAGATTGTAAAGTCCACCCTACAAGTCCGCAAGTATAGCCTTTATATGCGTAGCTGCTAATATGGAAAGAGTTACGTCTTACAATGAGACTTAGAATTACTAATGTAGAAAATCAATCAACGCCTTTTGACCAATAAGAATCACAAACTCAGCACTGCTATCATATAAAACACTCTATCAAACTAAGATTGCTCTGTTCAACCATGCTGTATATATTAATCTTGTATTGAATTCATTGGATGTGGGTTCAGGATGTTCATTGTATGTTTGTATATTTCCATTGTTCAATTTGTGTTAACATTTCTCACACTAAGGTACATCAAATCATGGTTCCAAAAAAAATAATAAATCTGAATCTCCTGCTACCCGAGCTCTGAGCGGCTTTGCAGACAAGTTGTATGATTCATAGACAAGCCCTGTTGGCTAAGAAATCTCCTTCGCTCCTCCACCCCCATCTCAAGCAAGTCACGGATGAAGGACGAAGCTGTTTATTCTCACAACTCCAGCAAGGTCAATGCAAGAAGTGCTTGGGTTCAGAAACGCAACATGGCTAGTACTGTGGCTGCCCTCAAGGTAACACTCTGAGTCATGAAGAAAAATATCCTGCTAGTCAGAACATGACTGCTGGCCCATATGGGCACCATTTTTAAACGCGTCTACAAGCAGTGGTGTCCCTGACCTAATTGGGGGCTCAAGGCAGAATTTGCTTGCTGCCCCCGTCAACCCCTGTACTGCTACCGGCTTTGCTGCCATCAAATCAGAATCCACCAATACTGCTACTATAAGAGAAAGTAATAAAAACATGCATCATATGAGCCATAGTGCTCATTTCTTTTAGCCCTTATTGGACAGAAATGATAAACTCTGCCTCTAAAATGTTATTTAAAAAGAAAACATTGATCAATCTTTTTGCAAATCCGTCCTAATTCCCACTTTCTACTTAGCTCTGGGCCTGTCACTGTAATAGTCGTTGGTGCTTTATAATGGTAATTGCTACATTAATGGATCCAAAGGTCTTTACAGATGGCCACATGTTCTGAGCCACCTGCTTAGCACTCACACAACGAGTTCAGCATTAATGATAGTGAACGATGCGTCTTAATTCAAACGCGCGAGAGAGGCCGAATACTGTCACCATGGATACATCAGCAAAAGCAGGCAATAACTGAAGAGAAAAAAATGCTTTCACAAGTGTGTGGGCATTCGCCAGTAAAAGTGTATGAAGGTGGAGACCACTGCCCACAAAAATGACAAAAACAAGTCTGCATGAATCACATGCTGCATACCAATGCACAGAGTTCATTCCCCAGCACTTCACAAACCTGGATAATGCTTAAGGATGGTATGAATTAACACCTTAATGGTTAATTGACTCTTCTCATGTTAAAGATAATTCAAATTAACATACATAATCCATGTATAAACACTGGCATAATGCATCTGCTCATTAACACAAACACAAGATGAATTTTGGTGAGTTTTTTTTTTTTTCTAAAATGCAAAAGTCAATGAATAAATAGCCCCCCTATGAAGACAGCAAAAATAGAAAAATTATTTGAAAATGTTTTTAAAAAGCCCCCCAAAAAATTCCTCACATGACTCTGCATATTGTTTCCATCAATCAGACTTTGATATGCTGCATTTATATTTATTTAAAAAAATAAATAAATAAATACTCCATGACTCAGATGTGAGAGTGTTCACACATTTGCATTTCATTTACAAGATGAAAATGAAGCGTGAGGTTTTATCCAACATTTGCAGGTATTAGCATATAGCTGTGTCATGTCATGTCATACATTAGCATGTTTCTGGCAAATATTCAACTGAGAAGCTGAGAAGCGTGGTGCAATTCAGCAGTTGTACTGTAATTCATTATAAAATGAAAGATCACAAAACCTAGTTTTTTTCTAGATAAACAACATCCAGGTGCTTAATTTCCATGTTTTGCCTGTTTAAGGATATTATTTAATTTAATAAAACATGCTAGCTCATACACCATGTTAGCCTTCTTATGACAGTGCTACTTCATGCATTAACATGTTTAATCAAGTGCTTGTTTACGCATTGGCCTGTTTACTGCAATCATGATTCATATGATAGTACATTGATTGAAATGCTTGTTCACATTATATCTTGTTTTTTCAAAGGTGAGTTTTAAAGCTAATTAAAATGTTAGCTCATCTACTAAAATGCTAGGTTAAGTGCTGCTTGTTTACTCAAATGCTAGTTACTATGTTAGCTAACAGTGCTAGTGCATGTTCTAGCCATTTAATTGAAATGCCAGTTAACATGATAGATAATTTACCTGAATGCTAGTTTATACGTCAATGAATTTACATGAAATATTAGTTCATGTTCTAGCTGAAGTTCATGCCAGTTTAATTGAAATTGAAATTATATACATATATATATTTTTTTCATTTTAACATTATATGTAGCATATTTGCTGATAAATTGAAGTTTATTTTGTAACCTCTCTACTGCGGTGCTAGTTCATATGTAGTTCATGTCAGCCAAAAAGAAAAAAGTATGATGTATATTATATTAATGTAATATTAATAATATCATTATATTATGGTCATAATATAAAGCATATAACCTATGGATATCCTTTAGTATGCACTAAAATGGTAGCTTATTTTGTAACGTCTCTACTGCAATGCTAGGATATATGTTGGCAAATTTACATGAAATCCTCGTTCATACTGTATGTTAGCTTGTTTACTGACGTTCTCATTCATATGTCAACTCATTTACTACAGTGCTAGTTCATATGCTTGAATGAAATACTTGTTTACATGTAAGCTTGTTTAATGTAGTGCTAGTGAATATGTTAATTAGCATTGTCCATTTATAGCAATGCTAATTCATATGAAATTATATGTTCATATGTTAGCTTGCTAACTGAAGTGCTACTTCATGTTTTCTCATTCACTAGAATGTTGTTAGCTAATTTACTAACATGTCAGTTTAATCTAACATATTTAATCTAACATATTTAAACAAACATATTTACCTGCAATGCTACTGTAGTTGACATGTGCGCACAGTTCCTGAAATGTCAGGTCATATATTCGACTCGTTTACTTACACCCTAGTTTATCTATCGATTTCACGACAGAAAATCAGTCGGCCCGTAAAGCAAACGAGACCAGAATGAAAGTCACAAAGCTGCTGCTATTATTCATCTTCCTCTTTTGTGCCATGTTGAAGAGCGTTGTCTAATTATTTGTAAACCGAACAAACAGCGACATCTCATCTTCTTCACCTCATTAGTAATTGATCAGGTCCCAGAGGCAAAGCTCGATGAACAATGGCCTCCGTTTAAGAGTCGCTGACTGACAGAGCTACGTATTTTCTCAGAGGCCAAAAATAGTCAAAAACAATATACAAAAACACCACAATGGTCCTATAAAAGCAATAGATTCAGATCACTACCTATACCATGATACTTATTCGAAATATTATTCCTAATGAAGTTTACTTACATTATGTTATATTAAAAATAATATAATTATAACTGTGTTTATTAGTAATATTATGTAATATTAATATGATCGGGCTCCAGACATGAGTATATAATGTACGAAGGCTAATATTTGATAGTGTTTCACGTGTGGTGTGAGTTAGTAAAGAGGATGTACTGAGGATACGGGTACTCAGAGGACTGGGGCGAGAACAGCACAGTTGTAAAGATCAACTACAGAACATGGCTCGGCTAATTCAGCCTGCACTGCCTTTAATTAGCATGGCACTAATGTAATTCTGCTCATAACACCGCAGTCAGACTCTCTCCAGGACAAGAACAAAGGCATTACATGTATCCCTTTCGCTCGTTGTCTTGCTCTCGTTCTTCCTGACCATGTATATCTCTCTTTTTTCATTTTCATTGTCTGATTCTTATTCTTTCATATTTCCTCTCATTATTTCACTTGTCTTGTCTTTTACTTTGATTTTTGGCTTCAGCCTATTTCCCTATCTCTCTCTCTCACGCCGCACACACTTTGCTCATTTCCTCAGTGCTCTTCTCTCTCATTTTTCATTTCAACTCATTATCCAAAGACAATAATAATTTTTTAAAAAAGTCATGAAATCAGTGACGTCGTTGCAGGTGAAGGCCACAACAGTATGCCGTCATACACAAATCATTCCTGCTAGCGCAATTAGTCACATAGTCCACACACAAGAACGTCCTACCTCGGCTTCTACAAAAACAGTCGAGGTTATAACCGGATGAAAGATTCTGCTTGATGGCCCTTGAATGCTGCTTAGCCCAATTATCCCGATTTCTAAGCTTTCATATTAGCAATGGAAATAGCAGTCAGTTGAGTGAGTCATAGAGGGGCTGTGTGTAAAAAAACCAAACCTGGGGGTAAGACACCCACACACACACACACACATACAACTTACAGTATACACACACATAAATACAGCAAAGAGCTGGCTGACACAGAGAAAGGACAGTTGAGAGGGTTCAGTGTCATGTTATTCACAAGCCGACGAAACGATTTCAGCTTGTCCATCAGTCACTAACAATAACCACAAATGTTGCTCAGTCAATTTCAAAACGCGCTGTTAGAAACTGAATTCATTAAATCTTTTTTTTTATGATCCAATTCCATGTATTTCATCCAAACAGTGATTTATGAAGCCCATAGTGTTCCAAAACAAAAGGTGAACAATAAATTAATACTGAAATGAAACTGGAATCTTTTGGTAATGGTCCCAATAAGTGTCTGATGACGTTGGCATTTTTTTAATGAGCAGTATGCCAATATGATTATTTCCCGTAGATACCACTGAAGGGAATAACAAATGAACAGTTTGACAGCAGAAGCAGTACATGACATTTTCGGACTTTTACTCCCTCCTTCAAATTATTTTCTTCTGGCACACAAGGTTGTCCATAACATTTTATTATTATTATTATTATTATTATTATTATTATTATTATTATTATTATTATTAACACCACTGTATCCTTTTTTAGAAAGTATGATTTTTTTAACAAACCATGACACAGAATAGCTGCATTGCTTAGCAAAACATGATTCATCTGGAAAAGCCCTTTGCATCACTTCTTTCAGTCATGTGATCAGTGAAAAAAAAAAGTACCAGCTTGCAGATAGAGGCTGGCATGAGTGAACTAAATGTGTTCAGAGGATTTTTGGACAATGTCAAAGCCAAAAGAAAAAAGGATCCTTACATTCTCTTACAGCTACTGCAGTTCCCCCTAGCATTCAAGAACTACAGGTACATTATGTGTCACTTTACCATCCATACCCTCTGTGAAGAAGGACATCATGAAATACAATTTTAAAAAATGCAAAAAAGCATGAAGATAACATTACAACACTCAAAAGACGTGTGATCGCTTTTGATCTTCAATAGTTTCTCTTGTTCTAATTTGCTGGCAGTGACTACAAAAACATAATCAAAGCATGAATCTGCTCTCTTTTTTTTAAACTAAAAAAATATATATTTATTGATACTAAAATGAATGCGTCAATTATTGCAAACACAGCTGTTGGCTGATTTTCCCATTGTGACAAAACTATGGGAGATGGAGTTAAAGCTTTTTGCAAAATCCCCCAAAAATTCAAACTAATTTGTCATAAGTTTTTGGCATTTGTGCGTTTTACAATTCTTGTGACTGAAACAAATTAAAAAACATGTTTTTCTCAAAACTGCAGAAGGGATAAAGATGGAGTTCTCATTTTCCTGTCAAACTGTTCAAATGAAAATCACACACATGGAAAAAAATATATTTTTGAGAGGATTTTTAAAAAAGTTTTCGCCCCTATTTGTTAGAAAATCAGCAGAAATTGAACAATTAGGGTCAAATTGTGAGTCCATGTGAAAAGCACATGCATATGTGCAAAAAAAACAAAAAAAATTACGAAACATTTTTTCAACATATTGTTACTGAACAGTGTGACTACTGCAGCCTATTCAATTTCTGGTGATTCTGTAATACATGTTATGCAAGTGTAGGGTATGTTCTGCAAGTACAGAGTCTGCAAAGAATTGTGCTTTTGTTCTGCTTGTTATAGCTCAGAATTAAGTTTTCTTTCAATGTGAAGGAAATCACACAAATTACATAAATGTTAGATTAACCTTGTGTGTGGTTTGTTCCATTAATTACTTTTTTGGCTTACAATTTGTTCTTTGGGAACTCTATAGCCAGTGCTTTCTAAGAGGCGTTTCATTTAATTTGAAGACAGTACGCGACTACGCTTTTATAACTATTGCACATTGAACACTAGGCAACCATAATGACTTATAGCACTGTGTCTAATCTGAGGTGTCTTAAACTATTACACGTTTACAGGAACAGTCATTGAAACACAGACAAGCAGCACTTTCCTTGATAGGTGTTTTTTGTCAAGGGTTTCAAGTCAGTAGTCATGCCATGCGTCTTCGAAATAGCAAGCACGATAAAGAGGAAAGCTTCTCTTACTGTTAGCCAGGTCTTTTGTCCAAACCATACTCATCTTCCAGTTCTCCCATTCCTGAAATTCATACTTTGATTGTATAATGCTTGTGTACTTGCAGGCTTTTGAAAAGTCACTGATCGATAAAGTAGTTTGCTGAGGATGCTACGGATCTGTCAGCAAAGGAAGCTTAAAATAAGGCATAAATCTAGATCAATCTACAGTCTATAGTACTTTGCCACCCTATAACGTTTTCTTATGACACGCGGTGGTGTGTTGTTCTTGGTTCCACCAACCTTATCTAATTAATTAATTAACTAACTAAGGCAGCTATTACCAAAAATACACTCACCTAAAGGATTATTAAGAACACCTGTTCAATTTCTCATTAATGCAATTATCTAATCAACCAATCACATGGCAGTTGCTTCAATGCATTTAGGGGTGTGGTCCTGGTCAAGACAATATCCTGAACTCCAAACTGAATGTCAGAATGGGAAAGAAAGGTGATTTAAGCAATTTTGGGCGTGGCATGGTTGTTGGTGCCAGACGGGCCGGTCTGAGTATTTGAGAGTATCTGCTCAGTTACTGGGATTTTCACGCTCAACCATTTCTAGGGTTTACAAAGAATGGTGTGAAAAGGGAAAAACATCCAGTATGCGGCAGTCCTGTGGGCGAAAATGCCTTGTTGATGCTAGAGGTCAGAGGAGAATGGACCGACTGATTCAAGCTGATAGAAG
>QMIH01000094.1:525495-600024 GCA_003987875.1 Clarias batrachus
GAATCATTTCAAATTGGTTTCTTGAACATGACAATGAGTTCACTGTACTAAAATGGCCCCCACAGTCACCAGATCTCAACCCAATAGAGCATCTTTGGGATGTGGTGGAACGGAAGCTTCGTGCCCTGGATGTGCATCCCACAAATCTCCATCAACTGCAAGATGCTATCCTATCAATATGGACCAACGTTTCTAAAGAATTCTTTCAGCACCTTGTCAAGGTTTAATACCTATTTATTTCATATTTTACTTTATTTACATTTCTTTTATAAATGTCTTGATTGTTTTTATATGCAAACATATGATTACATTGTTGGAAATTGGTAATATTAGTAATATCATTAGGTTGCTGGAATAGATTATCTGCATTTACATTATTTCCTATGGGTAAATTTCACAATTTTCACAATACTGTATGAAATTTTGCCTTAAGTACCTCTATACTGGCAAACTGAACTGTTTTCATGAAAAAAGAAAAAAAATATGATAAACATTAGCTCTAAATTTAAGGAATAAATTATATTAATTGTGAGGGACTTATTTTTAATTTTCTATAATATGTAAAATGTAGTACTGTGCAAAACATTTAAACACATGCAAATTCCTGCTGCTGTATAGCAAGGATGTCTTTAAAACGTTTCTACATGAAAAGAATACTCTAAAAAGCAATTAAGAGTAAATAATGAAATAAAGTCAATACTAGGTGTGATAACTCTTTGCTTAAAATATTTTGTACAGGTTTTACTGAACATCCTAGAGAACCAGCCACAGTACTTCTGAACTTGTCACATCTGTTTCTTTTTTCATGCAGAAAAACCCAGAAGCTTTCTGTTTCATGAAAGTGGTCTTTTATTTATTTATTTATTTATTTATTATTAAACCTCGTTCTGGAAGTGTGCTTTTGTATCAAAACACTCATATATCAAAGCAAATTTCCCCATAAGAACTAATTGGAACTCGGATGATTCATTCCACAACCCAAAAATAAATAATATAAATAATTAAGACAAAATATGAAGTAAAAATAAAACAAATTAACCTGCACTCTACCTTTGAAAAGAACTGGTGTTACACGAGGGAAGAAGCAGCCGCAGGGAGGGCTACTGTGTAGGACGAGTTTCACACGCGCACACACACTTACAGAATCACTTCTCTAAACAGATTGATCTCCCGCACTGCTACAGCCTTTTTAACCTTTTTTTCTTCATGGATGCTGTTGTTGCAGTGCAGTGACTAAAGAACAGTCACTGCACTGCACAAAAAAATAAAATAAACGCTTTATGCAGGCACACACATTTTGTCACAATGGTATAATAAACAGTACACGCGCCCCCGGGTGTTGACTTTATGAGTGACCCCCTCGCACTGAGACAGAGCATGGGAGACGATTACCCACAATCTTGCAGCACAAAAGTATCATTGTGATCACATGACGCTACGAAACGTATACGGACTACAGTACTTGTATATCAATACCTCGCTCGTTTAACAAGTTAAAATTTATTTAAAGCGCTCGCAGACCGAGTTACTGGCAATTCAAGGTTCCACTGTAATTGTTTATATTATTATTATTATTATTATTATTATTATTATTATTATTTTGCTGGAACACTTTTCTTGGACTGACGTAACGATGAAGTCATAAAATTAACATGTATAACAAAGTTTACACAAAAACAAAAAACAAATGAGTACTAAGACTTCTTACCAGACCCCTAAATGCAGATGATCTAGACAAAATGACTAACAGCATAGGCAGTATTTTTACCACTGACACATAATTTTTAGACACTGTTGGCCCCATTAGATTAAAAAAGGTGAGAGAAACAACACCTGCACCATGGTTCAATAGTCATGCTCACGCCCTCAAGAGAGCAACCCGTAACCTCGAGCAAAAGTGGAGAACAACTAAATTAGAAGTTTTTAGAATTGCGTATAAAGACTGTATGTCCAGCTACAGACAGGCTCTAAAAGTTACTAGGGCTAATGGAGTGTAATGGAAAAATCACATTTTAATTATGTATTAATTTGTAATTGTACCATGTAGACTATAGAAGCGTGTTTGCCGAAGCTTAGAAACAGAAGGCCATGAATAGAAGAGAAACAACCTGATTGTAGTTATCCCTGAATAAATTATAAGGTTTGGACATCTGGTCTGGGTCAGATAAAGAGTTTGAATGTAGGAATTTCACGTACGGGGCATTGATTATGTTAGCAGAGATGTTTACACTTTCTCCCAGTGACTGAGATAGATTTAGACTTGTATCTATTACACGGGTATACATCCAAAAGTGCATGGTGCACGAAAAGAGAGAATGGATACTGGTTTCGCCGGTTTACAGATGCGCTCGGTGTAAGAACCTGCGGAGGTAAATCAAGTCAGGGTGCAAGGTCCCCAGTTTGCAGTTTGCTGTGAGGTAGTGGCACGCGTAAATTGACAAGTAAAAATCATGGGTAACAGCAAAAAAAAAAAAAACAATCTTGTGCTTCCAGTCCAGTCCAGTCAGTGTCAGGGGCCGGCTGAGTGAGAGTGAACCCAATAGCAGAAAACAGGGACTTTTAATTTTAATTTAGAATTTTATTTACCATGCGTGATCGGTAACCAGGAATCCAACAGCGAGGGCAAACAAATCCAGAAACGTGAGTAATAATCCAATATCCAGAGAGCATGCAAGATCATACACATTAATCAGTCCGATTGTAGCAGAGGTACCGAGGGGCAAAGACGAGAGAGAAATCCAGGAAAACAGACAGGGTCGAGAACGAGATTAGACACATGAAAAACACTGGCAAAGAAAACACGAGGCACACGAGTAAGACACTGCGGCACTGAATGGTCCTTTCAGCATGTTTAAGAAGCCAAGAGCTGATTGAATAATCATGTTCAGGTGTGCGTGAGCAACAGGTGAGCTTGCCGGGAGAAAAACCTGGAGTGGAGTTTAGGTTCTGGAAGTGCTGGGTTGATCTGGCTGGCTTGTGACAGTCAGGAGTTCCTATGATAAAGATAACATCTAAATTATGTTTGAGAAATTCCACGTAAAATAAAGAAAGAAAAAAGAAAAAAAGGGGGGGATTGGAGAATTATTGTGAAATGAGCTGCTTTTGAGATGTGGATGTGTGAAGCATGTGTTAGGGAAGAAAAGCAATGCAGTTAGGGACAGGTCAAATCTCACAATCTCTGCAGATCCTGACCTGGATGGCTGCCCACCTCGAAGATGTCCACAACCTACTGCTCCTGACTGTCCTCAAACCCATCATACAGCTCTGCAGCGCATATCAGAATATCATACTCACCTGTGTCATCGTATATCAGAGAAACAGAAGCCAGACAATCGACTCAACAGTGAGCCCCTGAAGGATGAGGAACCGCTCAACTCTGCAAATGCTCATGGTCGAACTGGTCAGATGGAAGGAAAACCCCTCATGCACAGACCATGGAGCTGGAGAACTGGAGCAGGTCAACAAACAGATGTCAGACCCAAGACAGGCGGGAGGACATACATTGGGGACACTTAGGAATTTAGACCAACTTCACATGAACTAAGAGGACTGCTCATGTCTAAACTGGGAACTGACTTTCACAAAATTCAGGCAACTGTCCTGAAGAAATAAATATGATGCGAAATCCTATCTGGAGTAATCAACATAATCAGGAGTGTGTGATATGGATCACAGTGTTGATTGCAAACTGACAGATGCCTTCCCAGTGATAATGGACATGACAAACATATCTGCTTGAGGTTGAGGAAGCACACAGAGAGGAAGAGGTCACGATGGGAGAATGGCAGAAAAGATGAAGGAGCAGGGGGAGGGGACTGAACTGAGGTGATGTGGCCTGAAGGGGAAGGTGAGTCAAAAAAAAAATTCACTTCTTGCTCTGATCGCAATGAAGAAAAGCTTGCTATCTTTTTCAATTATTCTTGTGTGATTAATTATATTAGAAACATCCACCATAGGTACATATGTTAAGTATGATCTTATCATATGATCTTATCATATATTAAGTATATCAGCAGAATGCCAACAATTGAATTGCAGCTCCACAAGAAACAAAATTCATTTTGGTAGATTCTGTGCAGATCATTCAGTCATTAAATCATGTGAATTTGACAATTTAGTGAAAAAGTGTGGCAGATTCCTGAACTCTGTGGGCACTTCAGGACACAAAGCCAAGTGTGTGGCTTTTTCCAGGTGTACAGTAGATGATAAATTTTGACTTTTCGCTCTCTTATTGCTGCCCCGCGGTGAGGGGCGAAATTTCATATGTAAATTAGGTATAAAACTCTTGAGACTAAACCAGTAGTGAGCCTGAGGGTTTCACTCTTGTGATCCGTTGCCCCTGTTGTATGTGTATGAATGGAAGCTCTGCACTTCAGCTGTGAGTTCAGTAAATGTCTATGTTGTTTATGATGATAGACAAATATATGCCAGTAAATACATTACACTGTAAGTCACATATCTAAGTTTTATTAGATAAAAGATAAGCTCAGATGTGTAGTTAATGATAAGCAATGTGAACATGAGAAAATGTCACACAAGTGTCACACTAATACAGTAGGGGCACCCCTAATGTGTTATTGGTTAAAAGTAATAAGGATGAGTAAAGAAAAAAAAAAGAATAGGGTCTTCGAGTGACATGTGGTATGAATGAGGGGTGATTGAGAATGAACCTCTTATCTGACATTACACTACAGCCACAGAGAAACAAATGCTGGTGCAATGTTGTTAAATCATGTGTTAAAGTGTAAAAGAACTGTATATATTACAGTACCTTCAGTCACAAGACCTGGCCAGGCAGAAAATTATGATATCAGCATGCAAAGCCTTTTCTTTTCTTTATTTTAATGACAATATACATTTATCATTACTCACTAAAATGTACATTACTAATGGCAAGCACAATGTAGGTTTAATTAAGGGAACTGAACTGGTGGTGATCACACAAAGTTAAATTTAGGTCTGCACACAGTATCCCTTTCAACCTGAGTCTTTAGCTGAAATAATTCCAGTGTTTAATACTTTATTGGACGCTGTTGTCATGGTACACACCAGCAACTCCTTATTGTCCAGCAGAACAAGGTCATAAAGCAAGCCATATGTCATGGCCTGACTGTGACTACAGGCCAGACCGGCTGATGTAGTTGCCGTGGGCACATATGGCAGGCATGCACGCAGAGGGGTGTATGAACAGAAATAGTCTTTTATTTACTAACTCAAACAGACAAAACAAAGAAACTAAAACAAAAAACTCAAACTATAATTAGGGGTCAGGGCAAACACAGGAAAGGATCTGAACACAGGGAACCAGGAGCTTACACAGGGAACTGACAGAAGGAAACATGGAGATGGATTGGAGAGACAGGACTGGAGAGACAGGACTAGACAGGGGACAGGACTGGAGAGACAGGGCTAGCCAAGAGACAGGACTGGAAAGACAGGGCTAGGGACAACAGAGACTAGAGACCGGATGGGTTAGTGGTTAGTGAGGTTAGTAGCTGGATGGAATACTGGGGACACTGGATGCTGCCCTAACCGGTAGTATCTAACTGGATTAGTGGCTAACCGGGTTAGTACTGAGGCTATTCCAAACTAGCGGCTAACCTACTAGCGACCAGAACCACTAGCAGTCAATCCCACTAGAGGCTAGCCTACTGGAGGCTAACCCTACTAGCGGCTAACCCTGCTAGCGGCTAGGCCCTCATGTGGCTACACAAAACTAAACAGACAAAGAACTACACAAGAAGGCTGACACAGGGGAGACACAGAACAGTACTTACACAGGAGGAGACACGGCCTAACTAAACACTAGGCAGCTCCATGAATCAATCAGATCGAGGAACATACAGAAAACAAAACTATAGCCCTCTGAAAACAAATAATAATATAATATTCTTCACTATATTTAGGTCACGTCCACAGTATTAAGCCTCTTCTTAAAAAACCAAACCTAGACTTTAATGAAATAATAAATTACAGACCAATTTCAAACCTTCCATTTATATCAAAAATATTAGAAAAGGTGGTGTCAGCTCAGTCAGGTTTCAGGTCCCATCATAGTACAGAAACTGCACTAGTTAAAATCACAAATGGCTTGTTTTTAGTTTCAGACCAGGGCTGCACCTCAATACTCGTCTTACTTGATCTTACTGCTGCATTCGACATTATAGATTATAATATTCTTATAGATCGCTTACAAAATTACACAGGTATTTAGGGATGGACATTAAAATTGTTTAGATCCTACCTTTCCGATCAATGCCATTTTGTAGATCTGAATGGAGAACTGTCCGTTGTAATGCCAGTAAACTATGAGGTGCCACAAGGGTCAGTTTTAGGACCTCTGCTGTTCTCCATATACATGCTTCCCTTGGGTAACATCATTGGAAGACATGGGATTAGCTTCCACTGCTATGCTGATGATACCCAGGTATACATCTCATCCACCTTAGAAATATTGCCAAGCTTAGGAACATTTTATCTGTATCTGATGCAAAAAAGGTAGTTTCTGCATTAATGACCTTCAGTCTGGACTATTGTAATGCAATACTAGATGGTTGTCCTGTATCCTCACTAAACAGGCTACAGTTAGTCCAAAATGCAGCAGCCAGGGTTTTCACCACATCAAGAAGATTTTATCATATAATCCCAATACTATCATCCCTGCACTGGTTACTTGTTAAGTTTAGAATTGATTACAAACTAGTATTACTTACACACGTTACAATCCGTAGCGCTCCTTAAGATAACAGAACTTTCTGGTAGTTCAGAGAATATCAAAGTCCACAAAAGGGGGCAGAGCATTTTCATATTTAGCTCCTAAGCTTTGGAATAGCCTTCCTGAAAATGTTCTGTGCTCAGACTTAAGGCACATCTCTTTAGCATGTCATACACATAATTCATCCCATAACCTCATACTCCAGGACATTTAAATGTACACTCTCATCTAGTGCTTCTAATATAATGAACAGCAACTGTGCTAATTCTTTCCACCTGCACTTTATTTTTTTACCCATCCCGAGGCATCTGGAGATTGTGCCAGCTCCAGTAGACAGAGGCCAACCCTGAGCGGATCCTGAGGCATCCAGAGAAGGACCTGCTCCAGCTGGATTCTGCTTTATGATGGTTTGGAGCTACACATGCTGCTCCTGAGCTCCCAGTGATCCAGACCCCCCACTGCCCTCTACACCTGTCTGACTCATCCCTGTGCTGAACTGGACTTCATGTTAATTTCAATACGTTCTGTTATATTGAACATTCAGCTGCATAACACACATGATGTTATATAATCCGTTATCCGTTTCTTCCTACTGCCATCTCAGGGAGTTCTTAGCTATCGCATCAGGGGCAATCAGATCACTATAATCTAGACACATTTTTCTTTTCTCCAACACATTTCCATAATCTTCTTTTAATTTTGTGAAGCTGCTTTGAGACAATGACCATTGTTAAAAGCACTATAGAAATAAAATTGAATTGAATTGAATTGAACTTTAGCACAGTACTGTACAAATAACTTAATCATTAAAATTGAATTTGTTAGTGTGGTTGTTGTCAGTGTCCTTGATTACTTATGCTTTATATGATGTTTGTCTCCATGATGTCCTTGATGTGTTTTCTTTTATTGTTTTTCCTTTCTTGAGTTGTCATGTTAAGACCTGAGGATAAATTAGTTGTTTTGCAGCTCCTGTTTGGATTACCCTGGCCAGGCTGACTGACGTGTTCATCTTATAAATCTGAACCATGGCTCGAGTCTCCTGACTTCCTTTAGAACATCTGCTTAAATATAACTTTAACTATCAGCCCTTTGATCTACAGTAATACCATCTATGCACCTATTGCGCAATTTTAATGTCAAGTGTCTTGCATCAAACAACTAGCTTATGCCTGTTTTTACTACACTGTACAACACACGTGTTGGTATAATAACAATAAAGTTTAAATGAATTGATCTATTCAACAAATCATTCAACATGAAACACACCTAGATGGAAGAGAATGCATTCCTTCTTTAATCTAGATCATAAAATCATTTGGATAATAAACTATGGCACACTATACAGACCAGTTACATTACTTTTTATTACACATGAATAGTTGCTTAAAAAGTTGGAGTTTGGCTGAGACCGAAGAAAGGTTAACAGCTGGTCGATATTAATCCATAATCTATACAATTTGTGTTTATGTTTTATTCAACAGGTAATACAAGCAGAACATTTGTGTTAGAAATTGAATTCTTTATAAAACATCAAACATCAAAACTTATTCAAGATTTTTTTTTTCAACCATAGATGCTTTGGTTCAATCATAAACTAAATAAATTGTCTACTAAAATAACCATTTGTTGCTCGTTTATTTATTTATTTATTTATTTATTTATTTATGGCATGAGGATTTCCTTTTCCTTTTTGGTAAGTGGATGTAAATTTACCCTGTGTGTGTGTGTGTGTGTGTGTGTGTGTGTGTGTGTGTGTGTGTGTGTGTGTGTGTGCGCGTGCGTGCGTGCGTGCGTGTGTGTGTTCTTGCACTTGCAGCACACTTGGACCCTGATATTTTGGTATAACACTGGATTACAGTAGATGTATGAAAAGGCATTTAGAGCCTTGGATGTGTTTGCACAGAGTCACAGATCTGTGCCATGTCACACTTCTTCTCTTTCTCTTGTGAAGAAGAGATGCTTCGGTTAGCAGGTTGCCATGGTGACCCACCAAATTTCACTGTGTTTTTCGATGCACCGTCATTTTCAAACGCTCACGCTGCACACTTCCTGTGAGTGTGACCATCTGCAAATGGAGAAGCATCGAGCACAGGAGAGTTATGGTAAAGCGCTGTAGTGTGTGTTTGCATGGAGTAATGGAGAAGTACAAAAGCATGCGTTCTGAAAGAGAGCCCTCGTGTGTTCTTGGGTCATTCAGGAAGGATCGTTTTTTTTGTTTTGTTTTAATAAATCCTTAAAGGACCCTTGCTGAACTCAAGCGCAGAAGTATGCATCTGTACCCTATGTTCTTTATGCAGAAGTGTGGTACAGTACAGTAGGTGTTTATATGAACATTATGGTGGTGGAGCATTGAAACATGTGGACGAAACAAAGAAGTACCAAAGGAATTATATTTATATTGTATTTAGATTTATTTTATTTTCATATTCTTATTGTACGTACTTCATACCTCTGAGCAGTTGAGGGTTAAAGGCCTTGCTCAAGGGCTCACCAGTGGTAACTTGGTGGTCTTGGGGTTTGAACCTGTTCAAATTCAACAATTCAACAATAAGACAAGGCTATGTATGACGTGTGTATGCATAAGGTCAGCTCCTCACCTCATGCATACACGCGTCATATATACACTCTGTGCTCCTCATGTGATTGACATTCTGCTCAAAACAGCATATGGTGTGTGTGCAAGTGATTGAGCCCTGGAGAGCCACAAGGTTGGTGCCAATGACTCATTCTACCTGACTGAGCCAAGACTGCGCGTACTCTCACAATCACACACTCATTTAAGGCTTTCTGCCAATGGCATTTGGTCTCTACAGGAAACTCATACCTAATCCTGGCGTCTCTGGCCCATTGTACCACCTTCTTTGCATGTCCTCTAGCTCCTACTGGGGGTCTGGAGTGCAGTAAATTGCCTGCAGGGAGAAACAAGATGGTCAGAACATGGACGAAATGACCGAGGGATGTGGCCACACAATATGTCTCGCTGAAAACAACAGCTGACACCAGTATGAATTCCAATCTGGTTTGGGCTAATATGTTCTGATTAGTTCTCGTCTGGCGCTGATTTGTCTGTTCAACCAGCATGGCTATGGTCTAAGAGCTACTCTTACGTCCCTGAAATAAATTTAGTTCCAATATTAACACATTCTGAAATGCCTCAAGTCTCTTGTTACTGTATGTTACTGCAATCTGCCAAACTGTTAAATTTTAAATGAACAATACATCATACACCATAACATTAAAATCACTAACAGGTGAAGTGAATACAAATGATTATCTCCTTTTATTGACATCTGTCAAGGGTGGGACACATTAGGCAGCAAATGAACTGTCAAAGTTGATGCGAGAAAAAATATTTAAGCATAACAATCTGAGAGACTTCGATAAGGGCCACATAGTGATGGCTAAAAAGCCGAGTTAGTGCATCATTAATCCCCATGGGAACCAAAGTCTTTGTGTCAATTCCAGGGAAAACCTACTCAAAAGTTATCACCGGCTATGATAGGAAGGTGTGAGTACTCAACATGTATCACATCTAGCTATGGATAGGGCTGCATAGCCACAGACTGGTCAGAGCCTTGTCTACTGCTGAAAGCCCCTGTAATGAACAAGTAAATGTCAGAACACGACCATGGAGCAATTGTAGAAGTTTTTCTTTAACATTTCTTTTATGTGTTGCGTGTGCATCACTTACCTTTGCAGGAGACAGCTCTAGGATGCACTATGGGAAGAAGGCATGTTGGTAAAGGCAGTGTGATGCCCTGGGGAATGTTCTGCTGAAAATCCTGACATTAACATGGATGTCATTTTGACACGTACTGTAACACCTACCAAAAATTGTGGCCTGATGGCAATGGCTTCTTTCAGCATGATAATGTGTACTGTCACACGGCAAGATCTTTTAGGAATGGTTTGAAGGACATGACAAAGAGGTCAATGTGTGTTCTGTGGCATGTGCTATATATTAATATTATAATGTATATATATTAATATACAATTTTAGGGAGGTGTTTTTTTGTTTGTCTATGGCTGATCAGTTTATATTTAATCATTTATTGTACACATTTGACTATGTCTGAGTTTTGGAATTCATATTCTGGAATGTCTGTGAAGCAAGTTATAATTTGCTACTGCTATCATTGCAGCTATAAACAGTCATTTATTACTATCTCTCTTTATTCTTTTCCTCTTGAAGGTAATAAGTAAAAAAAAAAAACAGCTTTTCGTTATACTGAAAGTCCTTTATCCAGAAACCATACCAATAAAGTTTTTCCTGTTAGCAGTAACACTTGAAACTCTTACTTACATTCGATTAGATTCAATTAGTTTCAACTTTACTGTCATTGTGCAAAGTACAGTACATGTACAAAGTCAATGAAATGCAGTTAGCACCTAATAAGAAGTAGCCTACTTATAATAAATAAACATCTCCATGGTTTACATATCAGCACAAGTTAAATAATGTGTTAATTTATTGTTTCAATTATGCTTTGATTATATCAACATTCTTTTAAATGAACTGTTGCTAAAGAAATGCTAATATATCAAAACAAGTACAACAATGAAAAACATGTAATTTGCCTTAGAGACAGAGGTGGGTAGAGTAGCCAAAAAATGTAATTATAATATCCTTTTTTTTACTATTATAATAATTTATATATACGCACACACAGTATATTATAGTATAGTATAATTATAATTATTATACAGGGTGGGCCATTTATATGGATACACCTTAATAAAATTTCAAGATGGGTGGGGACCATGGTGGCCATTTGGAAGTCGGCCATCTTGGATCCAACTTTTGTTTTTTCAATAGGAAGAGGGTCATGTGACACATCAAACTTATTGGGAATTTCACAAGAAAAACAAAAGTGTGTTCGGTTTTAACGTAACTTTATTCTTTCATGAGTTATTTAAAGGTTTCTGACCACTTATAAAATGTGTTCAATGTGCTGCCCATTGTGATGGATTGTCAATGCAACCCTCTTCTGTATATGTCAACATCGCAACATTCAATGAAACAGCTAAACTTACTGCGACATATTTCCTCAGGTTAGAAGTTGAGGTTTTTATATTTTTAAGTGTCTGTCTGTTTTGCCAGATAAAGATGACACCGCAGTATAAAGCTGTTTTATTTGCAAGCAAAACATGCTTTTATGATGCCTAAAGATTTTCTTTTTCCGCAATGCTGACAGTTTGGGTGTGGTCATGTGACTACATGTGGTTATTGTTATCGCGGCTAATTGTTCAAACAGAGTCATGTGATTATTGTTGCTGCATCTGATTGGTGAAACAGTCAAGTGCTACAGTAGATCTACCGGCAGGATGTGTAGAATAAACGGTTAGAACAGTAACCGTTCAAAAATCTACTCAAAAATCAAAATCTACTCAAGGAAAAAGTTAAACGCATGGTGCAGTAAAACTACTGACTAAAGTTACTCAAGTAAATGTAACGGAGTAAATGTAACTAGGTACTACCCATCTCTGCTTAAAAAAGGCACTCATATCAGAGCTGGGATTAATCAGCACCTTTGGACCAAGCAAGTTGAAAAATCTGTCAGCACTGTTTAAAATGTATGCGACTGCTTTTGATTATGGTGTTTTACATTAAAACCAGGTCCTAATGCCTCAGGCCAATGCTACAATAGGCAATTTATTTTGACTTCCTCTCAGGTAGAAATTTAACAATAAAGATGGTAATGAAGCCCCAAAAGCTCTTCAAGCTTACAGACTATCCTGATGCCTGGTATGCGTGCATATCAGGAGAATGAGGGAGCAAAGACTGCACCTCTTTTTTGTTACAGGTTTAGAAAGACATTTCTAAAAGCAGATTTTTAGTTGTATCAAATACATTTAAACAAACTTTATATGGCACTGATTCATGACATTGAATCAATGTCATGTAGATATTAACTCAAAGGATCCGGACAGGGTCAGTAAATGCATTGGTTCAATGGATTAGGGGGCCCAGAGTTGCTAAGGAAACAGGAGTCTTGTTATACATTGTATAAAAAAAGACTGGTAATGGTACCAGGGAATCAAACTGGATAATAATGCTGGGAACGGGGAGATCATCTACTGGAATCTTAGACTGAATGACACTTCAGAGGATCCAAATTGAGGACCCAGAACAGGTGACGCTCCAGGAAACCTAGATTGGATTGCACATGGTCTAGTCGTCAGGATTCCTATTTTTCCTCAGGTTCAACTTCCAGTATTGGAATTTTGCTTTTGGGGTTCCAGGATGCTGATCAGAAGGTCAGGATTCAAGCCAAGGCCCTGCCAAGTTGCATCAGCTAGGCCCTTAAGCCAAGGTGTTCTAGGAAGACTATATCACTGACTCTGCACTGTGACTACATGTTCCTAACAAATCCAGATTAGGTGATGACATAGGATGCAAAGTGGGACACAGATTAAGCAATACCACAATAAACCCAGCTCAGGTAATCAGTGACACTAGACAAACAAATTGGGGACTGAAACAGGAAACACAGATTGGATAATGACACCAGGGACTGAGTAAGAACACAGGTAAAGGTGTTTGGGAACAGACATAGGAAACCCATACTGGGCAATGAGACAGGGGACCCATATTACATAATGACACAGGGGACCTACTGTACTTTGCGTAATGACACAGGGGATATAAACTTAGATAGAATACAGGAAACCCAGACTGGGTGATGACACGGGAAATCCAAATTGCCTAGTGAGACTGATGAACCAAATTGGGAAAGGGACGGCCAGGATTTGGTAATGACACATGTGACACTCATTGGGTAAGAACACAGGGAAAGAAATAGGAAACCTGTATTGTGCAATGAGACAATGCATTGCATAGACGCTGTAATGCGGGGGCCAGGATTAGGCAATGATCCAGGGGTCACAGATTGGGTAATGACGCAACTCAGACAGGGCAATAACAGAAGGGATCCAAGATCATCACTAATCACTGTGTAACATCAAGATGGATGTGAATCAGCTAACAATAAATGGAATACAGGGTACAGACCCAGGGATCTAGATTACACAGCACAGAGCCCAGACTAGAGAAGGACCCAGGAAACAGACACATCACATACTGTATGACACAGACTGCATAATAGGAAACAGCACCGTTGGGTGCAGATTGAGTAATAACATGAGCCATGTTCACTGGGTCATAGATCAGCTACCAACACCCACACTATACTCAGAACTCCATCTCTGTAATATGAATATGAATATGAAAAAACTGTCAAAGGTTAAGGCAGAGGATTAATGCCATGGCCTTGGATTAACCCTGTGTGTTTCATTTGTCTTTTCTCTGGAAGACGAACGTGACAGTCTTTATTTTCACCCCTGAAGAGAGTTGCTGGACGGTCTGTTTCTCAGGTTCTCCATGGTAACGGGAGACATGTTTATACAGGCTGATTGTGAAATCTGATTTAACAAGATCTGCGATGCCATGACACACATTTCTCTCCTTTCATGTGTCTCCTTTCCTGCCATTCATATCCCCTTTTTTCCCTCTTGCACAATTCACCTCCATCGTTCGTATTCCCTTTTACGTTTTTGTTCTCCCACTCTTTTCCTTTTCCATCTTTATCACCCTCACCCCCTCTACCCCTTTAATCCCTTGTCACCCTTCTTTACTTTTTTATTGCTTCATTTTTTTTTTTTTTTTTACTTTATGCTCTAATTCTTTTCTTCTACTCCTGTTCTTCTTGTTCTTCCTAGTTTTTTCCTATTCCTCTATTTTATTCTCAGCTTTTTCTATAGTTCTAAAATGTATTTATAATTATGTTGCTTTTGGGGTTCCACATAAGATGCCATGCAGAACCAAGGTGTTGCCTTTTCACAAACCATTCCCCATAGAACCCCTTTACAAAATTTGAACCTTGGGCAATAGGTCAGAAAGCATAACCCTTACTTGTCTGTGTTTTTTATCCTCCTTTCATCCTTTCTATCCTTCCTTCTAATTAGTTTTTTCTCCTCCGATTCCTTATTTTCTTTCACTTCTGCCAATGCTGATCTTGCATTGTGATCTCTCTCTCTCTCTCTCTCTCAGTCTCGCTCAGTCATTCTCGATGTGGTTGAGGATGGAGTTTACTTGCTTCCACTGTCGATCTTGCTCTCTAATGGCTCCATTAGGCACAGTTGTTTATGCGAATGGGAAGTGAAATTTTAATCAAGCCAACTTCAGTCACACCTGCTGTTCACCGCCCACACACCTTTCTCTCTCTCTCTCTCTCTCTCTCCTTCTCACTCATAAACATTTGTAAACTCTCTGACACTCACACTTGTCCTCTCTTGTTTTGTTCATTTCTATCACTCTCCCTATATCTCACAAACACACATTCATTTTTCACCAACTCTTTCTTGCAAGCATAAACAATCCTTTCTCTCTCTCTCTCTCTCTCTCTCTCTCTCGGTCTCACTCTCGATTGCTCTTTTGATCCATAATCATTAGTGAATGCACATGTCAATGTCTTGCCTTGTTTTTTATAACTTCCTTCTCATATAAATATAATAATATTCATTCTCTATACCACTTATCCAGGGTCACATGAGAGCCAAGCACAAATGCTCATACATGCACTCAGTCACCTCCTACAGGCTATTTTGAAATGCCAGTTAGCATAATCTACATGTCTTTGTAATATGGGAGGAAAGCAGAGTACTTGAAGGAAACCCGGTGAGAACATGCAAACTCCACTCACACTGACCTGCAGATGGGAATTGAACCCTTGACACTAGAGGTTCAAGGCCACAGTGCTATGCCATCCTCTTGCACAAATGGTCAATATCATCAATTTGCTTAAAGGGTGCCTATTAAGAAACTCACTCTGAATATCACTCTGGACCCCTCACACCCAAGCCACCTTCTCTTTGAACTTTTGCCGTCTGGCAGACGATACAGAGCATCGAACACCAGAACAGTCAGGCATAGGAACAGTTTTTTTCCCCAGGCAATTTACCTCATGAACAGCTAAAACATTCTTCTCACTGTGCATTAAATATATGAGCAATATTACGTGCAACACCACTGTGCAATATACTGTGCAATACCACAGATATTTATTTAACTTATTTGTAAGTATCTCACACCCTACTCCATTTGATGTTAACCCAAAAAAATCCAATCTACTCAATTTGCTGTAATTTTCTTTCTCTTTTTTCTTTCTTTTTCCTGTTTTGTGTCGTGCTGTTTTGTCTTGTTATTTGTTTTGTCCTGGAGCTCTGTCACTAAAACAAATTCCTACAAATTCCTAAAACTACACAATGGTGGATGTCTCCACACAAGTGGATGGGGCGGATAGTGCAAGTGATAGCCTACATATGCCCAGATTGGAGGAAGAGAGTCCTAACAAGACAGGTGGTAATTGGACATGAGGGGGGGGGGGGGGATGGGTGGGACAAATAGCAGGTATTTTTCCCAGTTGTTTCTAATAATAATAATAATAATAATAATAATACATGTTATTTATAATGCACTTTATATTTTAGGCAAATCTCAAAGTGCTACAAATCATTTCTGCTCTAAAGCTCTAATAAAAAGGTAAGTTTTAAGACCAGATTTAAAATCATCAACAGTCTGTGGCATCCTCAGATACTCAGGGAGAGCATTCCACAGTCTAGGTGCCGCCGAGCAAAAAGCCCGATCTCCCATGGTATGAAGCTTGGTCTTCGGAGGTTTCAGTCTCTGTGCTCTGATTGGCTAGGCAGATGCACTTGTGTAAAGGGGTAAATACTTGTGCAAATACAGTAAGTGGAAGTGAAGAAAAATCATGCATGATACACGGTAGTGAAGAATGTTTAATATTGAATATTCAAGATATTGTGTTTTACCCTCCTCAAATTCTAAGACCTCTTGTCTATTTTCACCTTAATTTCATTCCTTCCAGCTAATGAAAAGCATAAGAAGGAAATAACGATCCTCATTAAGAGCCAGAACAACTGATTGAGATGAACGTCACACGCGTTTATGGTGTAGATGATGCAGGGGCTCATTATCGCGCTAGCACACCCTGAACTAACAGGTAATCAGACAGAAAGCAATAACAACATGAAGCCTTTCTTCCAGAGCTTCAGGCTTTCAGTGACATTGCCCTCACACGTTAATTCCACAAACGGCAAGAATTAGAAACCTCAGGATGATGATTATACATTGCAACTTTAATGGATTTTCAGATCATCTTACTTCTGCCCTGGCAGTGAAGAATAAAGCGCATAACATAAGAGATACTTGAGAGCTTTTAACCATACACCTGGTTGCAGCTGTGAGTAATTAGGCCTAATTTGAACTCTTAGGGTAAAGGAAATGAGATGCTATAAGTCTATAAGGGAGCATGTGGTGAAAATCATGTACATTTGACATCTTGTATACGATAACAGATGTTTTCTCTGTCTCGTAAAACATTCATTAAAAGCAATGCCTGTAGTGGGAATCAATCCCTTCATTATTTGGCAAAGAAGTTTTTTAATCATGTTACCTTCACTTAGCACTCTGATTCCTGTCTTAAATACAGTAGTGAAATTCATGTCTCCTTAATGTCCTTAGGAACCCATCATCCATTTTAAGAAATATCCCAAACAATAGAACATACACAAATTTATTCTATTTAGACTCCTTGTTGGCCATTACTGTATTATATTTGTAAAAGTTCCTTAGGTGTATCTCTTATCCATAGTGCACTGTGGATAGGTTGCCATATTAACGTAACAGAAGGAAAAAAGTGACATTGTTGAGTGAAAGAGGCGTCTTGCGTCTTTCCAAGGTCGAATGAATGAATGAAAGTTGTTTTTGCAACATTGTGTCCATTCCACATTATCCGATGGTCATGTGATCAATACCGACATCCTAGTGTTCATACTGCTGCCCAATTAATGTCACCTCAACCAATAATTCCTGCTGAGATGATTCCACATATTAATGCAGATCCTAGAGGAATCAAATCTATTGTTTTGTTTGTTTACTTGATGCACTATATCATTTTTTGGTTTTGGTTATTTTGTGCTCACATTAGCTCTTAGGTTTTGGTCAATTCGTGTGCATGACTTTGGAAAACGAGCAAACAAACTGAAAAAAAAATTATATGACAACTTTAGGGCTCTGTATATTAACTACTTGTTGAAATAAATTCTAATAAGAGCTCGATTCTAGCTCATAGCGCATATTACAGATGTAAGCTGATTACATTTCAGAGGAACATTTTCCACCCGAACCCCCTGAAATCTATTTGTATGTAATGTTCATTAACTTTTTGTTAAACAAACTTCTATCTGTTCGATCTCAGCCGTACTAACATTAATAACAAAAGAAGCACTGTATATGTTTAGCATTTGTCTTCAACACATAAATATTTCCACGCAGCAGTATTTAAACACTTACACAGTGTACACAGTATATACATACAGGATTGTACTGTAAATGATGACACGATTAGAGCAGTGCATCGGTTTGCAGTAAAATACCAGAAAGCATAATACATAGTGGGATATCTAATGTATTTTTCAGGGCTAAAGATGGGAAAAGTTCTCCTCGTGTCAACATCTGCAAATCAATTTTAGGCAAATACAAACCCTGGTTGAGTTTAACTATATATGCTAGTAAAACATTAAATATAAAATTAATCTTTTTACAGATTTATTCAATAGTGGCAGTTGATGAGGATGATCAGTGGTTAAGATTGATTAATTGGTTAATGATTTATTTTAATGAGCTGTAGCTCGAACGATCAAAAACCTACAGCCTTAACCAACTGAGTCACCACCACTGCAACACAATATAAGACATTGCAATACTAAACTATAAAAGTTTTACACTCATATACAGTGGAACCTCGGATTGTGATTAATGCGGTTTACGAGTGTTCCGCAAGGCGAGCAAGGATTTTTAAGAAATTTTGACTTGAAAAAACGAGCAAGTCTTGGTTTATCCAGTATCATGTATCACGCATGCGCTCTTGTTTTGACACAGAGCGTCACATGATCACAACTGGGCCAATTATTTTTCTCTCTCTCTTGCAGTGCGGAATTGTGTCCATTAGTATTCACTCACGCAAGGATCATTAGAGAGATTTCTTTTTTTCCGTTAAAACAGTGTTTCTGTTGTGCGTGTGTTTGTTGTGAAACTTAAAAAGCGAGGTGGGGGAGGGAGGAGGAGTTTTATTGTACAAGACGAGGCGAGGGAAGGGGCTAATTCCACACACACACACACACACACACACACACACATAAATATGCGGCGTCTGCGCGCACAAACGGAAACACTTATCGGTCGGGATTTATTTTTATTTTTTTTAAACTTAAACTTTTATAAGTTATATATTGTATTAATTATTTTTATATATTTATTTTTTTGGGCTGTGGAACGAATAATTTGGGTTTTCATAATTTCTTATGGGACCATTTGATTTGGTTTACAAGTGTTTTGGAATATGAGCCCACTTCCAGAATGAATTATGCTCGTAATCCATGGTTCCACTGTACTCTCAATATAACCTCATGAGACTCCACTGTCCTCATATAAGGACATCACTTTTTCCTCCCATCTTTATAGTGTGTATAACCTTGTGACAGCCTCACCTGAGGACCACTGAGGATTACTCTTTCCCTATCTTCTTCTTCACATGAGGTCATGCAGGTCAAGCGGTTAAAGGAAAATCCAATATTCTTCATGATCAAAGTGGTGCCATTATATTAAGTCACTGGTGCTATTAATTGTCACTTGTGTCACAAGCTCAGGCCATTACGCCGGTGATAAATTTCCATTAAAGATGCATTTTACAAGATGGCGTCAACAATCTTCATTAATCTAAACTTAAAACTGTTTAGCTGTGCATTTATTGAATGAGCACTGTGCTATCATTTCATTTTTATTTTAAATAAAATTTTAAATCATTTAAAAAGTTTTATTGTTATTATTTTCTATTTTATTTTATGATTATTTTCTTCTCTTTCTATGTAAAGTACTTTGAACTACCATTTTGTATGAAATGTACTTTACAGATAAACTTGCCTTGCCTTTCCTTGCCTTGCCTTAATCACGTCGATAAATGTACTATTAAATCCTTTCTTTATTTTCCTTAAACGTAAACTCAGTAACTTCCATGACATTTAAAGTACCCATAATAAAGCAAAAAGTTAATTTAATAAATTATAAAGTATGGAGGGGAAACGTTAATAGTGCTGGCTGAAATGGTTGCTCATTTATCTGACCTTTGACCCTGGAAGTGCTTATCCACACCTTTTTCAAAATATAAGTTTTTAACCTAAGTAATGCTAATGACATGACACACATGAACCATTATTCTAAAAGTCTTCAGAATATATATTATATGTATATACTTTTTAAAAACTGTTTTACTCTTTTTTATTATTATATTTTTACTGTAAATTAACCTTTGACATTATTTTTGTTTAACGTGTGTACAAGCATCAAATGACTTGTGAGATGGAATCTTCTTCTTTTTTTTTTTTTTTTAGGATTTTGCAGGTTTATGTCCAAGTTAAACAGTGCTGTATGTCATGTGGAATTCTTCAAATATTTTAAACTACATCAACACCAATAACTTAAAGAACAGGTTTGTCATCATTTTCTGAGATTGAATCAAGCACATCAACAGAAATACTCAACCTTACAGCCTCACACTGAACTTCACTCTTCTAACACTATCATGTGATTAAATAGTTCTTTTTTAATTTACTTTGAAGTTTGGATTCTCTTGGACCTTCTACATTTCAGACAAACTTCAGTTTGTTTGCCAGCAGGCCTGAGTCTCTATAAATTACAGTAAAGACATTAATAAATTTACTGATATAATTTTAATATTATATTACAGTGCCTTGCAAAAGTATTTGTACCCCTTAAACTTTTCCACATTTTCTCACATTACAACTACAGTAATATTTTTTTATTTACAAACACAAAGTGGTACATAATTGTGAAGTGGAAGGAAAATGATAAATGTTTAAAAACAATTTTTACAAATGAAAAATTTGTGTGGTGTGCATTTATATTCAGGCCCCTTTACGCCTAACTCAAATCCAGGGAACCAACTGCCTTCAGAAGTCTAAGAACCTAATAAATAAATAGAGCCCATCTGTGTGTAACTTAATCTAAGTATAAATACAGCTGTTCTGTGAAGCCCTCAGAGGTTTGTTAGAAAACATTAGCTCACATGAAGACGGTCCTGTCCTCGGCTGATGCTGACAGCTGTTCTGGAGGACTCGCGACTGCAGTCACTGCTGTCATAGTTCAGGACTGGAGTTTCCTACAGTCTACCTGAGCCTCCAGTAACGAACTGAGCTCCATATTATCTTAAACACATACTGAACTTCCAACGTCCTAAACAGACAGTATGACTGCAGATCAATCCCTGCTGTTATCACCCAAATGAGTCTGGTTCCTCTCAAGGTTTCTTCCTATTGCCATCTCAGGGAGTTTTTTTCTTGCCACTCTAGCCATTGTCCTTGGAGTTATTCACCTTTCATAAAAACTTCCATAATACTTTTGATTGTGTAAAGCTGCTTTGCGACAATGACGATTGTTAAAAGCGCTATAAAAATAAAATTGGATTGAAATTGAATTGAATTGGAACACACCAGACAGGTCAGGGATAAAGTTGTCAAGAAGTTTATAGCAGGGTCAGGTTATAAAAAAAATAACTAACTGTGAACATGTCACAGAGCACTGTTCAATCCATCATCTGAAAATAGAAAGAGTATGGCACAACTGCAAACCTACCAAGTCATGGCCGTCCACCTGAACTGACAGGCTGGGCAAGGAGAGAATTAATAAGAGAATCAGCCAAGAGGCTCATGGTAACTCTGGAAGAGCTGCAGAGATCCACAACTCAGGTGGGAGAATCTGTACACAGGACAACTATTAGTCGTGCACTTCACAAATCTGGCATTTATGGAAGAGTGGCAAGAAGAAGGCCAATGTTGAAAGAAAGCCATAAAAGGTCCTTTTTTATAATTATTATTATTTTTAATATTCCAGTTAGGAAGCCCAGGTTCGATTCCCGTCTCTGTGTGCATGGAGTTTGCATGTTCTCCCCGTGCTTGGTGGATTTCCTCTGGGTACTACAGTCCAAAGACATGTAGGTTAGGCTAATTGGCGTTCCCAAATTGCCCGTAGTGTGTGAATGAGTGAGTGTATGTGTGTGTGTGTCTGTGCCCTGCGATGGATTGGCACCCTGTCCAGGGTGTACCCTGCCATGTGCCCTAAGTCTCCTGGGATAGGCTCCAGAACCCCCGTGACCCTGAATACAGGATTAAGCGGTATAGATGATGAGTGAGTGAGTGAGTTAGGAAGCTCGGGGTCAAAGCACAGGTTCAGCCATGATACAACACACTTGGAGTATAAAGGGTTAAGGACCTTGGTCAAGGGCTCAACAGTGGCAGCTTTGGTGGAGCTCAAATCCCTGACCTTCTGATCAGTCACCCAGAATCCTAATTGTCTGAGCCCCCACGCCCCATTATATTATGTAAAATAAAGTCTGATAATATGACATTAAACTTAGAACATGATAAAAGAGTCTGACTTTTGGCATTCACCTTAGTGTAGCAGATTAGAACACTGTCACTAATGTCCTGATAACAAAACAGAGAAAGAGTGCATGTGTGCATGTTATATGTGGGTTGGTGGAAGGGAATATGTGTGCGTGACTTCTTTGTGTCTGTGTGTGGGAGAGGTTGAGAGAGCGTTAATATGATGTACATGTGTGCACGTGTGTGTGCGTAAAGGAATTCTGACCAATCCACCATGGCCAATCCCAACCTCTCCCACTAGATGTTTAACCTTGGTGCCCACAGTCGTGGTTTAAACTCATTTAAACCAAGGCAACTGTACCTAGTATAAAGCCTTTACTGAATATGAATTTATTAACACAGTTTAAAGGCTTCTATTATAGTGAACATGACAAGGAAGTATTGGCACATCGTGTAAACTGTATATCGAAATCCCTACACATTTTTCTGATGAGAGTTAGACATGTTCCCATAAGGTCAGAATTGCCATGTATTTCTTGCATTATGCAGTATGATCCTCATAAAAGGCTAAAAACCTTAACATGGTCAGTATCTGCTTTCACTCTGAGTCCATTCACACATAGCTCAAGTCTGCAGGTTGTACTTTAAACCACAGAGCGGCTCTATAAAAGGCAGGTTAGTAAAGGAGAAGGACAAGTGTGTGCGCGTGCGTGTGTGTGTGTGTGTGTGTGTGTGCTGAAGTGCAACAGAGCACTAGTGACAGCCTGCCTGCTGTGGGCCATGCTTAACATCAACTCTCCAAGCTCTTTTAATTCATGCCAGAAAGACTCCTGTCTTTAAAAAATCCCCCATTTAGTCTACAACCTCACATCACTTCACACAAGTGTCTGTAACCTGATTCTTGTCTGATTGGTACCAGTCTGATAGCCTGCTTTAAATATGAAATACTAGCGTAAGCACCTGTCATTGACAGTTAAAGGGTTTGTAGAAAGAGTTAAAAGGTTAAAGCTGGAAATAAAATGTTTTTTCGTATATCCTTGTTTGTGCTAAGTTGTACTTCTGCCGTCGGCAGCCAAATACACTCCCTGTTCGGTAATCGGAGAGTCAATTATCAATTAAAGATGAGAAATCGATGAAGTGATCGAATAAAGGAGTTTTGTTTGAAAACAACTCCAGCGTGTTAAAATGAATTTACAGTGCTTCAGTGCTGTTATTTCAGTGGTGAAGATATAAACTAATTCCAGTAAAAAAAAAAAATTGTGCTTTTAAACTGTTTAGCTTTTCTAATTAATATTTATTGCTGCAGGTATTTGTTTACATTGAGCAAATAGCTTATTAGTAGCTTATTTTAAAGTACAGTCGTGGCCAAACGTTTTGAGAATTACATAAATATCGGAAATTGGAAAAGTTGCTGCTTAAGTTTTTATAATAGCAAGTTGCATATACTCCAGAATGTTATGAAGAGTGATCAGATGAATTGCATAGTCCTTCTTTGCCATGAAAATTAACTTAATCCTGAAAAAAAAAACTCTCCACTGCATTTCATTGCTGTCATTAAAGGAGCTGCTGAGATCATTTCAGTAATCGTCTTGTTAACTCAGGTGAGAATGTTGACGAGCACAAGGCTGGAGATCATTATGTCAGGCTGATTGGGTTAGAATGGCAGACTTGACATGTTAAAAGGAGGGTGATGCTTGAAATCATCGTTCTTTCATTGTTAACCGTGGTGACCTGTAAAAGAATACTTTCTTAATGCCGCATTTTTTTTTCCACTGAATAAATGCAGTTGGTTGGAATTTCTTATATATAATGCCTGTATATATATATATATATATGTCTGTGTGTGTGTGTGTGTGTGTGTGTGTGTGTGTGTGTGTGTGTGTGTGTGTGTTCATGTGTGATCACTTTCATAAAGCATGCTGATAATTCTGTAACTTGTTTAAAGAATAAGTCAGTCATACATATAATTCTGTTTAACTTTACCAGAAACAATGAACTTTGAGACACAACCACAATTATAGATTTACACCACATGACCTGTTGAATGAACATGAGTTCACATCCCAGTGATGCTAAAGCTGTTCAAATCCATAGCCACGTGTTACAAATAAACAGTGATAACAGACACAGTAACTCAAATTCTGCAAGCCCTAAAACGTTTAAGCTCAAGACATTAATGTTGCTATATTAGCATCGTATGTCATTTTAAATATGCAATATGTACTTAATATGGGCCATCAAATAAGCTAAATAAACATCATCTAAGTTAAATATATCAAATCATGATGATTTCAATTATTAAAAGAGAAAAAAGCTCTCCAAACCCGTCTGCTCCTATGTGAAAAAAAGTCATGAATGATCTGTGATTTTTGGAAAGCCAAGGTAAATTTTACTTGCCACATCCAGACCTTTTTACTGACAGACATGTTGAATAAAGGAATCACTGAAATAGAACCTGTCTGAAGTCAAGCATGCTAAAAGATCCAGGTTTATCTCTGTGTAATATAAAAAATTTTTGATGATCTGTTAAGTGTGACAAATATGCAAAAACAAAAATCAGACCTCTGCAAATGGGTTCACAACTTTCTCACTGCCTGCCCACAGGTAGTTAAGGTAGAGATATCTTCACCCTCACCATCGATGCCCCTCAAGGTTGTGCCTTGGGCCTGTTGCTGTTCTCCATGAATGTGTGGCCGCCAATAGCTCCAGTTCCATCATTCAATTTGCTGATGACACTACGGTAGTCAATCTGATCTTTATCAGTAATGTATATGCCTGTTAGTAATATCTGGCTCAGTAGTTACTGGCAAATAACCTCATCCTGGACGTCAGTAACACCAAGGAGAAGGTCATAAGTTTCAAGACACAACCCTGTAAAAACCCTGGGACTTGTGTGGAAAAAGATTGCTGTGTTCAAAATTGAAATCATTGAAGAGGTTTCCTGATCACTCCACATTCAAAACCCAATCAAGGAAGAATGGGAATAGCCTTTAATCTACCAGACAACTGGCATCTGGGAAATATAATGTAATCTGGGGAATGCAATATAATGGCAATAAAAATGGCACTCTCATTGCATTTTACTGCCTGAGGTCCCCATTCCTAGAACTGCCTACGAATAGACAAGATTGTATTTTATCTTGATATTCATTCATTCATTCAATCATTCATCATAAACAAAAACCTTATCCTGTTTGAATCTGTAATTCTGCCAGTGCTACCTGATGAAATTCATGCATAACAAAATGCATAAGTTTACCCTTTTAGAATCTATTAAAAGAAAATAGGCTTAACGACAAAACATATTGCAATTATCCTAGTAGTATAATTATAATCAGCCATCTCCAGTACAAACTTGTGAAGATCTAAAATGCCATTAACACCCCCTCCTTCCTTTTAAATAAACCCTTCTCCCGGGCCCATTCCTGTGATGAGGACCAGATGAAACCATCCAGAATATAATTGTCTAAATATACCGCGTAATGCCAAATGACCTCTGATTAATGACATCCGCTCTGATATCGAAGTTTCAGCGCAGCTCCAGCTTGCTATCTAGCAGAGATGATGTAAGTCGTGAATAAAATATGACACATTAGTGCAGGTAATATCTCACATCTTGAGGCGTAAAAATAGCCGTCTAATTGAGGAGCTCATATTATATGGTGTCAGGACAATAGGGAGAGTCTCTCAGTGACACGTCCTTCCTCCCGTCATGCGTCACTATCACGTCAAAAGCTCTCATTCCACTTTTAAAGCCACCTGACCAGGTGTCGGCGAATCTGTCTTAAATTCGTAATAAAGGCCAAACGTAAGAGTATACGTAGAAGCGGTTTCATATAACAGGTCTCTCCAAAGGTTCCCTGGTGTGGTGTTTTGAGGGAAGCTTTTAGAGCTTCCAGTTAGAAGGTTTCTCGTTACGGATAAGGTTCCAATTTAAAGTAATTTAGACTTTGTATGATTATTTTTCTCTGAACTAATCTATGCTTTCAAGTTGCCATGCAAATTTCTCAGCTGATCCAACCAAGTTCCTACAGGCTGTCCATCTCTGTAAAAATCTGCATAATTGGTTTGATAAGAGATGAAGATTCAATTATTTCTCACATGTACCTTACATTATATATATATATATATATATATATATATATATATATATATATATATATATATGTGTGTGCCCTCCATAATTATTGGCACCCCTGGTTAAAATGTGTTTTTTATCTTCTAAAAGATTCAGTTTTGTTCTACATAACATAGGATGACAATGGAAAAAAGAGGAAATTCCAACCTTTAATTCAAGTGCATTTATTCAGTGGAAAAAAAATCCCACATTAAGAAATAATTCTTTTACATCAAATCATGGGTTATTAGCAATTATTAGCACCTCTGATGTTTAATACTTTGTACAACCCCCTTTTGCCAACAAAACAGCACCTAATCTTCTCCTATAATGTTTCACAAGATTAGATTCACGTATTTTTCTTCAATTTTCTGTGTGATAATATGCTTCTGCAATAAAAACCAAATTTGTTTTAAGGCTTTTGACACATCTTAATCAGGGGTGCCAATAATTACGGAGGGCACTGTATATTTGCATATCCCAGTTAAGAAGCTGAGGTCAGAGCACAGCCATTATACAGTACATTGCCCCTGGAGCAAATAGGGTTAAGGCCTTTATTCAAGAGCTCCACAGTGATATCTTGTTCCTGCTGGGGTTTGAACTGTAACACAGAGCCTTAGCCGACTGAGCCACTGCTGTCCCCGAGTGTTGGACAGGATGTACCAGATCTTTTAAACGACACTTCATCTTACGTCTGTGTATCAAACAGGAGTGTGATTTAACTTCAATTACCAGTAGCAGTTTGGCAGCAAAATGTGAAAAACCAGACACAAAAAGTACACAAGGTTGTCTATAACAATCATACAGCATTTTCACTTCACACCCATCACAATAATACAGAGACTCTTCCGCTCCAAAGACGGACAGTGAAGAGTGTTCAGAGCTCAGTGAGACAAAACACAGAAAGAACAACATCTCAGAACCAGAATCTGAAGGACAAAGAACACATACTACAAGATGGTCATGTTCAGTTCTTGGACCGGAGAGGATGGAAAGAGTTGTGGAAGAGGCCAGGTATGTGCAAGTGGAAAATCCTTCTCCCCACAGTAAAGGTGGAAGTCTTAGACAGAACCTGTCTCATTTTTTTTTCATGTTGCCCTTTCTTCCATCTCCAGGAAGTATCCTCCAGGATCGTTACACCTTAACGACTCTGCCTGATCTTTCTCTGTTACTGGTTCTTAGCTCCCTTCCTCCCTACCTTCTAACGACTCTTCCTCCTACTCTCACCTTCTCCATTGTTCTCCATAACAAGAATGAAGGCCGGCTGACATGATTCGACTTCCAGATAATCTCACCTGAAAATGACTGAAAATCTTCACGGACAACCAAATATTTCATTTCAAAACCTCTATACGGTATATCCTTGCTTTAGAAACTGAATCTCCAAGCAACTTTTAAACAAACCACGACACGTAGCGGCTGCTTTTCACGACAAAAGGTGACAGGTCCTGAACAACCAATCAAATCACTTATTTCTGTCAACTGATCAGTGACGAAAAAACTACAAGTTTTGCAAAGCAGTAGTGTCAAGGTGAGGGAACTAAATGTGTTTAACGGATTGCTAGAGAATGTTGAAGCAAAGAAAAAGATGTTTAAACTCTTACTGCCATACTACCATATAATTTACTCAACAATACTATGTGAGATACTATAGTGTAGGCACTGTGGTTTGTAGTTAGTTTATAGTGCAACCTTCTCTTGCTCCTGCCTTCGTTAGCTCTGGTTTGGTTTATGTTTCAGCGCATGATACACTTAATAATAATATTTTCAATATTTTCAAAAACAGATCAATAAGAGATATAATATTACACCATTTAAAAGATTTATGAACTTTGTGTACAAGAGACATGTGCTGTGTGTGGGAAGCTGTTGGGTTTGCTGTGTCTGCTTATGTCCGCTACTCTTGTTCTGCATTGGGATTTGATTTAAAATGATGGTGTAAAGTGTAGTCGGATGATTCAAAAATGGACATTATATGGCGTATACCTGTACCTGAGGAGGTGCTGCATTCAGCTACTGAATTGAATCTAAAACCGGTAGAAGTGGAAGCTGATAATTGCTTTTTTTAATTGTGTATAATGTTTTTTATGATCTTCGTAATTCAAACAGATTTGGATCAGTGCCCAAAATCTTACCAGTCTTTTTCCTTGATCTAATTTGCTTTTGTTTGTCTCACAACCAATATCAAGTGAAGTCTTTTATTGCTACTAAATTGCATACATTCATTGCATTTGGCAGATGCCCTTATCCAAAGCAATTGACATTTATATCATTACACATCTGAGCAGTTGGGGGTTGAAGGTCTTGTATAACAGTGGTAGCTTGGTGGTGCTGGAGTTTGAACCTGTGACCCTCTGATCCATAATCACACATCTTAACCACTGAAACACATCTATCCCTGCACAAACATAACTGCGGGTGCATTTATCCATTGCAAAAAATGATGGCAAATGGCATTGCAGTGTTTTGTAAAATTATACATAATTCGCACTGATATGACCAAAACAATTTTGTCATTTGTCCTTTTTTTAACTCCCTGCAGAAGTGACTCAAACAAACCATGGACAGATATTCTCATCAGTTTGCAATACTTGCCTTGTAAAAAAATAATGGAATAAAATAAAATAAAATCAGTGCAAAAATAAAGTTATTTCATTTAGTTGTGAATCAGTCCGTGTTCTGGTATATTAATCGGTCTACAGATAAGCGCTGCCCATCATGACTGACATAATAAAATACACATATTGAGCAGAGCAGCAACTGTTTCGAACATCAACAATATAATTAGTCACTCAATCTTAACTGCATCTACAAAATAAATAAATAAACAAAAATTTAAATGAAACTTTCTTTTAAAGTGGCTTATATAAGAAGTATAACAGCAACCAAATTTAAAGTAGATTCAAGACAAAAGATGAAAAGGCCACAGTAATGCATTGTATGCATACCGGCACTTACATAAGCATTACATAACCCATTTTTCTCAAATGATCGTAATAAATTTATGCAGATTATATCTGCATATAGAGTTAAAAAAAAAAGAGGATGAAGTCAACCATGTAGAAGTGAGAGGTATGTAAACTATAACAGGATTTAATTGCAACAAGCTTGGGAGTATAAATCATGCACCATGTCCCAGACCACCAGCATCTCCATGCTCGTCTTATGTTCCTCTTTAGATCACGTCAGATTATTACTAGCAGGATTAGACCCAGGTAGACACTAAAAATGGGAATTAATTCATCTGTTAATTCATGTTCAGTTGTAATACATCTGGAGCCGTTCCTGAGAATAATGGGTATAAGGCAGGAGATCCCCTTGGTCATCAAACCGTCAACATGAACACTAGGTCTGGCCTCCGAGTGGCACGGTGGTAAAGCGCTGTGATGTTCTCGCAGCCGGAGGTCTAGAGAGAGCTGATTGGCCGAGCTCTCTCAGAGGGGAGGGACGAGAGGTACTTAGTGCTCCCGCATTAATCACGGCTCTACAGCCAGTCAGGGGCGTCTGTGAGCTCACGCAAGCAGAAGGAGCGGATAGCGCTGTCCTCCGAGTGTGTTACTCCGCCCCCAACGGTGYGYGAGCGARYAGTTYGAAAAGATGCRGTCGGCTGRCRTCACGTGGTTTGGAGGAAACACGTGATAGTCTTCGCCCTCCCGGCTGAGTGGTAGTAGTAGCCTAGTGACGTGGAGGAAATGGACACGACTAAATTAGGGAGAAAATCGTGGGGATAAAAAATAACTAAATAAAAACATGAACACTAGGTGTGTAACACAATGACACTCTTTATCTGTGTCTACCTTTGCATATGCTTTGTGCTTTTTTAATAAATAGTCAGATTTTATCCTTAAGTGTGTCTGATCTAATTTTTTGTAAAGATGTTTCTTAATCCTGCCAGTGTATTTTCTAACAATTAGTTGGTTCTGTTTCCTAAAATATAGGTCTAAACTAACCAGGATCCTGACCAGGCTGCTGCTCAGGATGAATGTATGAACATGTATGTAAATGCACAATCACTTTAATGTATATGGTCTTTGTTGGTCCCACGCGATGGTTTTTTTAGACCAGCATGTGATTTTTTTTTGTCCCATTAGATTTTACGCGTAACCTCCGATTTCAGCTAAATGCAGTATGAATGTTTTATGAAAGTTTTCTACGAAGTCTGTTTTTGTGATTCACTGTTTTCTACATGACCACACGGAGACTTACTGGGCACTGTCGCTTTGCACCTCCAGGGTCCTGGTTCGATTCCCACCTCGCGGTCAAAGACATGCGGATTAGACTAGTTGTCCCTAGTGTGAATGAACATTTGTGTGTGTGTGTGTGTGTGTGTGTGTGTGTGTGTGTGTGTGTGTGTGTGTGTGTGTGTGTGTGTGTGTGTGTGCCTGTGATAGATTGGCACCCCACCTTGTGCCCTAGCTTGTGCCCCAGGCACCTCCATGGCCCTGTACACAGGATAACACAGTATAGGCAGTGAATGAGTAAGTGAGTATGTTTTCTTTTTTTTACGTAAAATCATATTACACAGAAAACAGTGAATAAAAAAAAAAAATGGTTTCACAACCGGGGTCACACATTGCCTGGCCTAAAATAAAAGTCGCTGTTTTTCTTTTTCAAGGGAAGAAAACAACTAAGGAAATTTTAAATTATTAGAACTGGGTTAAGAACCCTTCAACATATTATTAAAACCTGTAAGGGTAGTTCGAACCATCAACTTTGTGGAAGGAATGTGGTCAGAAAATAATCATGAACGGAGATGACTTAAACACTTGATGAAGTTGCATGGTAAAAAAAAATCAACAGTAAAAATCAAAGCTATGTTTAGTAATGAAAGTAAGAGCATTCGCATACTATATATCAATTTTGTGAAGAGAACTCACAAGATCAGGACGAGACAGCTGTGTGTCCATAAGAAAACCATTTGTAAGTGAGACTAATAAAAAAAAAGAAAAATTAACTTCCACATGACCAGGTTAGTGACAGTGTGTGCATGCTGTCTTCTCATCCTCTCTATAACAGTCAAAAAACAAACAAAAAAAGGCATGGTTAAAGGGAGCCCTCTTGTGGTCATATGTCAACACATGATAAGAGGACTAAAATTGACCAAGGGGGAAAAAATGGAATTTTATTTATCTTTCTAAAAATTAAGAGCACAGAAAATATTATTATTATTATTATTATTATTATTATTATTATTATTATTATTATTATAGGGAATAATAATTCCCTATTTCTGAGGATCAGATATGTCAGATAAATAAAAATGTTATATGGAAGGTTGTAAATTCAAATCCCAGCACTGCCAGAAAGTCATCATCACATTCTCCGGTCAGGACATGGACTGGATCCTGTCTCACTTATAAGTCACTCTGGATAAACATTTGCTGAGTGAATAACGATGAATGTTAAACAGCAGTAAACCGTGCGATAAACACACAGAGGTGTTTTCCTGGACAGAGGTTGGTCCTAGATGTAAATTAAAATGCCACTAAGGTGCTTGCTACATTTTTATATAACAAAGATATAAATAATCTGACTAATAAACATTTCAAGGGTAGGATTTTTTTTTCTTGGTTGGTACTGTAGGCCTATGTGATAAGTTACAACTTAAGGCTTTAATGAGGCTTCGGTGTGACAGTTATTCAGTTTTTTACTCTATAAACCTGGACATAGAGATGATTTATTATCTAGCCAGACCGTGGTAGGAAACAGACTTAATTCCTAAAGTTTTGATCTTTGTCAATGAATTGCGAAAGGTGTCATCAGATCTACAACTTTTATATTAGTTTTCTTGTTTTTTATGCTTCTAAATGAAATTGTTTTCTTAATGAGCACAAATTTTCATCTGTGACACAAAGAGTTACAGGTTGCCTTATTCCCATAAAAGGTACCAGTACACTAGATCACAATTTAGTTTTTTAATGAATGTTTAAAGTTTTCATCCAACCATCCATCCACACATCTAGGAACCTCTGTAGTCCAACTAGTAACAAGAGAGGCCACTGTTGACCATTCCCATTTTTATCAGGGGCAGGGTGGTATATCGGCCAGGTTTGATTCCCGTCTCTGTGTGCTTGGAGTTTGCATGTTCTCCCCTTGCTTGGTGGGTTTCCTCCAACATCCAAAGACATGTAGGTTAGGTTAATTGGCATTCCCAAATTGGCCATAGTGTGTGAATGAGTGTGTGAGTATATGTGTGTGTGCCCTGTGATGGATTGGCACCCTGTCCAGGGTGTACCCTGCCTTGTGCCCTAAGTCTCCTGGCATAGGCTCCAGGACCCCTGTGACCCCTGAATACAGATATCAAGTATTTATAAATTTTTAGATCTATGGCTTTAAAAAAATTATGGTACCAATGAGTCCATTGAACAAATTTCCAATTGTGTGTTGTCCATCTTGTCTACTTTTATTGAATTAAAATGTCAAAGACAAGCCACTTGAAAGAAAACCCCTCTATCCCTTTTGCCATGAGAGAGGTGTACTGTTTAACACAGTTATATCTGTTCCTCTGCTTCCATCACTGCTCCTGGTACTGGTTTCCTATCAGTACTACTGCAACTTTTTAATGCCTCTACTCTTCTGCTAACTTTTTCTCATATCTTGCGCATATTGATGACTGATTCCAAACCAATGAATTACTATTTATTTATAGTTAATGGTACATGTGTCTAATTTATTTATCTCAAGTTAAAGATTAAGAGCTTTGCTTACGGCCCCAAAGTGCCAGTTCTGGAATCTTCCACACTGAGTGAACGCTGCCCTCTACCAACACTGCTGGGTGGAAAAAGAAACAATCTTCTATCTTTTAAAAGGATAGATTAGACAAATATCAGCGAGTCTCTTTTATCCCACTAGGGGGCAAAACCTCATGGGTGCAAAATTTGCTAATGCTAAAAGTACTGATGATGTCATTATTCCTTAGAAAGTTCTGCACTGAACACTGTACCCAGGTTTCTTTGGAAATTTACTAATTTAGGGATTTCATAACAATATGGAGGATATGTTTGAAATACAAACTATGGAACAACTCCAATAATAATAATAATGATCATATGATTAGCAGAATAGAGTATGAGTGAGTAAATAATAATAATAATAATAATAATAATAATAACAGCCACCAGTGGTTGATGGCAAAAAAAAGAAAGCAGCTTAATTGGTCAATTACTTTATTTTTGGATCCCCATAGACATCCTTTTTTTTTTTTTTAAACGTACATTCAGTTTCTTTCACAATAGACCCAATCAATAAATACATGCCATGTCAGTTTCAACAACAAGTAAATAATGATTAAATGCTTTGAGACCACCTGCATTAAACTCGTTACATATTCACATGCAGGCTTCTGCAGCTGGTGCATGCTACGATGATATTTAATTAGGAGGTACTTTGAAAGTATTTGTTAATTGTGTTTTTTTGCTTGATAACTTAAAGTGTTTGATTTAACCATTTCTGCATTTCCAGAATTTAGGAGCAACCTTTGTCCAGCACTTTGTCGCAAATACACATTCTGGTTTTAGAACAGGCCTTTATTATCTAGAAGTAATTAGGCCGCCTTTTTAATAAATCCAAATTAACGCCTTTGATTAATTATTCCGAATTAACACATACTTTCGGCTTAATTGAAACCCTATCCAAGAACCGGCACATAATCACTGAAATATCATTATCATGACTGAGAATAAACACAACAGTACAAGCATGTCATTTTGAGAAAAAAAAGAGCAAAAAAAAGGGGGGTAAAAATTTGCATAATTAGAAGCAGAAGTAATACTGAGCAGCCCGGCAACGAGGCACAACTGCTGTGACTATTGTCTAAAAGGGCATCTCTTACCAATAGAAGAGCACAGAGCGGTAGATCTTATTAACATTTTCATCTCTTCACTCACTTGCGCTTTTGTTTTTCATTCTAATGAGAACGCTTATTAGACATGAACATGTGAATGGGGCTGATGAAATAGTCTCTGGTGTGATCGAGGTCGTCCTCTGTCATTTCATCAAACTCAGCTGATATAATCTAGTGTAAGGTGTTTGTTTACTTTTACATTTTAATGATCATTCTAATTAAAATGATTTGTAAAGTATTGAAGTTTAAGAGCTTGTGTCACTTGGAACTGAAACTGTATGGAAGCTCATGTTGATCATGTGACACCTGGAGTAATACACTTATTCCTGTCTTATTAATGTCTGACTCATTATTGTCCTAAATGTACATGAGATGTTTACCATTATGACACACATCACAGTGCTGCTCGATTCTCGAATCCGGTTGGTCCAAAGGTGATGTGATCTTTGATGGCAGCATAAGCATTTTACTGTTTCCAAGGTAACAACTCTTTTATAGCGGATACTCAGAATTATCTGAGTTTATTAATAAATGGTGAAGTTAACTTTAAAGAATAAAGAAAGAAAAGCATACAGTACCGGTTAATGTTCGAGAACAAGTTCAGATTTATTTTCTACATTCTAGTCTAGAACTTGATTTTTTAATAGAACTATTAAAAAATGCATACAGTGGTGTGAAAAAGTGTTTGCCCCCTTACTGCTTTCTTATTTTTTTGCATGTTTGTCAAACTTTAATGTTTAATTTCATGAAACAAATTTCAAAATTAGTCAAAGATAACACAAGTAAACACATCATGCAGTTTTTAACAGAAGGTTTTTATTATTATTATTATTATTATTATTATTATTATTATTATTATTAAGGGAAAACAAAATCCAAAACTACATAGCCCTGTGTTAAAAAGTGTTTGCCCCCTAAACCTAATAACCGGTTGGTCCACCCTTAGTAGCAACAACTACAATCAAGCGTATTCGATACTTTGCAATAAGTCTGTTACAGCGCTGTGGAGGAATTTTGTCCCACTCATCTTTGCAGAATTGTTGTAATTCCACCACATTGGAGGGTTTTCGAGCATGAACCGCCTTTTTAAGGTCAGGCCACAGCATATCAATTGGATTCAGGTCAGGGCCACTCCAAAGGCTCCAGTTTGTTTTTCTTCAGCTATTCAGAAATGGACTTGCTGGTGTGCTTTGGATCATTGTCCTGCTGCAGAGCCCGAGTTTGCTTCAGCCTGTTTGCAACAGACATTCTCCTTTAGGATATTTTGGTACACATCAGAACTCATGGATCCATTTATCACAGCAAGTCTTCCACTGTATGTTCAACTTTCCAAAGGAGATTAATGCATATTTTGGACACCTACAGTATTGTTTTACAATGCAAAATAAAAAAATTCGCAAAAGGACTAAAAAATCTGGAAAGGCCATGGAGTTAGAAGGTGTGTCCAAACTTTTGACTGGTACTGTATGTTTCGTGATATGGTGAAATTTCCTGTATAGAGATGGTTTATTTTTTATTTATTTAATTATTTTACTTCATGGAAGGCGTCTCCAGTGCCAGCACTTTGTGAAACTCAGTTTTGCATCACAGGAAATTAGTTAACTACAGCTGTTATAGCATAAGTGATAACGAGATCTAATTTCCAAATTTTGTAGCACATTAAATTCCAATACATTAAAAGTAACTACAAACAGATAAAAAATATTAAGTGCAATATTTATGGTGCTGAACTAGATGCGCCCGCGACTGACGACGTCTGTTGAATTAAAACTGAAATTTAAATTGAAACTAAAATTTACACGTGTTAATGAAGGTGTGAGATCATTTTTATTAAGTATATTTCAAGTGCACACTCACGAACGCGTATAAAAAAATGTACAGCGCCATCTGTTGAATTTTGAGATGAACTAATGATTTTTCCAAGGTCGATTCTTTTATGATATAAAGGCATTTTCTATTTAAATCTCAAATTCCATTTAATGTTCTCTTCCCATAGGGCAATTGCGATGAAACAAAATCTACAGTATGTGTAACCTCAAGCTCGGCCAAATACATCTGTTACAACCCCATTAAAATTGGTTCAGTAGTTTTTACGGGATGTGTGCACAAACAAACAGACAAACAGGGAGAGAAAAATTCCAAAACCATCTAGATGTTCTATTACTCATCATATGTCACCCCACATATAACTTTATTTCTCTTTATTATCTCCTGCTACACTAATGCACTTATCCCAGTGTTTCACTCGTGCTTGAATACCATCAAGGTAGAAAGCTTTCCCAGTATGCTGGAGCCATGATCAGACTGCCTGCTTCACGTCTGAAACTCTGGCCTCCCAGGAACTCCTTTAACCACCAAAACATGTGGAAATGGCTTGGGTTGAGGTCAGGACTGCACGGGGGATGTGGCGATAATTCTGTGGCCAGAATCGTCTACCTTAGAATATTATACTGCACCTACGAGTCTCATCACCGTACTGTGCTCAAAGTCTTCTGTAAACATCAGTCAGTTTTTACACCTTCATTCACAATACATTTCATCAGAAGCCCCAATTTGACGTAAATGCCCCTACAACACAAATTTATATGAACGTCATGAAATGAGTCACAGAGCCTGGCTGAAACAGGAACTTAGTTCAGATTCCATTTTTACCAACAGATGAAGTCAACGGCAGGTGAAAGGTTATTAGCCCCACTGCGCAGTAAGGAAAAGATAAGTGTCCTTGTTAGTGTTGTGTCTCATGTGTACTGGAGGTTTTCAGGGATCATGTTCGGTTCACACTGACTCATCACTGCTCCTGGCTGCTTCTATATCTCTACAGAAGCAGAGATATAATTACTGCAACAGGGAACTCAAGTACAACACGCTATCACATATAGTATACGGAACTGGGCTACCTCTATAAGCAAGCAATTTAAAGAAAGGCATCACCACAAAGACATCATACTGTAGCTTCTCTCTTCACTTCCATGATTAATAATTTACATAATAAGAAGGAAACCATAATTGTGATCCAGATTGATCAGAGTGCCCATGTTGACCTACGGCCACCACTAAAAGCACCTACAGCAGACACATAAGCATCAGAACTGGACCAAGGAGTAATGGAAGGAGGTGGCCTCGTTTGATGAACTTGTGCATTGCTTACCTGGGAAAGAGGTGGAACTGGGTCAACTGGGAACAAGGTACGTGGAGGCAGTGTGAAGCTTTGGGAAACGTTCTGCAAGAAATCTTGGGTTCCTGGCATTTACATGGATGTTAGTTTGACATCTACCACCTACCTAAATAATTTTACAGACCCCTTCAATAGCAATTGCCTTTTCCGGGAGGATAATGTAACCTGGCACACTGCAAAAATTATTCAGGAAGGTTTGAGGAGCATGACAAAGTCCAAGGTGTTGACTCGGACTTTAAATTCCTCAGATCACAATCCTAGAGAGCAGCTGTGGAATGTGCTGGGCAAATGTCTGTTCCATGAAGGCTGACATCCATGACACTATAGTTCAAGGGCAGATTTAATTTTATGGCTGATTTGTAAAAAACGTTTTCTTTAAAACTAATAAGTTATCTTCAATTCTCATTAAAAGCTGTAATTTTATAAATGAAATAGTTAATTTGTTCCTTTGCTTTAACCTATGACAAAGCAAAGGTGTTCATGATCTACCAGCTTGATGTGTGTTTCAGCAGCTGGTAGCGAATCAGTGCAAGATGATACTTTAATAGGGCTTTCGAGTCATTCATATTGAACAGATTTACTGTATATTTATGATTTTAAATCGGTGAGGCCATAGCTTTATGACACAAGTCAAAATTTTCACAAAGTCTGCTGCTTCAGTGTTTTTAGATCTTTTGGTCAGATGTGTATATGGTATACTGAAGTATAATTACAAGTATTTCATAAGTGTCAAAGATTTTTATTGACAATTACATTACGTTAATGCAACGAGTCAATGTTTACAGTGTCGCCCTTTCTGTGTGAAGACCTCTGCAGTTCACCCTGGCATATTGTCAACCAACTTCTGGGCCACATCCTGACTGATGTCAAGACATTCTTGCATAATCGAGTGTGTAAGGTGAATTGTTTTTTTTTCCCACCCATCTCTTGAGATTGATCACAAGTTCTCAATGTGATTAAGGTCTGGGGAGTTTCCTAGACATGGACACAAAATTTCGATGTTTGTTGTCTGAGCCACTTAGTTATCATTTTTGCCTTATGGCAAGGTGCTCCATCTTACTGGAAAAGGTATTGTTCACCAAACTGTTCTTGGATGGTTGGGAGAAGTTTCTTTCTGAGGATGTTTTCGTATAATTTTATACCATTTTGTACTTTGTGTTCTTAGGCAAAATTGTGCATGAGCTAGTCCGTTGGCCGAGAAGCAACACTACATATGGCTTTTCAGAATGGCTTTATTGTTCGCATGACACAGGACTAGAAAAACATTGCAAAACTTGACTCTTTGCATAAATCCAATGTAATTGTTAATAAAAGTGCCTTTGACACTTATGAACAGCTTGTAGCTATACTTCAGTACACCATAATAACATCTGACAAAAAGATATTTTTGATATATTCAAAACTTTTGACCATGGCTGTACTGTGGATCAGCATAACACAAGAAGATTGTAGTTGAAACCAATTTAAATTTAGGAGACTTAATGAAAACGAACATTAGAATCGGCCCTGTTACCTGTTAGAAGACTTTGAAAGCAAATATAAATCTCTTTTTAGAGGACATTGTAGGAAATCAATAGTCTACAACAGACTAGGCTAAAATCTGTATCTAAAATAAAGCTTTTTAGACTATAACTTCAGAAAAAAATCTGACTATCTTGGGGGGGCGGTGAGGAGGTTGGGCAACGACGACGACTCAACATTAATTGTCCTACCAACAATCCCGCTAATCTAGCCGCTAACAGCCCTTAACGTGATTGCGAAATAAAGAGACTGAATTTCATTCCTCTTAATTGCGCACCGCTTTGGCCAGGAGACAAAAATCTTTAATTGCCTTCGTTGCAGTCGTCCAGCAAATTAGAGCCTGATGCGTGGCTCCCACTTGGCCTTGTAATGAATTCCACCGCCTTTGTTCTGCCCACTCAACCCCCATGTGTGCTGGAGGCTTGAAATTAAATAGTAAGATTCTCTGATCATTATGCATTCTGAAAAGCAACAAGACAACATTGCAAATGTTAGTCTATTCTAGAAAAAAAAAAAGGTGGACACAACAATCACAGTAGGCTATATATTTGTTGATTTCACATTTAAAGATGTTAGCTGTGGCTCAATTTACAGAGTATTATCCAACAAAATATTTACTGTGTTGCAAACGTGCACAGTTGCTACAGTGATACTGAAAATATACCTAAAATCTGAATAAATGAAATTCACAAGGCAGAAAATGTCATTCATTTAAGAACATGATGCGTAAAATTAGTTTAAATTAAGTAACTGCAGTCATTAGCACCTGATGTTAACTTGCTAACTTAACTAGAATGTACTACTATTGTAAGTAAACATTGTTGACGTTTACTGAGTTTGTAGAAATAGTTAAAAGGTTAAAGCTCAAAATAAGCTGATCAGCTTTAATGTAATCAGATTGATATTATTATTATTATTATTATTTCAGGCTGAAGCTCACATATACGTCTGCCTGTATTTATGTCCTCTCTGTCTAACTTATTAATACAAAGGAATAAAATTTTGTAAGGTTGAGTATCTTATGCCTTTTTACGCCAAGTTGTACTTTTCCCGTCCAGATATAAGTAAATCAAATAAAGATATTTTTTTCTTAAAATGACTTCAGCGCTGTTATTTCAGCAGTGAAAATATGAACTAATCCAAGGAACAATATTCAGGCTAGTTTTTTTTATTTATATCTATTGGTGCAGTTTACATTGAGCAAGTAACTTATTAGTAGCTGATTTTAAAGTAGATTATTAATTCCACCACATAACTGTTCATAACATCGCTTTTACTCAACATTTTGGTTTCACTTTTGAAATGTTTTCAAAATGTTTTAATGAATGTTTCAGCAAATATTTCAATAAATTCTGCCCAGCAATCAATTTAAGATACACCCACAGTTTTGATGCACGCCCAGTACACATAACTACTCATGACTTTACTTCTACTGAACTCATTTGATTTCATTTATGGCACAGGTTTAACTTTAGGTGAATACCAAAGTACTCGCAAAGTTTCATTTAATTCTGTCCAGCCATGTTGTGACAAACTCTGTCTGGACAAACATACAGACAGACATACAGACCGAAATTTTTCTGAGACTGGTTTTGGGTTCTCTAATGTATCAAACATAAAGATATCATTGAAAGAGCTAGTTCTAATCAATGTCCCTCCAAACCCTTCTTTTATTTATATAGATTAAGCAAAGGACAGATCATCAACCAGAATGCCTGGTTTAATGCTGATGTAAGGGACACACAGACAGTTCAAACTACAGCCTACAATCCCAGGGACTTGGTTGGATACAGGAAAGCAAGGTTCGACCTTTAGAGGACCATCAGGAATGGAAGGAGAGGCTGCAGGGACAAGTTTGTGCCGAACTACCAAGGATCTCAAGCAGATGTGGAATGGTTTGTGCTTTATCACAGACTACAGGAGGGACTATCTGTCTCAGTCGCTGATGAGCTGGACACCTTTCCAACAGCTATGCACTAACCATATCATTGCCTGATGTTATCAGATCCTTCAGTACAGTCGGCCGATGCAAGTTGCCAGGTTTTGAGGCCTCAAAGTTTTCTTTAATTTCACACTAGGTCTTTCTATGATTCTCACATGCCTCAAGAAGCCCACAGTTGTCCTTGCCTCTAAGGTGCCTGCAGCTCTAGCCTCTATATAAATAAAAGAAAGGTTTTGTCTATATATTGGTTAGAACTCGCTCTTTCAATGACATCTTTACATTTCATACATTGGAAGCCAGTCTCAGAAAAATTCTGCCTGGATGTCTGTGTGTATGTTTGTACACCCAGATTTGAGTAGAGTTGAGTAGAGGCGGCACGGTGGTGTAGTGGTTAGCACTGTTGCCTTGCACCGCCAGGGTCCGGGTTTGATCCCCGGCCAGGCTCGATTCCCGTTTGGTGGGTTTCCTCTGGGTACTCTGTTTTCCTCCCACAGTCCAAAGACATGTAGGTTAGGTAAATTTAGCGTTCCCAAATTGCCCGTAGTGTGTGAGTGTATATGTGTGTCTGTGCCCTGCGATGGATTGGCACCCTGTCCAGGGTGTACCCTGCCATGTGCCCTAAGTCCCCTGTGACCCTGAATATAGGATTAAGTGGTATAGATAGTGAGTGAGTGAGTTGAGTAGAAGTAAGTTTTGACAGTATACTTTGCGCTTATCTTAAATCAACTGCTGGACAGATTTTAACACCATGGCGTGTTTGAGCAGCTTGTCAATCTCCACATCTGTTTCTTCCTTCTGGCCATTGCGGATCCAATTTATATACCTTGAATACAGCTCAGAAAGCAACACCACTGCTCTGGCTATGCCCATCTGCCCTCACACATCTGAATAAACACCAACATGAAAATGTTTTTCATCGACATCGAAATGTTGTTCAAAAGTTCTGGCTTTAACACCATCATTGCACACAAACTCACTACAAAACTAGGGGACTAGGGAAAGACTGAACACTCATCTAAACAACCGGATTTTGGGCTTCCTGGCTAGCAGACCCCAAGTGGTGAAAATCTGTGAATGCAGCTTCTCCACACTGTCTCTGAACACATGGATCTCCAAAGAGATGCATTCTCCTGTATTCCCTGTGCACTCATAACAACACAAGTATACTTTTCAAGTTTAAATACCATACCAATACCATCAACATGAGGTCAGAGCATTATCAGAGTGACGAAATGGCAGCAACATCTGGCTCAACAATAGAAAAACAAAGGACATGAGCAATGCCTACAGAAGCCTGCAGGAGAATGGTCAATACCCTTTATACTGTACATTAGTGGAAAGAATTAAGAGTATGTAAGAGTAAGTTCCACACCTCACTAATGATCTGACCTGACCTAATCCCTTCACACAAAGACAGAGGTGAAATCTGCTTGTCAGAGAATTGCCTTCCTGCAAAGATTTAATAAATTTGTTTCTTTCCCCAAATACTCACAGACTTATACAAAAGCTACATAGGGAGCATTGTGACTACTATAGGTGCATGACTCTCTGGTTAGGTTGACTCGTTATTAGTAGCAGTTTCCCCGACTTACATCCATCCTTCCATACACAATGTCTGAGAAAGGCTGTCCGAATCAACCCAGAGCGCAATCACCCTGTTTACCAGACTGCCACAGAGTCCAATCCAAATCCAGTAGGCTGAAGAACAGTTTCTACCTGCAGGCCATCGGGATCCTGAATAAACAATAATCCAGTCATTACTCCTTTTCCAATCTTTCACTCACTCTTTCACCTCACAGACAGCTCAGGGACCCTCATGGATAAGTTCATCACATGTTTCAGTCACTTTCGGGTATGCTGCAATATTTTCAAGGGCACTATTACCACTATAGTCTAAGAGAGGCAAAGGTGCCCCTCTCTCTCTCTCTCGCTCTCTCTCTCTCTCTCTCATATATATATATATATATATGAATTGTTTCTAATTGGGTCTTGATTCATTTTCCATACTGTAGCTCTGGATGTAATTAAAATTACAGGCTTACATTACAGAACTAATTCTTATATACTATTGTTTCTATAGTAACAGTTAATCCATTAAAAACTGTACAGCATGACTACATTGTTTCACAGGTAATACTACAATTAGTATAATGGAAATAATTACAACACACCATAGTGTTCATTTATGCTGTGTTATACTAAAACAATATCAGCCTAGAGGGAGAGCGAGGGCTCAGACAGCTGAGGGCCAAAGACAAAGACTTCACAGCCGTGCTATACGCAGCAAAATACAGCACAACCTCCAGTTGTTTAGCTTCGGAAACACATATATCTGCGACTGTGGTAAGTCAGTAACCCTGACTGTGGAGCCGATGACGATTGAGAGTTAGTGTAATTAACACCTGGGATGCGAAGTGATACTGTACATATACTGTAGTTAAATGTCCCAGTGGTGTTACCATCCATTGTCACATCTTACAGAATGCCTCTCGTCCAATGAGATCACTTGTGTGAAACTAACTGCTACACGAGGGAAAGAAAACATTTCAGGATGTTTTGCTTTTGGAAAATAAACACTTCACGGTGGTAACAATAACCATATGGCCAGCTTAGTGGTTAAGGCATTTGCCTACTGATCAGAAGGTCCTGTGTTCAAACCCCAGCACCACCAAGTAACCACAGTTGAGCACTTAACCCTCAATTGCTCAGGTGTAAAGAAGAAGGAAAAAAAAGAGAGGTCAAATGTAAGTCGCTCTGGATAAGGGCGTCTGCCAAATGCTCAAATGTAAATCATCATGTCTTCATTGATTTTTTTTATAACTATAATACTAGGGGCAAAGCAGGAAGCTAAAGCTAAATGGGTCAAGAAAAAGAATTTTGACTTCGACCCAGTTTGACTTGAATTCATGTATATTTTAATTAATTCAACCAAGAAAACAAAAAGACATAAAATGTAAAATAATGTATACTGGCTGGTTGCTACGGTAGATATCTGTATCATAGCACAAATGGAGAAAAGGTGGGACTGGGAATCACCAAAGCTTTTGAATTTAGGTTATCTTGTAGTCAGTTAAAAATTATATTTCTACAAAAAATGTGACCTATTTTATTTCTTAGTGTTTTGTACTATATTATAAAATGCCTATCACCAAAAATAAAAAGGTTTTAAGAAATCAGAAATTTTCTTGTATGTGTTGCTTTTCCTAGATCAGGTTTTCACAGTTTACTGTTTACACTTTGATATGTCAAATGAACAATAGTTGTAAAACTGAAAGTCCAGGGTGGGCCATTTATATGGATACACCTTAATAAAATGGGAATGGTTGGTGATATTAGCGTCCTGTTTGTGGCACATTAGTATATGTGAGGGGGCAAACTTTTCAAGATGGGTGGTGACCATGGTGGCCATTTAGAAGTCGGCCATCTTGGATCCAACTTTTGGTTTTTCAATAGGAAAACTTATTGGGAATTTCACAAGAAAAACAATGGTGTGCTTGKTTTTAACGTAACTTTATTCTTTCATGAGTTATTTACAAATTCCACCCTGTAGAATGACTTTAAAGTAGATCTTCACTTTTCATGTTCATAACTGGTTTATTATAATAATAATAATAATAATAATAATAATATAGAATGCAATTGTCTGTTCCATGGTTTTAACAACCCTGACTAAGGCCCTAGATGAACTCCCTTAGAAGGCACCCACAGGACTGAGGATCCCAGGAGGCAGGCTGAGATGTTTACTGAACTAATAGCTCGTCTTATATGGCTAATTAAGCTGTTCATGGAATTAAAGCAAACAGAATATGAGAAATCACGCAGCAGCTAATTGTATAACGCTAATCTTTGATACGCCATATGTCTTTGCTTTTCAACATCTCGCTGTCCAGTGAGTGGAGTGGAGAAATAAACACAATTAGATACTTCTGAAGTTATCACAAGTCGGAATCATTAATTAGTTGTTTATTGCTGCACTGCAAATGTGTTTTATAGGCTTGTACGGTAGCTGAAGATTTCTGTTTGTTTCACAGAAGTGCATTAATTCCTTATGTTGATAAAGTCAACCTATAGCAGTTTTTAAAAAATCTTCAAAACTGGTAATCATTTACTTTACACAATAGTTCCTAAATTATTATTATACACCAGTTATGAACATGAAAAGTGAAGATCTACTTTAAAGTCATTCTACTTTCAGTTTTACAACTATTGTGTATTAGAGTGTACTGTATAGTTTACTGAGTAAGCAAGTTAAATAATTAAATAAAGTAAAATAATTAAGAAATACAAGATTTTTTAGTAGTTAAAGAACAAGAAACATGCTTTTTGACCCTACAGTTTGAGGTAAAGTTACACTTACATTATAGCAGCTTTAAAAAAAAAAAGGCATTGTCCATTTCTGTCTACATTATTCAAACAGAAATTATATTGGACAACTATCATGAAATGAACATCCATTGAAGCTCAAAAATTCTAATTTACACACATTCTTTTTTTTTTACTTTGTACAAAAATTATGGATTTAAAAGCTTTACGAAAGATATGGTTATTAAATATAAATAGGTTTTTAAAGTATTTAAATGATACTAAAATATGTCTAATGTATACAGCAGATATGTAAAGACATGGTGTAACCATGGGGAAGGTGAATGAACTTCCTAAATGTTTCAGGAACGATGTTATTGTAACGCACAAGTGAAAAAAGCCCCAAATCCATAGTAAAGACCTGAAACAACTTTCTCGATAATATGCAGGTTAAAAGTTCACAGAAGCAGAACTAATATTTCCTGGATGGGTATTCCACACATTATTTCACACCACATTCTCAGACTAATGATTAGAAACGTAAAAGTGACCAAAACAGTTGCAGGGCGACCAGAAAGCAGGAACAACAGTTACTGTACATGGAAAACAATTAGCAATGAATTGCACCGGATTCATCTCCATTTCTAGACCTCATGCAAAATCCCTGTACTTAAAAAGAAATATAATACAATACAAGAAGGAGAAAAAGGAGAACTCTTTGGCAATAATTCAGCTTGTCAAGTTTGTGTATATGTACACTATACATACAGTGAAGCATGAAGCTTGGAACATTATGATAGTACTCTGCTTTTATGCAAATAGTTCTGGAACAATACACTCACTCTCAGTCACACGTTGTCTACACCGGTTTATCCAGTATACAAGTTCACGGGCGACCTGGAGCCTATCCCAGGATACTTAGGGCATGAGTACTGGGTGCCAATCAATTGCAGGGCACACACAGACACATACACATGCTCATTCACAGACTACGGGGAATTTGGGAATGCCAATTAGCCTAATCTGCATGTCTTTGGACTGAGGGAGGAAATCCACCAAGCACAGGGAGAACATGCAAACTCCACACACACATACCCAAGGGGATCTCACCGGTCAAGAAACTCAATCAGGAGATAAGATGGATATTTCAACAAGACAATGACAGCGACATACAGCCAAAGCAACTCTAGAAGACACTGCAGGGTCGAGGCAGTCTCCTGACTTGAATCCCGTTAAAGTTTATTAATGATTTTGACATTTAAAAGTGCATTAGAGGGATCACCATAAGCTTGGGGAATTGAAGTTGATTTGTCAAGGAGAATGGGCCAAACTGAAATGCAATTTTGCACAAAAGCAAAATATTACTTACAGTCAACATATTGAATCTGTAACTGCCAACAACAGCTTTGCAACAAAGTACTAATGAGATTACGGCATGGTGTCCTGCATACTTTACCAGCTGCTTTAGCGCCGACTTTATTTTTGCAAATTTAATGTTGATACTGCAAATGCATTGAACGTGTATTTAAAAAAAAGTTTTGTATTCCCCTTGACTGTATGTCATAAATACAGTGTGAATTTCAAGACTATTATTCAGAACTGAGGATGATGAGAACATGACTGCATTCTGTTGGGGTTTTCGAGCACCTGAGAACAATCTCAGGAGCCACATCACAGTCTGGAGGGAAAATTTCAGTCATCTCACTTTAAAAACAAACCAAATGAATCCCATGAAAGCCTTTCGTATCACTCATGCTCACAGACGACCTGGAGCCCATCCCAGGATACTCAGAGGACTGGGTGCCAATCAATTGCAGGGCACACTCAGACACATACACACGCTCATACATACTGTAGACTACGGGGAATTTGGGAATGCCAATTAGCCCAATCTGCATGTCTTTGGACTGAGGGAGGAAACCCGGAGGAAATCCACCAAGCACAGCGAGAACATGCAAACTCCATGCACACAGACCCAAGGGGATCTCACCAGTCAAGAAACTCAATCAGGAGAGAAGATGGATATTTCAACAAGACAATGACTGCGACATACAGCCACAGCAACTCTAGAAGGAAGACACTGCAGGGGCGAGGCAATCTCCTGACTTGAGTCCCATTAAAGTTTATGATAACTGACATTTAAAAGTGCATTAGAGGGATCCTCATAAGCTTGGGGAATTGAAAATTTTATGTTGATACTGCAAATGCATTAAACGTCTATTTAAAAAAAAAAAAGTTTAGTATTCCCCTTGACTGTATGTCTGAAATACACCTGAGTACAATCTCAGGAGCCACATCATGGTCTGGAGGGAAAATATGTTTAGCAGAGTTTCTGTTTAGTTTCAGTCGTCTCACTTTGAAAACAAACCAAATGAATCCCATGAAAGCCTTCCATAACACACAAACAGGAGATAAAGGCAGTAAACCTGAAATATTATAAACCCTATCAGCAATCTAATGTTTTAAACAGATTTATGAATCTCAGTTTTAAACTTTTTGCATTTATACTTCTGTGTGTTACGCACTACAACCTAATGTCCTTTCTATTCTATTGTGCCTCTATCCTACCATTATTCTATTTTCCACTCTACATCTTACCCCAGGCCCTTCTTTACTGCCCCTATTTATCCAACTTTCTGCTAGCACATTCTGCCCTACTTTACTACATTGTACATGTCTGTGTCCATCAGTTTCTGTTACCAACACCCTGTCACACACCATAGATACTATTTTACCAAATTTTTGCCCTTATTTCTTCCAACTGTGTCTCTGCCTTACCATGATGTCACTTATTTTACCCAACAGTTCCCCATTTTTAAAAATATTTTTCCCAGTTTATAATACACTCCTCCAATTTACCCTAAAACGTTACCCTGCTGTGTGAAAATTTTACCCTATTGCCTGCACCTTAGCCTAACACCCATATTTACCCTACTCTCCCGAAATGTATTGTGTTTTATTTATATTTATTAATGTGTCCCCACTTTACCCTACATTTTCCAATTCACTCTACAGTGTCCCCACTTTACCTTACACTACCCCAATTTACTCTACCTTCTCCCTATCCTATACCGTACCATCACTTAATTTACTCTACTGTGTTTCCACTTTACCCTACAGTACCCCAATTAACACTACTGTGTCCCCACAATACCCCACAGTCCCCTAATTTACTCTAGTGTGCCCCCCTACAGTCCTCCAATTTACCATACACTGTCCCCACTTTACTTTAAAGTATCTAATTTACTCTACTGTATCCTTACTTTACCTTAAAGAAATCTATTTATTATATTGTGTCCTCACTTTACCCTACAGCCCCCAATTTACTCTACCATGTCCCCACTTTACCCTAAACTCCACAATTCTCTCTACTTTGTTCCCACTTTGACCCATATTACCCCAATTTCCACACAGTCCCATAATTTACTCTACCATGTCCCCACTTTACCCTACTGGTCACCCAATTCAATCTGTGTCCCCACTTTAACCTACAGTCTCCAAATATACTCTCCTGTGTCCCCACTTTGCTCTAAAATCCCTAACATTCCCACACTGACATATTATCTTAACACTTTGCCTTACCCACCCGGCACTTTACTCTCACCCATTTTATCATATTTGACCCAACTTTACCCTATTGTCATTCAATTTAACATTGTCTTCTCTACTCTTATATCCCCATCACACTACTATACCACCACATCTTATAATGCACCCTGTTGTTCTTTACATTACCCTAGGTCTCCTCATTTTACACTACTGCCCAATCTCCTACTCCACCTTACTCGGTGGTGGTTCAGAGTGCACCCCAGAGCAAGGCCCTTAACCCTGTCTGTTCCCAGCACTGTTTTTCATATGTGAAGAATAAAGAATTTCACTGTGCATTAATGTATATGATGAATAAAGGAATAAACCGAGTCCTAACTCATCCTCCCTGACCCTAGCAGTCCTCTATTTGCTCTCTCTCTCTCTTTCTCTCAGGGTTGGGTGATTTAATGTTGACTTGCCTTGCCTGGTGGTGAGATTGGTCTCTGTGATGGTCTGTCCCTCTGTGTGTCCTGTGTGTTTGCTCAGGGCTGGCCGCTGCTCCATGTTCTTCTCCTCCTCCTCCTCCTCCTCCTCCTCCTTCTGCACCGCTGCCACTTTGTGCCGGGAGAGCACGGAAGAAACGGTACCCATGGAGAGGATGCAGAAATCCCCGCACAACCGCAACAACATGAGAAAAAAACACACACAGCGAAGGAAAAGGAGGAAAGCACTTGTGTATCCCTTTTACAAAGTGTCACTGATGAAGCTTTTCTCGCACAGAGAATACACACCTCTGCTGAAACTCCATGCCCACTGGGGACCAGGTGTTATTCATTGACCACTGGGTGGCAGTGTGGGGACTGTATGTCAAGACATACAGGTATCATCATGTTTATTTTTATTTATGGGACTTTAAAGAAGGAAAAGGAACTTTAAAGAAAATAACCCTTCCAGTGTTGAATGACATCTACTCCCGTAAGAAAAAATACTATAGTAAAAATGACTGCTTACTTCAGTATAGTATATAAAACTACAGTATGCTATAGTAATTATTATTAGTGAACTATTGTATTTTCCCCGCGTGCTAAATCTCATTACAAGGCAATATGACACATTATGTTGTGTATTATGTTGTGTATGATGTATTTTAAATGTAAATAAATGGTTCATCAGTGGTTCATTATATCACACACTCGCTTGAGTTGTAGGTGTTTTTCATGTATTGTCATACTACATTATTCCTACATTATATGGACAAATGTATTTGGCCAAACCTGTTAATTATTGATTTCAGGTGTTTCAATCAGACCCCTTATGCCCAGTAAAGGGCAATCTTAATGCTTCAGCATACCAAGACATCTTGGAAAATGCTATGCTTTTGAGTTTGTGGCAACAGTTTGGGGAAGGCCCTTTTCTATTCCAACATGAGAGATTGTTTGAGTTCAGTATGGAAGTACTTGCCTGGCCCGCACAGAGCCCAGACCTCAACCCCATTGAGCACCTTTGGGATGAACTGGAATGGAGATTGTAAACCAGTGCCTGACCTTATAAATGCTCTACCGAATGAAAGGGCACAAATTCTGAAAACACTCAAAAATCATGTGGACAGCTATCCAAAAAGAGTGGAAGCTGTTATAGCTACGAAAGAGGGACCAACTCCATATTGAAGTATATGTATTTGGATACAATGTCTTTGCAGGTTTTACCAAATTCATTTGTCCATATAGTGTATGTCAAGTCAAACGTGATGAAATTTCTCGTTAATGAAGCCATAAAACCGATTTACAGAAGACTTAATACGGTGACATTTACAGAAGCACAATACGGTGATGAGACTCTTAATATAACATTCGAATTGTGCAAATATTTTACAGAAGGCTGTATGTCCATGAATGGCAGCTTGGAGCCCACTGCAGTCATTGGCAGTCTGTGAAGATTCAGAAATTTGAACACCTAATCCTTGAACATGGGTGAATAACTAGTCGCCAACTTGTAACCTACCTTACTCTACTGTGTCCCCACTTTACCTGTCTGTGGGAACTGTATACACAGTCATAAACCAACACCACCTGCACATTACAAGAATTCATCTGGAAGTTATTGCCACATCCGCTGTATAGTCCTGACCTCGCTCAAGTCATTTCCACATGTTTGAACCATTAAAGGTGTTCCTGGGAGGCCAGCATTGCAGACATGAAGTTATCCAATCCAATTATCAGTCCAATTATCTCAAAGGCGTACAGAGAAAACTTTCTACCTTGATGGTATCCAAGCACTAGTAAAACACTGGGATAAGTGTATTGGTGTATCAGGGGATTATACAGAGAAATAAAGGGAGTTTTTATCCAGCCAGTCAATTTAAAAAACATCTTTGACGTGAACACCCCTCATATTAACACATGTAAAACAAATCGAGGCAGCAATGTGGCTAAGTGGTTAGCACAATTGCCTTGCAATCTCTGGGGTTGCGGGTTGTGTATGTGTGTACTGTTGGCTGATTCGGGATTATATCATCCTGTGATAGAGTAGCACCTGAGCCAACTGAAAGATTATTATTATTAGTAGTAGTAGTAGTAGTAGTAGTAGTAGTAGTATTATCAGAAAGTCATTATCCATATCCAAAGTTATTATCCATTTCTGGTTGATAAACTAGTTTGCCTGTTTTATTTAATCAAACTAACATCATAATTCTTAATTTTATTAAAACAAAAAAAAATAGTTGTAGACATTGTTTGTTATTACAGTACCTTTTGATTAAAACAACTCAATTAATTGATCAATCATGTATGCAAAAGTATTTAATTTAAAAGTGTCTGATCATTATGTTTACAACTGTAACGTCACGAAATTATGAAAACAAATTTTGAGAACCATAGCTCTATAGTAGAACTTCAATATACTGTACAGTACCAGTCAAAAATTTGGACACAAGTTTGGATTTATTTTCTACATTCTAAAACAATACTGGCGAAAACATATTAGATCATTAAGTAACGACAACAACAATGACAGTCAGTTATTATTTAAGACCTGAAGGTCAGCCTTTCTGGAAACGTTCTTGCAAGAACAGTATAGTTGACTGCATTTGCAAAAACCCATCAAGCTCCATGATGAAACTGTCTCTCATGAGATCTTAGCTCTGCTGCAGATGAGAAGTTCATTTAGAGTTACCAGCGTCAGAAATCACCAATTAACAATCAGCACCTCGGATTAGAGCCGTTATGAAGGATTTACACAGCATAAGTAGCAGATACATCTCAATATCAACTGTTTAAATGAGAGTATTGCATAATTTGGACACGTTCAGTATTGTTTTACAGTGTAGAAAGAAATAAAAATTTAGGAAGGTGAAATAAACAGAAAAATAATACAGAAATAAAAGGTGAGTGCGAATTTTACTGTACCTTACAGCATTTCTTTATGTGTGTTTAAGACGTATGGACACTACCAGGCATCCTGTATTTTGTATTCTGTAGGTAATTATTGTTTTTATATATACCTACCTAATAACTTTATATTATATCTACCTACAGCTTACAAGAAAAAAAATCTAGGACCTGCCACTGCCTACATGTGGGGTTCAACCTTTTATTAAAAAAAAAAAAAAGAAAGAAAAAAGGTCAGAGGGTCCCCTGGGACTCCTAAAAGCTTCATCTTTGGTAGTTTTTTTTTATTTTTTTATCCACGATCATGTGACTTGTACTATTACATAATGAATTATATGCATAAAATTCCTATTTAAATCCTGTTGTCTGTTTCTCCATTCTGTGATATCATACTATTTAGGACTTTAATATGATATAGGCATCATCTGCTGACATTAAATATGATTAAATATCATAATACATTGTTTATCTAATTATCAAAACCTGTATTTATAAAGGTGTTTTATAATTCCTTTTTTTTATTTTTTTATTCTCACATCATGTTGAAGAATCCAGTAATATTGCTTCGAGTTTGGCGGCGTTGCCTTGGCAACCATCTGAGTTTGCAGCACTCAAACAAAACTCCAGCTGGTGTTTATTAAAATCACAGTGAGCTGCCAGTCATTTCCTTTTTCTCACAAAACTCTCCACATTCGGTTAGGAGCAAAACATCAGAAGACTGAACCTTACAGGAAAACACGCTCCTAGCAATATGTTTGTTTTGTTTATTTTATTGGATTTTTTTAACTAAAGGTGTTTAACACTTAAATATTTCTTTCTTTTTAACTAACATGAGCAAGAACAAACTGAAATATGTTCTGGGTTTTTTTTTTTTCATCATTACGTGATGCTCAGAGTAATGAGTAGAAAAGTCATAAGGATAAATGCATAAGGATATTAAGTACATTTTGGGCTCCGCTGCAGTAAATTCTGTAATAAAATATTGCTATACTGTGATGGTTTATGGCTTCGATCACAATATTGCTAACAGAACAGAACTCTTACACACACCCAATCCACAAAGCAACAATGCAATTTATTAAAATATATTATTACACCCAAACCTTTGATATTTATAGATTTACCAATTAACAATTAGTCAAGTCAGTTTCATTGAACACATCATGTATACCAGACATTAATGCTTTGATTATTTTAGAGGTATTTAAGGTGTGTAATCTATTTTATATTTGCATAAATTACATCATGTTGGTCCACTTTACATAATGAAACAAATAAAGTCTTAATTATAGGAAAATAAAGTCCAGATATCATAAAAGCATTTAGATGCAGGTGGTTTCCTGAATGAGCTGAATGAGTTATTAGACTACTTCTTTGGTTTTAATATCATGAATAGTAAATACTTAATTAAATAATAGTTGATCATTTATTATATATTATGATCATAACTACATATATCATATAAATGTACACAGCAGCCTACTGAGACAATTCCAGCAAAAAGTAGTGGATTAGGGAAAAACTATTAATTTTATCAGAATCCATAACAAATAGAACAGAGTTGCGTTTGGAAAAAAAAAATGTTTACATTTATTTTTCCGTATGTATTTTGTAGCACATAGAAGATTCAAAGAAGATTGTGATTATCATGGTTATGGCCGTGTCAGAAACCTCATCGGAAGCACCGGTGCCATTACTACTAACACACACCATGTTAGGGGATTTATGAATGACCGATCAGACCGTTCGCTTGTACACCGCGTTGAGGTTTGAAGTTTTTCAGCTGCTCCATGAACCCTGGGTTCGGACACGACGGTGGCCTTGATGACTTCACCTGAGAAAATGCGTCATCAAATGACTGGCCTTCTCTCCACATCAGGTATCCGATGACCACAGAGACTGACCGAGACACACCGCCGTTACAGTGGACGAGCACTACGCCTTTCTGTTAGGAGGACATTACAGATTAGAGTTGGAGTCTTATACAGCTTTATCATTTCTTAATGCTTGTTTCTCTTCATGATTGCATTAGATGGATTCTTGTGGTTAGGACCATGTCAACGTTATCTGAAGCAACAGTACCTTTATTATTTCCTTTGATTTGTGCCGCAAGAAATGAGACGATATAATGCAAAAAAACAAAATGGGAAAGTGTAACCTCCTGAAATTCTATGAATATATATCAGATAACATGGTGACACAGTCTTGCACCACCAGTGTCCGGGTTCCGTTCCCAATTTGGGTCTGTGTGTATGTTCTCCACCACGTGCTCCGGTTTCCTCCCATAATCCAAAGACATGCAGATTAGGCTAAATGGGTTTCCCAAATACAATGTAGTGTATAGGTTTGTGCCCTGCGATGAATTAGCACCCTATGTGTCCTGGGATACTGTAGGCTCCAGGCCCCCCCATGGACCCTGGACCCTGTAAACAAGATAAAACGGTATAGGCGATGGCTGAGAGAGAGTGAGATCGTCTAACATGAAAGTTAGAACCTGTTACAGTTTCATCTGAACCACTTGTTACATGGTGAGATATGTGTTTTTTAAATAGTGTTTTACATGTTTTATTAGATGGTAAAGCCACACATTTAATGTGTGTTGGCTTTTTGGCTGCTCCGGCCAAAGGGGTCGCCGCAGCAGACCATCCGCTCAGGACACAACTTGGCACTCGCTTCATGCCACATGCCCTTCCTGGCACAACCCTCCCATTTTATCTGGGCTTGGGACCAGAACTGCATCCAGTGGCTGGGGTTTGGGCGTTGTCTTAGAATCAAACCCAGGCATACATTTAATATAATTTCTATTCATTTGGATTAATAAAGGCTACCTCCACCTCTGGATATAGAGTGAGACGGGCAGCAAAGTGGTGTAGTGGTTAGCACTGTGGCCGTGGACCATCAGCGTCAAGGGGACCGGTTCCCACCTTCAGGTCTGTTTGCATGGTGTTTGCATGTTCCCCTTGTGCTTGGTGGGTTTCATCTGGTTTTCCTTCCACAATCCAAGGACATACTGTAGAGATTAGGCTAATTGGTGTTCCCAAATTGCCTGTAGTGTGTGTGTAAGTGAATGTGTGTGTGCTTGTGTGCCCTGCAGTGGACTGGCACCTTGTCCAGAGTGTACCCCTCAGCTCTCTGGGTTAGGCTCCAGGCCTACCGTGACCCTGTGTAGGATAACCGGTATAGAGAATGAGTGAGTGTGAAATCTAAAAGTTCTAAATCTTTTATTTTGTGTCTGAAAATATTAAGCTCTCTCTTACTCATTCTCTATCATAAGAGGCCTGGAGCCTATTCCAAGGGACTTGGGCACAGAGCAGGATACACCCTGGATGGGGTGTCAGTACATCACAGGTCACAAGCATGCACACGCTCACACACTCATTCACACACTATGGGTAATTTGGAAATACAATCAGCTTAATCCTCATGTCTGTGGTCTGGAGGAAACAGGAGTGCCCAGATGAGATGAAACCCTCCAAGAACGGGGAGAACATGAAAACTCCACGCACACAGACCTGAGGGCGGGACTCAAGCCCACTTGTTCACTCACCCCTATCTTGACTTTCTGACTTGACAACATAAGTCATCAGGTTTAAATGCCGTCCCATACGTGGATATGAGGGACAAACAAACCTGAGTGCTCATCTTTCCTGCATCCACGCATATCACTTACACATTATAACGCGCTTTATTATGCTTCATGTAACAAATACGAGGCTAATCACTCCTCATGGCACGATTACAAGGTGTAAGGTGAAGGAATGAAAGTTTGGCAGTTTAATGGGAGCACGGCTTGATTAACGTGGCTCGAGTCACCCTGTTTTGTGCGTTACATGCTCGTTTTACACAGGATTGGAAACTTATTTCCAGTGGCCGTTGTAATCATAAACCCTTTCACGAATTTTTGCCTCATGTGGCAGTGTCAGGTTAAGGGTGACCGCGCTACTAGTTGGTAAAGAGGTTGTATGGCTGACAATGGCCCTGACAGCGATATGATCTTTCTACAACGGTGTCAATAATGCATGCCGAAAACTCGCCGTCTATTATTCAGGCCGCTACTGATGAGGATAAGAGCCATGTGCCATTGGCCTGACCGTCCCCGTATCAGATAGGCTGTAAAATCGACACTCAGGAAATTACTTTGGCAAAATGTAATATCCTAATTACACTCAGCCTTTTGTTATGTACCAAGTGTTGTATTCTCTTCAACCATAAATCTGCCATTGGTGATATGTGTGTGAAAATGATTCAGTGAGTTAAAGCACTTACCTCGGCCTTGACCTGGTCTATGAACAGAGCGCACTCGTGCAGGTGTGAGATGATGTCAGCGTCAGGCAGATCCAGAATGCTCAGGGTTTTATAGACGAAGAGATCCGGGAAAGTGTTTTCTACACCGTACGCCACATTCAGTATATGAGTGACCTGAAATCAATGGGAATAAAATGTTTAAGTAGAGATTGAACATAAAGATTGATTAGGGAAAAAGAGGATGTGTTAAACATTAGCTATTCATGAAGAGGTTATTGTGAGCTAATAATAATAGTAATAATAGTAATAATAGTAATAATCGGTATAAGGAAGAGCTTTACTGCCAAGTATGTTTGCACATACAAGGAATAAAGGAAGATCATAATACAGTAATTATACTAAAAGAAATATATTTACCTGGTATTTCTTTAAAGTTTCAAAGTCATGTGCAGCATCCTGCGAACCTGTAAATGTTTACAGCACACACACATCAAAATCACTCTATTTCTTTATTTATATCTTCATCTATTTTCTCCTCATTTAAACTTAAAAATATTGAATATGAACTTTAATTATTCAAATGTGATTCCCATTTATCAATCTCACAATTTTAATATACACATGAGCCAACATAAGAATATATTTGTAATTAAATCACACCTAGAGCTCAGGTTTTTGCCAATATGGATTTACTGTGCATGTTCTCCTCACATCCACAAACATGCCAGTAGGCAAGAATAAATTGTTCTTAGATCTGAATTAATGTGGCATTAGACCGGCATCGCATTTAATGTTTGTTCCCACCTCACTCACTCTGCATCAACCACAAGCCTGACAAAGATACAGAATAATTATACTATATATTAGCCAAATTATTTTGCTAAAGTCTTTGCATATGTAAAGAAATTCTATAAAGCAAAGATGCAAAAAAAATTTGATATTGGCTCTCAAGGTTTGCTCTTTAGATAATGTTCCTTTTTTTAAAAAAAAAATCTTTCAGAGCAGTTCATTTTGTCGGACAGGTTTTATTTAATTAATTTCTTGATTCAAACGGTCGGGCGGTAATCAAGCCTGGGTTTGGGAAATTAATCTTTTACTCAACTTTTCAAAAAACACAGTTCATTCATGATTTAACAATGGGGCAATTACTTTTTCACGTATAGCCAGTTATGTTTGGACAGCCTTCTTCCCCTTGCTAAATGTATTTACTGGGGTTATTTTTGTGTAATTTTAAAAATAGTTTCATAATTTGAATAATTTACTGTGTGAGTAATATGCAACAAAAAAAATCAGGAAGGGGTGAATACTTTTTTTTATGGCACTTTATATTATAGTATTAATTGAGATACCTATAATGATAATAATATACTCCGGTTAAAATGAATATAAAGTAGAATTATAGCATTATATACTATACTGTACTGTTTAACTTATGTTAAACAGTAAATTACACAATATAGTATCACAATATTATATTATATACATTGTATAGTATATACAATATAGTGGCAGTGGTAGCTCAGAGGGCTAAGGCACTGAGCTGCTATCTGGAAGATCGTCCTGTTCGATCCCCAGCTCCACCAGGCTGCCACTGTTGGGCCCTTGAGCAAGGCCCTTAACCCTATCTGCTCTAGGGGTGCTGTATCATGGCTGACCTTGCACTCTGACGCCAGATACATTGGGATATGTGAAGAAAGAATTTGTCACATGTAATTTATATGTGACAAATCAAGGCTTAACTTAACTTAACTTATAGCTAGTTTTGGCCGAGTAATCTGATTGGACGAGAGGCATTCCACGACCGGTGATATACCTAAAATACAGGAAGTTAGATTCAAGATTCAAAGAACATTATTAATCCCAGAGGGAAATTTTCTTAATAGTAACCTAGCTGATCATCTAAGAAGGATATATGGAGTAAATCTTGTATCCTAACTGTTGGTCACCATTTCCTCCAGTCAGTAAGTTAGTGCAAACAGTAACAGAAGTGCTGGAAGTGCAGGTTAAATAAAGAAACAAATCATAAGCTATTTATAATCATTATTTGTAGACTACAATCACATCTTAGCAAAACTGATACTGCTAAAACACAGGCCAGATTAGTGCTATACCATATATACAGTATAGCATTATGAATATATAGTATGAATTTATACTATACAAAGTATAGCTACAAATCGTACACAGCAGTGTTTTACATCGTGTTATTCCTGTATCCAGCATTAGCACACACATAGATTATACACTGCCCAGCTAAAACACGATCATAAAATATATAAGAAACATCAATCTCAAGAAAGATTTATGGCCAGAAAAAATATGAATAGTGATAAGTTAAATGCTTGGTGAATTTACATTAAACAAATCAACAATACATATATGTACGCGTGAAATACGCATGAAACAATACATTCATCACGCATAGTGTCCAGTACAAGTCCCTGGAGACAGTGTTATGATCTGGGGTTGCTTCAGTTTGTCACATCAAGGTTTAGCAGCGTTATTTTAAAGTAAAATTAGTTTTTCTTTCCTCATGGCACAGGCATATTCCATTAACCAAGCAATATAAGAGTAATTCTGAGAGCATGCAGAATCATTTTCAGACATGAATCGGGCATCGTAATCAAGGCTAAAGGCAGCTGAATGAAGATTAGTGTGTGTGACCTGGAAGTTTATGCAAAGTCTCTAAGCAATTGTATGTTATGTGTCCACATTAAAGAGTGCAGTAGAAAAATCTATAAACCATGGAGAAGCATTATACACTACTTAGAATAAAATAGAATTTTATGTAATATATAGAGTAGAGGAAATTTGCCATATTTAGAATTAAAGTGTAAAATAGCATTATACAGTGCAGTAACGAGTATAATATGCAAGTAATACAGCAGGATTACATAGTCAGAGAAGAAAATACAATATTAGACACCTAAATTGGAAAGTAAAATTATATATCATAAACAATATAGATTCATGCAATATATCTTATATCTTAACTTATTTATGTAAGTTGCAGTGTCCACATACTGTAACATAACAATCAGACACATAAAAGCATTGCATACATACAGTACATGCACTGTATAGAGAAGTGTAGTATTACAATATCTGGTATATTAAGGACAAGTTGAGAATACATACCAGGGTGTAGCATTTATATAGTATACGACTTCTTGTAAAAATCATCATAAATACTATCTACAATATAAGGAACATACTGTATGTAAGTACTAAAGTGTAGAATACCATCAGAGACAATAGTACATAACATGCAAAGAGTAGAGTGTATAGGTGTACAAAATACACAGTATAAAGTAATCTACTATGCATGTAATGACCCCATATTATGATTACTAAAGACAGAATCTTCCACAAATATACATTACACAGTATCGAGTACCGTCATGCGTATACTACTAGAGAGTAACACACACACAGAGATATTGTACAGACTTTATATAGAGTAGCATTCTGTGGAACATACAATATGGAATAGTATTATATAGTATACTCAATACAGATAGTATATATTGTAAGTAGACAGTATAAAGTATTAAAGAGTCAAATGTGCATTACAGTAAATTGCCGGAATAGAATGGTATTCTACAGTATGTACAGTACATAATGATAGAAAAGTACCTAAAATAGAAAATATATACAGTATAGATTAAAATACCGCAGTTATAATGTCCCCATACTATGTATTTAGTGCAGTAGTATAGACGTGATAGAGAGTAGTATTTTATTCTACATTTCATATGCAAACAGTATATATGATATTTGGGCTGCAGCATGCCGTATTATTATAGATAGTATAGAGTATACTATAGTACACTATAGAATATACTGTATTATACTGTATATACTCTATACTTTATAGAGTACTGGGGCTCTACATATATGCAGTTCAGAGAAGTTATAGTGAATAATATAATACAGGGTGAGTAAATCAAAATAATAATAATTTATATAGCATGCAAACTTTACAATATAGAGTAATATTATGGCAGTGATACTATAGCAGTGAGGTTTGAAATTAACAGTATAATAGTACGTGGTAGAAATTCAGTACTGAGTAATAAACATATTATACAGAATTGAAGTATAATGTCCATATATTTTTATGTTATTCCTAAACACCATGACCATGGTAGTAGTAATAATAGTAAAGGTATGTGAAATATAGAGCGTAATAGAATGTATTTTAATCATAGCTAGGTTGTATCATATCTATGTATTGTCATTTTTTCAATATCTCGTGCCCCATCATCATCCACACACATATAAATATAATATAAAGCATGCACATTTTATTAAAATATAAGTGATCTCCTAGAGTCTTACCCAGTAATAAGTAAGGTCTAATACATCCCACTTGGAGATCCCATGTATTATCCTGAATGTATCCACACGGCGTCTCAGGTTGGACTGCGTCCTCAACCACATGAACAGTGGATCCTTTCCATGTTTCAATAATCCTCCTCCCGCTCAGAGTCGTCACCCGAGTGCATTGCTTCCGCAGATTAGTTTTAGAGAACGATTTAATTTCTTGTGTGAGTGACTGCATCACATGTGTAGATGTGGACCTCAGCAGCGCGAAATCTAACAAGCTGCAGTTGGTTAACAGTAGCCAGATCCCCAGTGAGATCCCTGTTAACTACTGCTCCCGTAGCTGTAGTGATGGGCACCTGCTTTTCTTACAGCCTGAAAGCTGAGAAGGCGCATTACCTGGACACAAATACCTGATGGGCTCAGGACAATAGTGCCACCAAGAGGAGCTCATCCCATCAGAGGTCAGAAGAGACCAACCTGAACGATGCTCTAGAGTAAGAAACAAGCAGTTTGGTGAACAAAACAATTTCCATGGACGTAAGGCCCATGAAGTTGCAGATTATCACATCTGACCTTGTGCAATGGCTGAACCTTTTCAAGTGTATATTAAGCAGGGTAGAAAACAGCTCAGTAACTTTACTTAAGCACTGATTAGATAATCTGTACTTCTCCCAAGTATTATTGACATTGAATACCTGTATCTTTCTTACGTCTATAATTACAAGATAAACAGCATACTTCAAATTCCATTCAAGTGCAATGTAAGTACAGTAATTGGGGTAAAATTCCACAATTCTTTCAAAATTTGCCTTAGACTCATATGAAGCTTGTGCAGTCCCCTTGAGTTACAGTAAATCAAGTTGGCATCTTTGAAAGTCATGCAGAATTAGATTATTTATTATTATTATTATTATTATTATTATTTTACTATTTTCTTTCCCTTAAACTAGTCTAACTACTGAAACTGGCTAATTAGCCAAACTAACTATTAAACTATCTCTGTCTCAATGTAGTAAGAATTTTCCATTTGCTGCTAATGTGAAATGGCTTTTAAGCTTAAGGCAACTAGCTAACCACAATCTCGATGTGTCTGTATTAGCATTTTTCTCATGACTGCCCACTTAGCGAACTAACTAGTAAAAGACGTGATATAGTCGTAGTCAGCTCACTTCTACAAGTAAAACTATTGAAATGTGGGTATCTCAGTTAGATTTTTTGCCTCCATATTCATACTTTTAAGTACATTTTCTTCAATTCAATTCAGTTTTACTTATATAGCGCTTTTTAAAAATGGAATCTGTAATCTGTACACCCGGATGTTAGCTGGTTGCAAGGCAGAGTTTCTAGAACCACTGGGAAAGAAGTGTCTTCTTCCTTTTGGCACAGTGGAAGTGGATTTTTTTACACTGGTCTACGTGAATAATAAATGAATACACAGAGGGACTGTCAGGCCTAGATTACAAGCAGTTGGGGACACGAGGTTGTTCCTGTCCGGCGCCATAAATCAGGGGAAGATTTTTCCATCATGATCTAGGGTTCTAATGGTCTTCTATTGTGTTTATCCACTCTTTACTGCAGTGCAGTAATTAGCCTAGATAATGCATCTCAATGCCACCTTGAGCTTTGTATATCAGTATTTTATAATAAACAATATATCAATATTTTCCTTGCTAAAACAATAAAAATGGATAATTGTTACAGATTATAGCAAATATAGCAAAAGACCATTAGGTCTGTTAAATCCAAAGGGCCAAATTCAGAGTCCCCTCAACTTCCATAACACCTAATCAAACACGTTACTGGTTCAACTGGTTCTATTAACCATTAATGTACTGAAGGGAAAATAATTTATGGGAAATACAGAGTGATTCACTCAAAAGAGTCCCTGAATATTCTGTAATAACTCTCACTATGATGAAGCAATCTGAACTAAAAAACTACAGTATGCTAGATTGCATTACATGCAATGATGGAACTGATCTCCGCTTTCTGACAGACACATTGCAAGGCAGTGCTACATGTTCCTGAACATACAAGGAACATTGAAAGGATCTGACTCTCAACAGTGGCAACTTGGTGTTGTCCATGGTTCCTGGGACCTTCCAATAAGTAGTCCAACACCTTAACCACTGAGCTACCCCCCGATACCCTGATGATTAAAACCTTTAACAGACAAACAAAAACAAACAATGGTGTATTTAAATATTTAATGGAAAACATTAGACTAGACCAATTATTCATTTATTCACCGTCTGTACTGCTTATCCTGCAGAGGGTCTCAGGGGGGCCCGGAGCCTATTGCAGAAGACTTCGGGCACGAGGCAGGATAAATACTGTACAGGGTGGCAATCCATCTCAGGGCATACATGTACGCACACAAATACACACACACACACACACACACACTACAATCAATTTGGGAATGCCAGGTAACATAATCTGCATGTCTTTGAACTGGGGGAGGAAACGGGAGTACCTGGAGGAAACCATTACACGAAGCATTAAAACATCCTTTAACCATACCAAATTAATAATTAATATTTGTAAAAAAAAAAATCCTTATGGATGTCTTTCACAATATCTTTAAAAAACTAACAAAGAAATTAATATTTAAATATGCATTTAAAAGTGTAAGTTTAAAACACATTACCAAATTACAGATCACAGAGTAACAAAAAGGTAATGATTTCAAGCAAGCAAACAAACAAATGAATAAATGCTCATTTATATATTTGTTTAATAGATTATTTGTTTCAGGATTGTTAAAGAAATACAGTACAGTTCTCTACACCATTAGGCCAAATCTCACTAGGTATAGTTTTCCTCAGCAGCTAAGCTAAGGCTAACTCTGCTGCGCTAATGCTAGCACAATGCTAATGGTGAGTAACTCAACTCAGCATGAACCATTTAATAAAGAGTTTATTAGGTACATATTTACTTTTTTTTTTACATGTTTATTAAAGGATAACATTTTATGACCAAATATTCAGTATTTTGATAGATTTAGCAAAGAGAGGTTGCTTAGCTATGGTCACTAAGGAGCTAAAGCTAGCTGGCTAAGCTGCGGCTTGAGGGAAGCTAATGTCAGTAACATCAGACTTTACATCTTTTATTGCTTCATATATAATTATTATTATAATGATTATAAAATTAAATATTTGAAAGAAAAAGTATTTTATTTTACATGAGTGAGTTACTACTAGTACTGTTTTTGTTCTATGAATAATCCTTATTTATTTTATCAAACAAACAAAAGTTATTTTGATATGTATTTAAAAGTATAAGTTTAAAATATATTACAAGATCACAGAATAACAACAGTTAATTATGTCAAAATTGTCGAGTAAAAACTAAATGCTCATTTATATACTGTAGTTGATTATATTCTTTTAATGGTTTGTTTTAGTCAGGATTGCTAAAGGAAAGCTGGACACCATTGGGCCAATTCTGTTAGGGTGAGTTTTTCAGCGTCAAACAAACACATTTCTCAACATGTTGGATTTGTCACGTATGTGGATAATAATCCTGTTTGCTGTGCTGCCCCACACCCTTTTCAGCACAGCGCGTTGTTCTGTACGACAGGGCGTGATTTGAGACACGGCCCGTGAGATTCCAAAATCCAGGAATTCAAAATGGCGGAGTGGAGTGAGCACTGCTGAGTGAGCAGGAATGGATGAGCAGGGCTGCGGTTTGGGACACGGCTCAACTGCGTTGGTGTTGCAGGAAAAGAACCAGGCTGAGGTTTGATAGACGGGGCAACACCTAGTGAAAAAAACGAGAGAGGGAGAGAGTGAGGGAGGGAGGGAGGCTACGGACGAGCTCGACCAAGCCTTGTAGCCTGTAATATGGACCTGATTTAAACACTACACCGCAACTGGGCTTGTCTGACACTAAGGATAAAACCGGGAGATTGTTTTTTTTTAAATTATTACCAGGTCTTGTTTTTGGGGGGCTTTGAATTAATATATAAGATACAGAGACAGAGAGACGGGGAGTGAAAATGTCTCGGGGTGTGCTGCAGCCGAGCCAGCAGAAACTGGCGGAGAAACTGACCATCCTGAATGACCGCGGGGTCGGCATGCTCACCCGCATCTACAACATCAAAAAGGTAATAATTAATATGTTTATAAAGATATCGACATCTTATTCCTAATCTCAGGGTTTTAGTGCCAGCTCTCCTAAAATGGCTGAATGTGTTTTAATAGAAACGCGCTGCTGATGTGACTGTGTGTATGTAATAGCTCGCTCGCCAGGTTTCTATCCCTGACATCCTGCTGTTTGCTGAAATATTAAACAAAAACGAGTCTAAATGATAAATAATCAAATAAATAAATAACCACTCTGTCATTAATAACTCCGGCGTTGACGCTAGCAGCTAAGCTAAGGCTAACTCTTCTACGCTAATGCTAGCACAATGCTAACGGTGTGTAAACTCAACTCAGGATGAACCATTTACTAAAGAGTTTATTAGGTAAACATTGGCTTATTTTTTACATGTTTATTAAAGGTTCACATTATATGACCGAATATTCAGTATTTTGATAGATTTAGCAAAGCGAGGTTGCTTAGATACGGTCGCTAGGGAGCTAAAGCTAGCTGGCTAAGCTGCGGCTTGAGGGAAGCTACCGTCAGGAACATCAGATTTTTATTGCTTCATATATAATTATTATTATAATAATTATAAAATTAAATATTTTAAAGAAAAAAAATATTGATTTTTACATGAGTGAGTTACAACTAGTACTGTTTTTATTATATGAATAATCCTTATTTATTTTATACAAATAATAATGAATTGCTCTTGACAGATTTGTTTGTTTTTATTTTGAGACAATTACCAACAGAAAAAAACAAATAATAGAATTAGTAAAATATATATAAATAAAACATTAATGGATTAACAGTTGAACTATAACTGCCAGAATTTATTTTATCATTATCATTATCTATATCTATAGATCTATAGATTATTATTCATTTTATTGTATTTTTATTTCATCTTTACACATTAGCTTTCTATTTAGTCTTAAACTATTTCACAGTTACGCAAAAACAAGTAGCTGTCTTGCATAAAATTAATATAGATTAATAATATTTCACATGAATAAAGAGCTATTTTGGACGATTATGTAATTATGGTTATTAAATGTATTTATTACAAGTGTATAATAGGTGTTTAGTAATTCTTTCTTTTCATCCCTTGCCTTCTTTTTTTATTTTAGTTTTTTGTTTCCTCTACAGACAAGGTAGAAATACCACCACATATTCATGTTAAATTATATTGATTTGTTTGTTTATTTAATAATAAATCACGTTTATTTATTTATTTGACACATTTACTCATTAAAGGGATGATAGCGGTATTAAAATTATTTTTGATGTGTTTACATGAAACAGTTATTTATATAGGAATATTTTGTTTGTTTAGCATTATTAGTTATGAATTATGTTACATTGACAATAATTATATTTTATTATATTGCGGGAACATCTTTCTTTCTTCCTTCCATTGTTACTTTCTTTTAATGTAATTCTTTAAATTAATCAAATTGTTTGAAATCATAACGCGTTAAAAATGGCATGAAATATTATGGTTTATAGCAATAGCAGTTATGTGTGTGGAACCTGTCTTTCTATCTGTCATTCATTTATTAATCTATTACCATATCTATCTATCTATCTATCTATCTATCTATCTATCTATCTATCTATCTATCTATCTATCTATCTGTTTTTCTTTCTATCTGTCTGCCTGTCATTCATGTATTCATCCGTTACCATATCTGTTGATCATTTATCTATCTATCTCTCTATTTGTTTATGTCTGTCATCTATTTATTCATACATTACCCTATCTATCTATCTATCTATCTATCTATCTATCTATCTATCTATCTATCTATCTATCTATCTATCTATCTCATGAATGATAATCATTGACTGTTTTTGTTTTTACAGATTTTCTTTTTTATGCAAGAGTAATTAAGTTACATTTCTTTGGCTGAAAGTTACATTATTTTTAAATCGTTTATATTTATAAGGACATTTGTCTTGGTTGCTTTTCTGTGACGTGATGATGATAAAAATGATAAGTGCAGTTATTGAATGTGAAAGACAGACAGAAACGGCCTCTGTAGAGTATTGAGCTGTATCGTCACTTCAGTACTGTGTGAATGTGTGGGTTTGTGCTCTGTTGTTTCTGTGTGTGTGTGTGTGTGTGTTTCGTGCCTGTGTTACTCTGCTCTGCATATAAACGTCAGTAGCGTTACTGAGCTCTCCCTTGCCGCCCGTTTGGTACACATGAAGATTTTAGGTTTCACAGGAGTTTATTCGAGACGTTGCGGTTTGCCCGATGTGGTTTTGCAACCTGCAAGAGAAGCCACGCTCTGTGGATCCGTATTAAAAATGATTTCCTGTCGTCCCAGGCGGCCATCCTGACTAACGCTCTTATCACAGGACCGGACACGAGGCTGAAATGGGCGTGAAGGCGAGTGTGTGTTAGTGCAGGATTTCCTTCTTCTACTCCTTATGACCCCTTTATGACACAAGTGGGTTTGTTTTGTATGTCTGTGTGTGTGGGAGAGAGAGAATGAATTAGTTTAGGAATGGGCATTAATGTCGGTAATGTGTGTCTTGATCCGTCTGTCATTTACAAAAATAGATTTATTTAATATAGATATTTAATAAATGCTCAATAGCATGCTCGATATTTTTTTCCCCTCATGATTCTGATGATGTTAACTGATTGTGACATTAACCCTATCTGGACAAGATTACATGTACATGGTGCACTGGGAAAATCAACCTGCTCCTCCTTTATGATTTTATTTATTTATTTTTTATTTCCTTCCAGGTCAGCCATGTATTTGTTTTTCCCCCATCCAATTTTTCAGAGAAAATTGCAGACTGAATTATTTACAGTTTTTCCAGCAAACTCTTGAAGTCGTACAATAACTTTATTCCGCAGACACATACAGTACGTGAGATTAAACACAGAAATATCTCCTCAAATCCTTGTTTTTCTTTTCTTTTTCTTTTTTTAAAGTGTTTTTGTTTGCTGCTCCTGCTGTGTTTTGTCTGGTTGTGCATGTACATCAGTATCACTGCCCCTCTGTCCAATATGAAACACTTCCTGAGTCACAGAACACCATTGCTGGAACTTTGCTTTCCTCCAAAGTAAAACGAGATTGTGTAAAAAAAGACTGCATCGGAAAATCTTCAATAATCTAGAAATTCCTGAACATTGTTGCTCAAACAGATCTTTTAAATTTAAGAGCTTACCTAATAGTTATCCAGTAGTGTTAGTTCTAGATTAATGCACATGGTTTCAATGTGAATGTTGTGTACTTGCTGTGGATAGTGCCTTGTCTATAAACAAAATGCAGTGTTGCGTAAAATCAAATCTCTTGTGTGTATATGTGTGTTAACGTATTTGCTCAATAAATCTGATTCTAGTTCTGATTTGAGATACAGACACAGTCACTTAGGGGCTGCCTGATAGGACTTAATGATACTGCTGTGATGATTCGATTCGTACTATCACGGTTTTGTAAATATCCATATTAAATTTTATTAGTACTTAGCACTGTCGCCTCGCACTTCCAGGTCCTGGGTTCTGTTTCCCATGGAGGGTCTGTGTGCCTGGAGTTTGCATGTTCTCCTTTGTGGGTTCCTTCCACTGCCCAAAGACATGCAGATTGGCGTTCCCAAATCTCCGATAGTGTGTGAATGTGTGTGTCAGTGTTGACCAGAGGTTCCTACCATGGTCATAAAAAATGGGAATAAATACAGTTGTCACCTTTGGCCTTCACGGTCCCTGGTTGGACTACAGAGGTTCCTAGATGGATGGGTGGAATGTTATTTTTTTAAACTGAGAACTAATTCGCTCCTCCCACACAAGACGGTGCTGCCTGCCAACGTGTGAATAGTTTAGAGCACCACCTGTAGGATTATTGCGGTGGACCTGGAGCCTATCCCAAGAGAATTTGGGCAAAGGCACAGTACTCCCTGGACATTGTGCTAATCCATCTCTGGGCGCTTACACACACACACACACACACACACACACAACGGGCAATTTAAGAACTCAAATTAATGCGTTTTGGAGGAAACCGGAGTACCTGGAGGAACCCACCAAGCACAGGAAGAGCATGCAAACTCCACACACTCAGACCCCGAGGTGGGAATCGATCCCTCGACCCTGGAGGTGCAAGACAACATTGCTAACCACTACACTATCATCCACTACACCATAAATCCTATAATGCTTTTAGTTTTTACGTTGGCTGAGTCACTTCAAAGGCTTCCAACGGATGTGCACGAGCAATGTATGTCAAGTTCAGCAGCATACCTGCAATGTCTTACATGTACATGTAGTTAACAGCAGTTATAATAGCTCTAACGTGCGTGAAAGCTCAGAGTCTAATGTCAGTCGTTCTTGGGTGTCTGTGGCCACGTTTAGGCTTTAGTACTGGGAGTCAGAGGATTTCCTGTGATTGATTGGCTGCATGGCTGAATGAATCAGTGCAGGGGAAATTTTTAAAAAATCACAAAAAATAAACAGTCTAACAGTTTGAAAGTGTAATTTGCAGACTGCTTGGCTTTATAGAGGATTTATTTCATTTAAACACGCATGATGTTGTGTGTTAAAATCATGTGTTTCCTGGTTGACAACTTGAAGTAACTTTGCTATTAAAGTTCAAACTAGGTGTGTGTATTGCCTGCGGTTGAACACACTTCTTGAGCTAAGATCGCTCGCAATGAAGAAAAGTTTCCTGGTCTGAGGATGATCCAGGTGTGTTCGAAGCATGTTCAAATTAATTTAATTAAATTTTCCCCTTGAACGTGTATAACATTGCATTGAAAGTGACAGCACTTACAAGGCACATGAAGCCAGCCAACAAATTGACATAACACACTCTGAGGGAAGCGCTCGCTTCCACCTTCTGCATTAACGAGCTCAAAAACGGCCACATCTGACCTATGATTGTCGCTGTGATTGACAGGGTAGAGAAGCTTTACCCCTCCCTCCTTAAAAATACAGCCACTTTACTCCTCTCTCTCTCTCTCTCTCGCTCTTTTTCTTTCTCAATCACAGACCTCTGCTTTAGTCTCCAATTATCGAATCCTTGCGTAAATGCATTCTGTTGCAGAAACCAAGGACGAAACATCATGGCATGCTGTTGTAGGAAATTAATCAGACAGTGTGGTGGGAAGTATTAGTATTGATATACCACAGTGATTAATTAAATATAGACTTGCTGTACGTGTGGAATGTCCATCCATGAAACACATTGATTCTATACTGTATAAGTAAGGCAATCAGACCAGAAGCGACAGAATATTAGTATGAGGAAGAAGGACGAGTTAAACCCATGACTAATCAGAACGTTGAATTTAGCAGCTCCGCGGTATGACTCTATCCGCAGAAACGTGTCCTGCAGTTCCTGGGTATGCTGTCTAATTGCTCAGTGTGACCTCGTAATGGGATTTTGTCACCTTGAATATCATGACGCAAAAATACTTGCAAGACTTTTTAAATCGTCAAGATGAGCTCTAGCTCTTCTTATACACTAAGTAGCAGTAGTAAAGTTAGTAGCCTATGGAGCACGACGTTTCCTGGCGCTAAGAAACCTTGAGAGGAACCAGACTCAACAGGGAACCCCATCCTCATTTGGGTGATAACGTATAGCAGGGATTGATCTGCAGTCATACTGTGTGTTAGGAGGATGGTAGTTCGGTATAACAGGAGAGGTGTCGATGTGTTAATAAGTTAATATGGAGTCCAGTTTCGTTATTGAACAAAACTGTTTATGGGAATTTCAGTCCAGAATTATTGATCATCAGTGAACAGCTGTCTGCATCAGTCGAGGCCAGTAAAATGGCCTCATAGTAAAGTAGAACCGTCACCAGACGCGTCACAAGCAGACCACATGGGGGCATCCATGCGACGAGATCTCAAACTGGGAACGGGTTTGGGGTTCAGGAGTTGGGCCCCGTCCCTTATTTCCAGTGAAAGGACACTTAATGCTTCATCATACAGAAGACATTTTGGACCATTCCATTCTCCAACATTGTGGGATTAGTTTGGGGACGACCACTTCCTGTTCCAACATGACTGTGCACCAGTGCACAAAGCAAAGTGCATAAAGACATGGATGAGCGAGTTTGAGCATGAAATTTCTTGACTGGCCTGCACAGTCCTGATAGATCCCCTCTGGGATGAAGTAGAACGGAGACTGCGAGACAGGCCTTCTTGTCCAACATCAGCGTCTGACCTCACAAATGCTCTCCTGGAAAAATGGTCAGAATTCCCATAAATACACTCCTACACCTTGTGTAAAGACGTCCCAGAAGAGTTGAGATTATTATCGTTGCAAAGGGGGCGGGGCCAACATCATATTAATAAATCCTATAGATTAAGAAATGGATGTTACTCAACTTCATATGCATGTGAAGGCAGGTGAGCGAGTACTTTTGACAATATAGTGTAGCACAGATTGATAAGATCCCATGTTTTTATGGTTTTCAAGTTGTTTATGTCATCTAATAGTAATATAATTGTTAATAATTAAATTAATTGTAATAACAATCACATTTAGAAAGTTCTACATTTTTGCTGAGTCATTCTTGTATTCCGGGAGCAGTAAAATTCCCTGTGTAATGATGACTTCTACATGACGTTCTACATATGAAAACCCAAACGTACAGTTTGATGTATCCTCCTCCTCTGTCTACACACACTGGTAGGACTTCTGTATAAGCATTTAACCATTACAGGAGTGGTAGCACAAGAGGGAACTGTTCATTACTAGTTAATCGATCACGGATGGCGTCGTTCTCTCAGACAGATTTTTAAAAAGGGTGGGCGAATACATTTGGGCGGCCTGCCCGAGTATACTCCATGCGTGGGAAACACTGCTGTGTATACGAATAGTGTCATGGTTTGATTTGTGGTCCTTATCAAATAAATGTTTTATAACGGTCCATTGTATTATATAGTATCACAAGATAAACCCAAGAAGTATGAGGTCTTGTGTCGTGGCTTTAGTGGATCATCTCATACCTGCTGATCAGTGGACCCTAATCCAACGTGTGTGTGTGTGTGTGTGTGTGTGTGTGTGTGTGTGTGTGTGTGTGTGAGAGAGAGAGAGAGAGAGAGAGAACAGCCATCTCTGTGCTGCTTTGAAAGGTTTGGTCCTGGATTCGCTCCAGTTTGCTGTACGGTGGGAATTGTGGGACCTTGAGGACCGTCTTCTCTGGTCCACTTTCCCATTCATTTTGGGATAATGTTATCCTCCTTACACACACACTCTTTGGTTTCACTCAGTTAGTCTTTCTTTCATTTATTCATCTTCATCCTTCCAGTTCTCCCATAAGTGTGTGTTCATGTTGGTGTATTCAGATAGAATTTGAAATGATGCAAAAAAAAAAAATATGCAAGAAGAGAAAAGCTAAATAAAAAAAATTGAAACAGAATTCTGAAAATTTTTCCTGGTCGTTTTTGGTGGAAACGTCAATACAGGGATGTGAACCAGGTTTAGTAAAGCTTTAGAAAAGGTGGAAAGTAAATTAACCACCTGCGTTTTTTTTTTTAGTTTATTCATTAAAAAGCATTTAATTGTTAGTGAGTCTCTTCATGTGTGTGATGGTGTCTTCTTCAGGCTTCTTCTCTCTCTCTTAATTTTTTTCTTTTTAGGTTTTATTCTTTAAATCATCCACATTAGGATTAACTGTTCTGTGTCATGAAACAAGGCCAGGATTGATGCTCGCCCTCTCAGTAGCCAGTCACGGTCTTTTTAAAAAATTAAGATAATTCCTCTGTGTGGTCTGTCCACTTTTACGGTTCAGGTCAAATAATAAAATGCTTAGTATATTTCTTATTACATTTTCAGGGATATGTTTATTTAATTATTTCTTTATTTTCTGCACTTCTGATCTTGTTCATTCATCAGAGCCAACACTCGACTGCTGCATGCTTTCAGCAGTCCTGTTGCTTAGCAACTAGCCGGTCGTGACATCAGCAGTGAGGAGGGGGTAAAAAATCTCTGCATTTTTTGTGACGTGAAAGAGTCAGAATCGTTATAAGGATTTGAGGAGTGTGTGAGAGTGATGCTATAAAGGAATTCCCTAAAATCCTGCCAAAGTGCAGAGAGTTTTTTTTTTTTAATGAGACAGAGTTCCTCATATTGTGTGTGTGTGTGTGTATAGCTTTACTGGCTTTAAACGAGGAGCCACAAATCAAATAGAAGTCAGATTATTGAGTCACAATGGACTGGCACTGAATTAGAGCTTGGCAGCTCGACTACAGGATATCAGTATTACAATAATCGACGTCAAGTTACGAGAATAACGTGTTTCTTTTGCGTGTCCTGTTTTTTTTTTTTTTAAACCGGGGGGAAAAAAAATTTGTTTTTGTTTTTTGCTTTAACCCGGGGAATGTTATCTTTAAAATGCCAAGTTAACATTCTTAAATTTGCTATTTTTCTATGATTTGTTCTGTATTTTGGAGCGTAGATGTCCAATCACCGTCACAGATGTTTTTGTTCCTCTAGCTCCCTTAACTGTTGCAACATCATCAGTATTCGGTCATTTGAGCACACAAGTCACTCCATGAGTAAATTAGATTAATCAGTGCAATGTTACACAGCCTACACCATTTAGTTTTGCAGGAACATGTGGAAATTCCACATTAATGTTGTCACGATAAGAAAAATATTTATTTTGCCCCCCCGGAGTGGTGGAGCGGGAATGTGTTCGCCCTGTCTTCTGAAGGTCGCGAGTTTGAACCCCGGGTAATGATGCAGCCTCCTTTACCTGGGAGCTCTAGCATCAATCAAGGCTCTAGCCAATCATGTGTGTCTGTGAGCTCGTGCAAGCAGAAGGAGCAGATAGCGGCGTCCTCCGATAGAAGCAGATCGAAATGATGAGGTTGGCTGGCGTTATAAGTCTCGGCGGAAACATGCGATAACCTTCGCCTTCCCTAGTTGGTAGTTGTAACCTTAATGAGTGCGAGTGGGAATTGGCTGACTAAATTAGGGAGAAAATCTGGAAAATCCAGAGAGAAAGAAATTTTTCAAAATATATACAGTGCATATATGTTGTTTTTTGATACTGGTACCATTTTGAATTTCAGCATTTTCCGATGCTTTTTCTCTGAGCCAGAGGCATAGACTTTTGTGGTAGAAATAAAATGAGAGAAAAATTCTGATATGTTTTCAAAATATGTTTCCAGCAGAGGTCTAATTAGTTTCTAGATGCTGTCTAGCAAGCAAATGAACACAGATTAGATAAAAGGTTGTCATATTGTTAGATTCTTTTCAAAATCAATCCAAATTTCACTCCGGGTCGCTTCATTACTGCGGCCGTCTCAAGTCTAGTCTATTGCGTCGGTGTTTTGCCGTGGCGCGCCTTGTGAATTGTGTGGAGGTGAAATTGGCCCCCCATAAGGGCGTCTGACGTGTAGAGACTTGTGATGTGTGCAACAGGCTGTCGGGACGTTTCAGTAAACAGTTAGCCGCTAATCCACAGATATCTTACCTTGATGAGATCAGACTATGGAGCCATGGAGCGGATCAGACCTCTGCTTGTATGGAGCAGATCAGACCACTGCTTGTGTGGAGTGGATCAGACCAGTGATGGCTTGTGTGGAGCGGATCAGACCACCCATATCTCGCGTGGAGCGGATCAGACCACCCATATCTCGCGTGGAGCGGATCAGACCACCCATATCTCGCGTGGAGCGGATCAGACCACCCATATCTCGCGTGGAGCGGATCAGACCACCCATATCTCGCGTGGAGCGGATCAGAGGTGTAGAGACTTGTGATGTGTGCAACAGGCTGTTGGGAATTTTCAGTAAACAGTTTGCCACTAACCCACAGATATCTTACTTTGGTTAGATCAGACTACTGATGGCTTATATAGAGCGGATCAGACCACTGATG
>QMIH01000094.1:601297-618904 GCA_003987875.1 Clarias batrachus
TGATGACTTGTATGGAGCGGATCAGGCCACTTGATGACTTGTATGGAGCGGATCAGGCCACTTGATGACTTGTATGGAGCGGATCAGGCCACTTGATGACTTGTATGGAGCGGATCAGGCCACCGATGACTTGTATGGAGCGGATCAGGCCACTTGATGACTTGTATGGAGCGGATCAGGCCACCGATGACTTGTATGGAGCGGATCAGGCCACTTGATGACTTGTATGGAGCGGATCAGGCCACCGATGACTTGTATGGAGCGGATCAGGCCACTTGATGACTTGTATGGAGCGGATCAGGCCACCGATGACTTGTATGGAGCGGATCAGGCCACTTGATGACTTGTATGGAGCGGATCAGGCCACCCACATCTCGCATGGAGCCGATCAGGCCACTGATAGAGTGGATTGGACCCCTCGTGTCCTATGTCATGCCGAGTGGATCGGACCCCACATATGTAGATCAAACATACAACGTGCATCAAGAACAGTTAACTGAGATTGACACCGATAACAGTGCTATTTTATTTATTTATTTCTTCTTCTTTTTTTTATTTTGGATTTGCATTTCCAACCGGGCTTGTTATACCATACAAATATGCTTTTTCTCCCAGCAAATCCCGCTGTAATATGATCGCTTATAATAATTCAGTGTGTGAGTTAGTGGGTGTCTGAGCGGGTAGATGAGTGGTCAGGTGGATGGGCATGTGGTTGAGTGGGTAGGTGAGTGCGTGGCTGTTTGGTAAGCGAGTTAGTGGATGGTTGGCTGAACGGGTGGGGTCTTAGTAGTGAGAAAGAGACACTGATTATCTGATAAGCTCCTGTAATTGTAAATGATATAAACAGTGTGTGAAATACAAAACAAGCATTTGCACCAGTGGTTTTAGGGTTTGGATGCCTCTGGATATAAAGGTGTGGTTTGAATGTGGAATGAATGGACTGGTGAGTAAAGGAAATTGCGAGAGATGAACGGATAATAGGTTTGATGCAGAGTTGGATAGATTGCATAAAAATTGAATGAAAGTATATAAAGGCCGATACACACCACTACTCGGTGCTGCAGTGGCTTTAATGTGCAGCAGGAAGCGGAGAGACTCAGGAAGTCGATGCTTATCTCTGAAAACGGGCGAATCCTCAGAGGAGAGAAATTATTTCGCGCAGAAGGGTGCGTCCTACATCAGGTTAGCTTTATTTCCGGCTTTCTGCGCGATAGCACCAACTTCACTTCAGTCGTGTAAAGAAGGCCGATCAGTGATTCTCAGGCTTTTGAATAGTGTTAAGATCAAAAGTGATTTATGATTCTTGCATGCATTATTTTAATCACAAATTTTGATCTGCTGTTATTGAGCTGTTTGAGAGATTTTTTTTTACTAGAATATTTATTTAATGATCTTCCTGTTTCAATGCACCTTTGCCAGAGTATTAAACAAACACAAAAAAACCCTGTATGCACTGATTTTTTTTTTTTTTTTTATGAATGAACTCTTAGACTTGAAGCAGGTCACGTCTTTCACATCTCTGCATGTGAGGCGGCCTCGAGTCACAAAAAAAAACATTTAATATGTTCTTTCCTCAGTTTCAGTCACATTTTGTTTCTGTGGCATTGTTGCATTTCTTTTAATACTTTCAATTATTATTATTTATTTATATATATATTTTTTTCAGTTACTGATGCATTTTCTTTGGCCTCATATTATCGTTTTCTTTCCTCGCACGCCATTCTTTCTGTAACTAGATCAAATTCGTTAATCCAGACAAACCCTTATTTATTCTTTATTTGTTTTTTTGTTTTATTGTTTGTCTCAAACGTGGATCCGTAGATGTGCATGGTAGAGAATTTGGAAACGTTTCTGTGTTTTATTGTGTAATTCTCTCTGTTTTCTGTTACACTGCTTCCCCCCCAGCAAGGACAAGTTTGGAAGGTTTGCACAGCTTTTCCACCTTCCTCCCCCCTTCTAAAATCTCGTTCCCTCGCTCTCTCTCTCTCTCCGTTCCGTCTCCCTAACCCTTTCCCTGCTTTCCTGCCAGCCTCATGTCCCATAACCTCTCTCTCTCTCTCTCTCTCTCTCTCGTTCCGTATGCAACACACAGACACGGCTCTCTTGTTCCCAAACTGCACCTCAGATAGATGGCTTTTTTTGTTTTTGTTTCTGTTTGTTGCATATCATTATTTAACTCCATCTTTCATTCATGTTCTTTTTTTTTTTATGTTGCTGATTTTTTTCACCATTGCATCAAAATGTATTCTGCTGTTTATTCCAGGCATGTGCTGATAAACAAGTCGGGCATTTCTTAACTGGTCATCCAATCAGGAAGCAAGTAGGTGGACAAAAAAAAAACTGAGGACAAAGTGGAAGTGAGATTAGTTGTGGTAGTGAGTGACTGAGATTAATGACATTAACATGACATGTTACTAAAGCGCTTTGCCGTCGTGTAATTTCATTAAGACCTAGTGTCACGTTTGTCATTAAAACGTTGTCATTACAGTGACATTTTATGCCATTAAGAGAAGTCCGTCATCACGATATGTCCTTACAGCATGTGTCATGTTATTATGAAGACATGTTAAGTCATTACATCGTTATGTCATTAGGATAACATCATTACAATGAGAGTAAGACATTGTCATTCAGATACGTTATTACTGCGACACGAGAGGTCATAACGAATCCCTGATTCGTTATTACAGTATTATATAATCGATGACTTCTTGCGTCTCTACTTTAAGATGTCTTGTCAAGACGAGTCATCATTTAGACGCCATGTCATTACGATGACGTCATTTCATTGCAATTTTGCGTCAGTATAAGGACATAATATGTCCTTAAGGTGTTATGTCATTATGGTAACATGTAATTGAAGATGAGGGTACGGCATTAAGGCAGCGTGTTTTGATTTCACAACGTGTTAAGACATTACAATGTAATGTCGTTAATATGACATTGTTACAATCACGGTATACCATTAAGACAGGGTTATGTCATTAGCGTATGTCATAACCGTGACACGTGAGGTCATTACCAAGACCTGTTTAATTAGGATGCCGTGCTATGCAGTCACAGCATTATGTAATTAGGATGACGTATTAGGTCATGAAAATGAGATCTTATGTAAATACAGTGATGCTATGGCGTTCTGTCATTAAGATACGTCATTACAACGACAAGTTACGTCATGTATATAAAGACACGATGTCAGTACGACATTTCAACATTGCAATTCAAGTGTAAATTTTAGGGGGGGGGTGTGTAATTAAATTTACAATATAATATCAATAATCGTTAATGATGTAGTGACTTTTCTGAGAATTACGAACATTGTGATATATTTTGAGAAAATTAAGCATTTACAGTACATACTGGCTCTAAGGACCTGACTGAACAGTAAAGGGTGTATAATTATCCCGATATGTAAGCACATGCTTGTAATTTATTTATTTTCTTATTTACAGATATCAACTGCATGGCTTTATTTCTTTGATTTATTTAAATTTAATTTATTTGTCAGTGCATCTAAATGGTTTTGGCTTAATCTGCATCAGTCTAACAGCCACAGCTTCTCACTAAAGGCTATGACATGGCAGGTGCTTTTGTGTTCAGGGGTAAAAACATTTAAAGTGTAAAGACAGAAGACTGGACGATGAAATGATTGATGGTCTGGGAGGGTGTTTAGTCCGATCGCATCTTTTTTTGTTTGTTTTGTTTTTGTTTTTTTCTTTTCACTTGAGCGTGCGGCTTGGTGTGGACTGAGGGCGAGTAGCCGCATGTGAACGCAGCCTGTGGTGTCTCAGCTTTGGGTTGGGGGGTCGTACCGCATCTCCTTCCTGCGTGAGGGCTGTTCTGTGCAAACGCGTCTTTCCGGCAGGTGCATGTGCAAATGTCGTGCTGATGTCATGTGACCATAACGTGCACAAACACATACACACACTCACTGATCTGTTGCAAGCGCTGCATCTCTGTAAGATGCCCATCACTTACAGAGCAGCACCCTCTCCTAAACACCTCCTGCTTTCTCGTTCTCATCATTTTTCGCTCTCTCTTACTAATCCGTCCCTGAATTCTAAATTCTCCAACACTTTCTAATCTGACCTCATAGATTTATGATCCGTCTCTTTTCAACTTTTAAAGATGTCCCTCGACTCTCTTATCTGTTTCAATTCGTCACGTAACATCATAATTTGTGTCTTAATCCTCTAATCTGCATTTTAACTTTCTAATCTGCTTCTCACCACTATAATCTGAGTAAATTTTCTAATCTTAAATTCTTAATCCGTCCCTTAGCTTTCAAATTAGTTTGTTAGCATCCCAATCTAATCCCAGCCCCAAATCTCTAATCAGTTTATAATCTGTTTTGTAACAGTCTAGTTTGTCTTGGAATTTGCCACCCTGTCTCATTAATAATCTAGCTCTTATTTTACTTGTTTTGTACATATATATTTTTTCATCCCGCTTTCGGCTCACTCATCTTCCTTCCGACTTTCTAACATTGCTTGTGTCACTTTTCTCTCTAATCCCTTTGGGCTTTTGCTACTCAAATTTGGTGCTTTTCTTATTTGTGCCTGATGCTTTCTAAACTTCTAGGCTGTACCCAACTCTCTGTGTTCTGTCCACAACTCTGTAATCTGTCTTTGACACTCTGTATTCTTTCAACGATAATCTGGTCTCTGGTTCATGCGCAACCCTCTTAAAACAAAGCTAAGTTTCTCCAACTCTCACTGATGCATTTGCCACTCCCTCAAACGTGACTCTGGCTTCATGTAATCTGTTCTCAGCTTTCTGATCCCTGTCCATCCCTCCCTTTTAATTTGTCCCCGACCATCACCACTGTGTCAATGTCTGCTTCTGCTCTGCACCCAACTCTCTCTGCCATGTGCCATGCTCTTCTTGGTCTGCCACTGATTCCCAGGACCCTGACCCTTTTTCTCTCTGCTTTGCAACCAACTCCCCTGAGACTGACTCTCTTTCCCCTTGCACCTATGCTGGACTCCCTGTCCTTTGTGCCTGGCTCTGTGATCAACTATCCTATGCCTGGCTCTCTCTGCTCTGCTGTGCGACCAACTCCTCCTTCTGCTCTGCAACTGACTCCAATGTGCTCGACCCCTTTGCTCATTGCTCTGCACTCAACCCTCTCTGCCTTGCGGCTGACTCCCGCTGCCCTTTGACTGACTCCCCTGTGCCCAGCTCCCGCTGCCCTTCGACCGACTCTCCTGTGCTTAGCTCCCGCTGCCCTTCGACCGACTACCCTGTGTCTAGCTCCCGCTGCCCTTCGACCGACTCCCCTGTGCTCAGCTCCCGCTGCCCTTCGACCGACTCCCCTGTGCCCAGCTCCCGCTGCCCTTCGACCGATTCCCCTGTGCCCAGATCCCGCTACCCTTCGACCGACTCCCCTGTGTCCAGCTCCCGCTGCCCTTCGACCGAATCCCTTGTGCCCAGCTCCCGCTACCCTTTGACAGAATCCCCTGTGCCCAGCTCCCTCTGTCTTTCGACCGACTCCCCTATGCCCAGCTCCCGCTCCCCCTTTACCGACTCCCCAATGCCCAGCTCCCTCTGCTCTGCAGCCGACTCCCTCTTCCATCCCCAAGTGCTAGACTCCCTTCGGTCTATGGTCAACTCCGCTATGCCTGGCTTCCTCTGCTTTGAGATGGACTCGTCTGTGTCTGATCCCCTCTCCTTTGCCGGATGCCCTGGCCCCCTCCCCTTAATGACCAGTGTTCTCTGCTCCACGGCCTCTGATCTGAACCTGACACCCTCAGGTCTAAACCTGACTCCTTTCACTCTGCTATTTCCCATGTGCTCAGATCCCTCTGCTCTGTGACTGACTCCCTCTGCTCTGCACCCGATCCTTTCCCATCCATGTCCTGCAACTGGCAACTCCCACCCTGACTGTGCCTGACTGTCTCCCTGTGCACAGGTCCCTCGGCTCGATGACCAGTGGTCTTTTCTCTATGCCCGACACGCACTGCTTTGCATCCTGCGACCGACCCTCTCTGTGACAGACACCATCTGATCCAAGAACTCTTTCCAGTTTGTGCTGTACTTCCTTTAATCTGTCCATAAATGACATTTGACTACCTCTCTCTGTGACTGGACTCTCTGTTTCACACCTCTCTCTCTCTCTCTCTCTCTCTCTCTCTCTCTCTTTCTTCCTCTCTCTTTTTGTTACATTGCATTTTTTTTTTTGTTGCTGTGGCCAAATCCCTGCACTTCAGCCTCCTTGTCCTCTCACTCGTGTCTAACCGTTGTTCCTGTTGTGTATCTGATCACTGCACCTAGCTGTCACATACTTTCACAGACAGTCCATTTGAAGCAGTAGGGTTTTGAATATTTCTGTCTTCTCCTATGCTTCTTTTTTTTCCAGGCATGCGGGGATCCCAAAGCCAAACCCTCGTACCTGATCGACAAAAACCTCGAGTCAGCCGTCAAGTTTATCGTGAGAAAGTTCCCAGCCGTGGAAACCCGCAACAATAACGTAAGACTATAACTGAAGGAAAACCTTACCATGTCTGTTTATGTGCTGATAACAGTTGTGATCTTTTGTTGTGTGAATTGTTGTGTGAGTTCTCATTAACATCACATGTGGGGCGGTCATTTTGCAGGTGGAGCTTTTCATGCTTTATCCTGATGTGGTGTTTTTCACAATAAATTGTGTCTTCTGTTTTTCAGCCCATCATCAATCCAAGATGTACATCTTTATTAACATTAAATTCATTCCGCAAATTTCACTAGCTGCTCATCATGGAAATATTAACAGTAAACTTATGGAACTGAGTTGAAATGTAAATCTGCGCAGCTCTACATCTATAATCCGCTGCTTTTATTAAACTAACGCAAGTGGTTTTCTGAGAGAACCTAAACCATATAACCCCTATTATTTGATGGAAGATCAAGTCCAAAACGTTAATCGCTTACATTTTTCACTTACAAATAGCTTAATAGCTTTAATTACTTTTCCTCACACACACTACGGAAAGTGCTATCTGCCCTCTCGCGCATACACAAGCTCTCAGACACCCATGATTGGACCCCTTCTGCCACAATTAACAAAGAAAGAGGATGCTCCACCCACCTAGAGAAACCTTCATCTTTGGTTTCTGGTGAATCTGATTTCACAAACAACCTTGATGAACTTCTTACGAATAAATAATTTTGCTGCCATTTAATATTCGTGTTAATAAAAAAAAGGATCGAGTGTACAGTTATAGGACAGATCGTACTCTAGCTGATCAGTGAGGCCTACTTTGTCTGCCTCAGTTGTGTTTGTGTGTGTGTGTGGAAAGGAATGTGGGTGGAACACACAACCACGCAATTCTGTCAGCTCACATTCCAGCAGAAAGCAGCGTTTTTGTCATTATCTGTCAGTGTGTGCGTGCGTGCGTGCGTGCGTGTGTGTGTGTGTGTGTGTGTGTGTGTGTGAGTGTGCGTGCGTGTGTGTGTGTGTGTGTGTGTGTGTGTGTGAGTGTGCGTGCGTGTGTGTGTGTGTGTGAGTGTGCGTGCGTGTGTGTGTGTGTGTGTGTGTGTGTGTGTGTGCGTTAGTCACCGTGATCTCCAGTCATAAGTAATACTCCACTAACCGTTTCATTACACAACAATAGTGCCAGGTTTCAGTTCAATCGATTTAGATGGATATTTTGTGTGGGCTCCTTTGTGTTTTGAAGCTCTGTGTATTTACACTGTGTGTGTTGTGTACTTGTGTATTGTGTGTGTTTTTTTTATGTTTCTCTAATAACCATTCTTGTTTTATTTAAAAGAAAGTTTGTTGTAGTTCTATTCAGATGCTGCTCTCATAGCTTATCTCTCTCCTCTCATTTAACGTCCAAGATGTTTAACTGCTTCTTAAACCAATGTCGAGACATGTGTTTGTTTTTTGTGTTTGATTTTTGTGTTTGTTTATATATGTCTCTTTCTTTTTGTGTGTCTTTTTTGTTTTTTTTGTGCATTTGTTTGCATGCTTAACACGGCTATTTTCTGGATTGTTCTTTTGGTAAGTTTGGAGCCCGTTTGCTTTGTTTAGAGCTCACACACATTTTTATGTAGTCTTAACTTTTTTCTGTTGTACTCACATCTGTGTTAGAGTCTCGCAACGGGACTGAAGGAACCTCAGAATAATATAAATTGTTTGGGATTTAATAATTATTTTTTTATTTGGATTCGGATGTTCAAAGTGGCAACAGTGTTGCTAGTGCATGAGCCGAGCTGGTGTTTTAATCTGAGATTCCAGAGCCCCCCAAAAAATCTGTCCAATCTTTTACGACAAAGAAAATTCATACATTATAATTGTCCCTAGTGTAGAATCTGGTCTTCCTCGTACACACAAAGTCCCTGGTGTTCTCCTAAAAGAGGATGTAAGAGCTTTATACAGAAAGCTAGACGATTTCTCCTCTCTCCTACATGCTGTTTTGGAACCGAGCATCCAGCATCATACAGATCTAAGGACATGGCCATTTTGTTGCCATGACAACAACTCGGGCAACTCTAATCGTTCAGACGAATTTAAAAATAAATGAGGATTCTGCAGGACTCGAGATCATGAGTCAGGAAAGAAAGATTTTCATCGCTCCGAACAGCCCATACCTGTCGCCTCGCTGATGTTTATCTGCATCTCGTCGTCTTTCGTGCGTGTCCTGAATGCCGAGAAATGTCAAGTAAAGATCAGGAGAACTTTATTGTCCATATGCAAAAAAAACACTTCCTATTCCCGTAACATTTACATTTTTATTAAAGAGTAATGTTCATTTTTTATTCAGTTTCCCAGAATCATAAATCTGTCATCATAAATCTGAAAAAAAAGAAATAAATAAAAATGTTGAATGATTTGTGAAATGGTCAAAGTGTTCTGAGGTTCCTCAGTTTTGTAACTGCATGGGTCTTTGCTTGCTATAGAGGTTTTTTGTCCATTAACTCAACCCCAACATACATACGGGTCAGGGCCAGAGTAAGGGTGTGTACACACCGAAATAGGCACACACTTCACGGTGAATAACAAGGATGGTGAGATTTTGGAATAAAATGGAAACTTTCTATCAAAACTGAATGTTTTAAATCAAATGTTTTAATGAATTTTATTAAATTAAATATTAATTGTATTAACTTGAAGTCATTGAGTTAACATTCATTAGTTAAATTGTTGTTACAAATTATTTTCTTTTAACACTAATTTAAATATACTTAGTTAAGTAACTAATTACTTACCTATTTAGGTTTTAAAATTAAAACTGTTATAATAAAAAAACACATTCTTGTTTTATTTTGCATAATTTTATTACTAGGGTTACCGTTGTTTTTATTGTTATTATTTTTATTATTCTTATTAATTATAATTATTTACTTTATAATTTAATCTTAAAATAACCATTTATTTTTAATGTATTACATGCTAATTATTTGTATAAATTTTATTAATTTTTAATCACCTGAATTCAATTTTGCATTTTATGTAGAGCTTTTTTATGATTGCTAATTTATTCATTTATTATTTTACTAGTAATGATTTAATACAGTGTCCTTTGCACATGATAATGAAAATTTTGAATTTTCATCATTATTATTATTATTATTATTATTATTATTATGTTTTGTGGTGTTCTCTCTCCATCCTTGCTGTTTTCCTGTATCATACACGGGGCTGTTTAACATCACAGTTAAAATGCTGTGCGGCATATTAATAGGTTTGTAAGGAGTAACAAATGATAAAGGTGACGGTTGTGATGTACTAGTAAGCACTGTACTGGTTAGTAGTAAAGTGTTCACTAGTATTGTTTACGTGTTGCAGTATGCATTAGCGGTTATGGCTAATAAGGGGATACCTTCACTTTTTTTTTCTTTTTTTTTTTTAGAGACAGTTTTCACATTATAAATACTAGTATAAGTACTATATATAAATATTATAAAAACATACTACTTTTATATGTTAATGTATAAAACAAGCTTATTATAATTCATACCACTATAAGATTACTTCGAATCTGTTACTAACATGACTTTAGAGCTGGTTTGCATTGCACAAGACTTTAGAAAGCAGATATTATACTCACAGATCACAGAAATAGGATACATGTGTGTAGTTGGTGTGCCACTCTCTCTCCAAGGAACATTTTTTATTATTGGTAAGGAATAAAACACTCATAGGGCGTGTTGTTACAGGAAAATAATCAACAACTGGGGTTACGGTGATACGAGTATGTTCCTGAAACAGATCATCCTGAAGTGTTTTATTCCCCGTATACCACAGACATTTTTATTTATTTATTTTTTTAACAAAAAAAAATTTTTTTTTATTTTTTTGATTATTAATAAGATTTCATTTATTAATAATCAAATTCATTTTATTTAACTCAGGTAACTTTTAATCTTGCAGTTTCTAAAAGAAAGTAAGTTCCTAAAGCCAGACATTTTCTCACAAAGTAACAACTGCAGCTTTTTATTTTATTTTTATATATATATATATATATATATATATATATATGTTTTTTTTTTTAATCAAGAAACCATGAAGCTTGAACTCATCTGTCTGAAAAACTTTTTTTTTGAGTGTTACTAAATCTTGCATTTCAATCTCCTTTACCAATTTAATCATTTTATTTCAGAAGTTGTAGTTTTATTACAGAAGTTGTTACTAAAGAACTATAGCACATTAGTATAAAACCCCTTATTTGGATCAGAACCAGAAATATTATCTGAGCCGCTGCTCAGTTTCTAAACCATGAGTGAGTTTTAATTCACAAACGCTGTGGTATAAATTTTTACATTAAACCCATATCACTAGCGTTTTTTCTCTACCATTTGGGTGTGAGTCTTTTGCAATGCATACTTTCTGTGAAGTCTCTAGTAATTGTAAGGAAGCTGAGCTTTAAGCTAGGAAGGCTTAATGCATGTCCAGACTCGATGCAGGGTTCAGACACTCACACAGTTCCGGATTTTGAAACCACTGCACAAGATTTAAAGTCTCTCAGCTGCTTTTAAGCAGTGAACGTTCACACTATATATGGCATTCTTTCTTTGTACAGGGTGTCTGAAAAGTCAGGAACCAATGAGAATATGCTAAGCAAAATCCACAGAAAGAAAAATCCGTAAACATGGGTGAACATATAGGGCTTATGCTGTAAATAAGAAATTAATAAGCATGTATAGTTTCATTTGCTTTGGTTCCTGACATTTTTAGTCAACCTGTAGGTAGAAATGAAGATGTATTAAAAGATGTAGATATAAAATTAATTTGTTGGTCAATTCATAGATAATTTTATTGGAAGTGTCCCATTCAAATTCAAATCTATGCTGCCAAGAGCAGTTGCCAAAAAAAAGCGGAAAGTGTTACCTCACAGTTCACAATATTATTATCAGGAATGTAGCGATACGTCAGAACAGGGTACGTCGCAGTCCAAAAAAAAAAAAAAGTGCAATCATAAGAATCTTGTAAATGTGTGATATCTCATTTGGGTTAATTAGTCATGTGATGGTGGTGTTTCATAGAGAGTCTGCATCATAGGTATGATGGAAATCCTCTGTACATACCGTTTGAAGTGACTGATAGAACGACTAGGTATAAAATACACCGACTAGTAGACGGTATGCAGTCGCAACCTCGATTACAATGACTAAGAACAAGGCCAAGAATGTTTTAGTCGCCTTTGGAGCTCTAGTTCAAATCATCGTTTCCAGGATAAAGACTTTTTTTATTCACTTGATCAGTTTAATTTAGAGGATTTATGCGTTTGTTTTTTTATTATTTTAAAATGTAATCACCTGTAGTGCAATTTGTTTGCAATACTAAGTTGTAGCAATTTTTTGTTTAATGTACACAGCTTTTATATAGGCGAAATTCACATTAACAACTTCTGTTTGTGATTCAGTTGTCGATTTTTTGAAATATTGAAAAGCGTATAATTTTGTATAACATACTGTTGACCCCTGAAATTTGTGGCGGTTACGTTTCTAGAGCGTCTGTGAATTGTATAAAAACATTTTGGTCAAAAATTGCCTATTTCTATAGTTTAAACTCTAAATAATTCACCATGTTTTCCTCTACGGTTGCTTTGTGTTTTCTCTGCAGTACTTATTTTATCTTTAGTATTATCTTTTATATGGACAATTTTTCTGAATTTACATTCATATTTATATTACAAAATTAGTAAATTATATTGTGCTTGATAATTTAGGGTTAAAATGCTTGAAAAAAAACATTGCCACAAAAAAAATTATTATTATTGTTATTAAGTTCTAAAGGGAAAAATCAATGAACGAATTAGGCCACAAACTCTGAACTTTATGGAGAGTCGACTGTAATAATTGTAGGACAAAATCTATCATTACACGCCTAATTATTACACTATGCTTCATAAATTGTTATTCCTTAATCAGTGCAACAGATCAGAATTGAACTTTCACGTTGCTCAGTCTTTGAACCGATCTGTGAGGAAAAAGCTTCATATTATGATGCGCAGTTTTGCAACATTGTCGCTATTTTTAAATATTGTCAGTGAGGAGATATTTGTGTTCCAGGGACGCTTTTGAAGCAACACCTTGTCAAGGAAGGAAATCCTTTAAACCTGAATTGAGATACAAGATTTAAACAACAGTCCATTGATCAGATGCTCAGATATTGTATTGTGATAATACTGTGAACTGTGAATACAAAAAAAATGTTTTTACATAAATTAAAAAAAATAATAGTAGTTCTTGTTCACTGGATATAAAAAGCGGTCAGATTTAAGACCCACCACATCACGAACCCTGCTGAAGAGTCAGACTGAACACCTCTGACTTTATAATGGAAATCTTTATAGAAATCTGTTTGTCTGTTGTTGTTTTTTTTTTTTTTGTCAACATTGTGCTCTTTTTCCCCCCTTTATTATTACAGCAACAGCTGGCACAGCTCCAAAAAGAAAAGTCAGAAATACTAAAGAATCTCGCTTTATATTACTTCACGTTTGTGGATGTTATGGAATTTAAGGTAGGCGACTCAAACTCTCGCTTTAAATGAGTTTTTTTTCTCTCACTCTCTTTGGGCATGACCTGACACATCTCTGTGATCTGCATTTACATGTACTTTTTTCCCCCCCTCTCTTCTTCTGCAGGACCATGTGTGTGAACTTCTCAACACGGTCGATGCCTGCCAAGTTTTCTTTGATATTGTAAGTTGAAAAAATGTATCACAGGTCAGGTCACGGCATCCGCGTTTTTGTAGCAGATAAAGACAGAAGAGATATGAGAACGTCTCATGAGGGAGCAGGGCTGCTGGAAATATGTTGGTCTGTTACACAGGGAATAAAACATGACAAAGATAAGCTGGATGACAGAAGTCAACTATTTGGTAGTTATTGTTACAACCGGGAAGTAGGCTCGAAATTGCTTTTACACTCACTAAATTTGTAGTTACAGTTAATGTAAATGGAAATCGTTTAAATTATATATATTTGTAGCTTGTAAATATAGCTATGCATTAACAGGAAGGATCTGGATGGGGGTTTTCAGAGTTTTCCTTTTACCTAAAATAAATTTTTACCAGGTGACAGGATGTCTGGTTTCAAAGCACTGGCGTTGTATACGTCCCAGTGTAATTTTTTGCTTTAGTAATGATAATGTACATATTGAAATATGAAGCAACTACATGTCCTAGGCAAACGAAATAATTAAATAGGCTTCATGTTGAAAAATGAAAGATTTTACATATCAAAATTTCAACAACGTATTCAAACGGATATAGATTTTATAAGCTTCACAAATGTTCAGCATGCGCTCCGCCCGTGACATGACACACAGCAAGTCGGTAGTCCAGCTCCAACACATTCACTTTCGGTCCTCACGGGTCCCTCATGAACAGAACAGCTTGACTGTAGCGTGGGGATTTTCTTCCCTTCCCCCCAAATTGCAGAAATGATGTTTGTTGACTTATTTATGAAATGCGGCCTCATCACTGAAGACAAGACGCTTTCCGAACTCCACATCTTCAAGTTTCCGTCGCGAAGCAACATAGAATTAAATGTGAAACACATTCATATAAATAAATAACACATCCAGTCAAAATGTGAAGATTTTAAATCAACTGAGTGAGAATTAGCTATGCTGTTAGAAAGCAGAATGTCAAATGTTTTGGGACACCCTGTATTATGAAAAGGTTTAGCTGCTGGTTAGTTATACAAGTCACCGTATTAAATGTAATAAATACTTTTTTTCTTTTTCTTTTCCTTTTCCAGACTGTAAATTTTGACCTCACGAGGAACTACCTCGACCTCGTTGTGACCTACACTACGCTGATGATCCTTCTGTCTCGGATCGAAGAGCGCAAAGCGATCATCGGCCTCTACAACTACGCACACGAGATGACACACGGAGCGAGGTACAGCCAAACGCAGTGTTGAACATGATGTAAAAAGTGTGACTCTGGTCTAGCGAGCAGAATAGTGGGGTGGTGCAGGTGAGAGAGAGAAACGCTAATTTCAATGTTACTAATAATAACCAGAGGTGGAAGGAGTAATAAAATTTTGTACTCAAGTAAAAGAACTGTTACTTGAGTGAGATTGTACTAAAGTACACATAAAGTTACCAGTCTAAAAATCTACTCAAGTAAAAAGTAACTCAGAGTAAAAGTTACCGAGTTACTTTTTTTTTTTTTTTTAACACTGGGGATGGGATGGGTGATTCTAGTGTAGTTAAAAAAAGACAGAGATATAAATTGCAAACTAGTTGTTTTTAATTGAAGGAACACCTTTGCATAATAAAGTTGTTGACCTCCTTGTGCTTGAAATCAAAGTGGTCTCGTAAATGTGGCCAGGGGTTTGCTTTATAAGAATTTGATGGCATCAAAGGTGGGTTTGCATCACTGGCATCTGTTTTGTCCGTCTCGATAGTTCTTGTGAGTTCATTGAGTTTGTTCTCCCCGCCCATTAGTGCAGTGATTTCCGGGGTGCCAATTATTTTTTATTTTTTCCTTCCCTGTCGCATTATTGTTTTATTATTTTTCATGTATTTATTTTTTCTCCGTAGCGAAGATGATTTAAAATGTATCGAAATACAATACTTCAAACAAAACATACATAAGTAAAAGTAAAATTACTGATTTTAAAAACTACTTTAAAAAGTATAAGTACACAAAAAAACTACTCAATTACAGTAACGCGAGTAATGTAATTCATTACTTTCCACCTCTGATAATAACAGAGTATAACGATATAGCAACTGGTCTTGGGTTGTGACTTGGCTGGCACTTACAGCCACTCAGTGAGCCAAACTTCAGATAAAATCAGTTGGGTGCTGTTGTAAAAGGTGATTTTTATTTATTTACTTTTTCACAGTGATCGAGAATATCCTCGTCTCGGACAGATGATAGTGGACTACGAGAATCCTTTGAAGAAGATGATGGAGGAGTTTGTTCCCCATGGAAAGGTGAAATTTCACACGAGCTGATTCATTCAGGTTATTTTAATCTGCTCTAGTGCTGTCGAGTCGCTCAGCAAAGTATTATTAGCTTGCAGTAAAGTGATTTGTACATTTTCCACAAACAAACAAACAAAAAAAACAATTGGATTAATTTAGAATCTCAGAAGCTTCAGAAAAAAAATATTTAATTGAAAAGACTCATTTTTTCTTTCTGAATGAGAATGAATGCAAAACAATGCATTTTTGTCTTTCTCACTAAAATGAAATAAATAAAAACGATAGTTTAATATTGTAAACAGAATGGACTTACAAGGTCACCATTTCTTAAACATAAATAAATACATTTATGAATTCTTCCATGTATTTTATTAAACAATCAAAGCCTCTGACTCAGGAAAAATGAGTGATTGAAATATAATGCTTTGGAGCAGTCCCTGTGACTTTTAAACATTTTTAGACACTGAAAGCTCCAAATCTGCCTAATAAGGGTCACCACATGTGTGTGACATTTGTAAAGCTTTTCAGTTTGAAAATGTTGGAATTTTGATAAATTAATCTTTTATTTTTCAGCACAAAGCCTTTTTAATTTTGTTTGCCTAGTCCTAGTTATTCAGATATTCATTATTATTATTATTTTTTATTTTTTTTGGACACCCTGTATAATACTGTATATTTGAGTTGTGCAGATTGAGCCCTCTGGTGTTCAGACATTGCAAGTGCATCAGATGTGTAATTAATGGGACCCTCATACCCATGATAAGAATTGCAGTTTTTTTTGTTTGTTTGTTTTGTTTGTGTGATGCCTTTATGTTTGTGTATCGCTATACTGTACTGTACAATGCGTCACTCCCTTTTTTTTCTTTGATTGTACAAACGGAGACATGGATCCATGCGTCATACGAATATTTCACTAACCTTGCCTCCTCTACAGTCCCTTTCGGATGCGCTCATCTCCTTGCAAATGGTCTACCCACGCCGTAATCTTTCAGCCGACCAGTGGAGAAACGCTCAGCTCCTGAGTCTCATCAGCGCCCCGAGCACCATGCTCAACCCAGCGCAGTCTGATACGGTGGGTCAGAAGTTCTGATGTGACTTTATAACCACCAGAAATATTCTCAGCTTTAAGGTTATATTAAAAGACTTCAGCTGTAGTTTTCTGATTCTTACCATTTTATGCTTATGGACTTGTTTATGTATTAGCAGGAAGATGTACAGTAAGACTGGCTTCTCATACAGTCATGCTAAGAATTTTTAATTACTATTATATGCCTTTTGGTCATCCGTATGTGATATTTTCGAGCTGAACGGTAGACAGTATATACAGAACATCTTATTTGTAAATGTTTTCATTAAGTTTAACTCAGTGCGACTGTGGTGTACTGAAAAACTCCCACAGAATGTATATCAACTAAATTTGAGCTTCAGGTTGTCCAGGTTGCCGACAGTAATGTTTATGTAAACTACTGGAAAATGTCTGCTGCACATTTTAGGACTTCAGAGTCCATTTCTATTTCTATTTCTATAACGAGTCCACAACTCGTTTTAGGGTGCTGTCAAAGGTCCTGGAAGTGATGCTTTATGTTTTATAGACGTTGTCTGGTATAGAGAGGCACGACCTTCCAGTAGCTACTTGAAAAGATCCAGGTCCAGAACAATTCATGAGCACTTATAGATCAAAGACTAGTTTAAATTAAAGCTGCAAGCAGCGATGATCGGGCCCAAGCATGGCGCCACCGCCACCCGGGCGCATCAGTGAGACGGTGGGCAAGGAGGGCACGTGCACTCATAGGGGAATGGGTAAAGGACAGACGTGACAGTTTGGGTTGAATGACACAGATTATAAGAATGTCCACTGATGTCAAACGGGACTCAGCATCTAAGCTCTAATGTCTCTGCTGTCCATGTATATAAATATGCATGCGTGTGTGTGTGTATGTGTATGTGTGTGTGTTTGTGGATGTTTGTGTATATGGTGTGTGAGTCTGTGTGTTAACATTAGTGATGTGTCTTATAAATAATTTATCGGTGTAAGTTTAAGCATGTTCCTGAATGTGATGTCACTGTCTGTGTGACTGAATATAATGAGTGTGTATGTGTGTGTGTGTGGTGTGTAAGTCTGTGTGAACAGTCGTGTGTGTTAGTATGTTTAAGATATGAGACTTGTTAATTGGTGTGTGTTTCTGCGTGAGGGTGTGTGTGACAGTGATGTGATGTGATGTGATGTGATGTGATGTG
>QMIH01000094.1:620918-631045 GCA_003987875.1 Clarias batrachus
AAATAATTATCCTAACGAAAACAATAGGGCCCTGCGCACTCAGTGCTTGGGCCCTAATAAACTACTCTAGTGCACAGGCTCAGTTTAGGGGAAAAGCAGAGACGCTTGAATAAAATGTTAGTGTTTTGCTGCAATGAACAAATAGCCAGGCATTTGGAATTATGAATAATTCTGATAAACAAAAACATTGTAACACATTTATACCGGATGAATACTTAAATATTTCTTTCTAAAATGGCGTAAATGACTGAATCAGTCAGTGCGTCTGCTGGATTAGCGAGTCCATTTCCTGCAATTAACAGAGCCGTTTCCTGTTTTCCAGATGCCATGTGAATATCTGTCGTTAGACACTATGGAGAAGTGGATAGTGTGTAAGTTTGTCTCTTTTCTTGTTTATTTATTGTTTGTTTGTTTTTATTTCTTTTTTGTAATGCTGTGATTCTGGTCAGACTGCATACCACGTTACATTCTCCACATACACAACTCACTTCCACTTTCCTTTCCCTGCAGTTTCTCTGTAAATATTTTTGCCTCCAAATGATATTCTGTATTTGGGAAGCTGAGCTCAAAGAATATCTGTGTAATTATGTTTGCGTGTAGTTGGGTTCATCCTGTGCCACGCGGCTCTGAACAGCGATCCCACCGCCCTCAGTCTGTGGAAGCTGGCCCTACAGAGCAGCTCCTGTCTCTGCCTGTTCAGAGACGAGGTCTTTCACATCCACAAAGCCGCCGAGGACCTGTTCGTCAACCTCCGCGGGTCAGCGTCGTCTCTTTCATAGCGTTTTCCCTGTATTATCATTATAATATATTTGATTATTAAAAAAAATCTTCAGTGGATTGATTTGCTTTTGTTCTGTTTTCTTCTTTTCTCTCCCATTTGTTTCTGTCACAGATACAACAAGCGCGTCAACGACATCCGTGAATGTAAAGAATCAGCGCTGTCACACGCGTATGTGCATTTACATTTCTAAATATATAAACTCCACAAAGCAAATACTAAAAATCTCCATGGTTAATCAACATTCTCCATCAAACACCAAGAAATGCAAAGCAAACTCCAGCATCTATCATACACTCACGTTCTCCATCAGTAACCCAACATCAATAATTTTCAAGAGTTCATCAACAAAAAAAATTTAATAATAAATACAAAAAATTCCAACAGGGCCCCAATAAACCCTAACATCCTTGACCAGTCCCCAACAAACACCAGCATTCTCCATCAGACATCAGGAAACATCAGCATTTTCCATCAGCCCTTCAGTATTTTCAATTCAGCAAACATTCTCAAAAAAACAAACACACTAACATGCTCCATCAGGCTGCAGTAAACATCATCATTCTCAGTTTGTTTTATTTTTCTTCCTGAACTTGAGTGTTTCTGCTCTGTCCAGAGGCTCGATGCACAGGGAGAGGCGTAAATTCCTGCGTTCTGCACTGAAGGAACTAGCCACTGTGCTCGCAGACCAGCCAGGCCTACTCGGCCCAAAGGTGATAACCTCTGAACCCTCTGCTCTTTTTTTCCCCCTTTCTTTTTTTTCCCCCCATTACGAGTAATACGAGTCTGTGCATGCCCACATAGCAACACTTACAAATTTTTTTTTAAAAATTGTCTTCTTTTTTTCCTCCAGGCACTTTTTGTCTTCATGGCTCTCTCATTCGCTCGTGATGAGATCATCTGGCTGCTCAGACATGCCGACAACATCCAAAAGAAAAGCACAGATGACTTTATTGACAAGTAAAGACACAAAACGAATGAAAACGACAAATGAATTCCGTCATTATATTACATACAGTATTGTCCTATTACCGCTGAAGAGTTTATTTCTAATATCATGCTGTTTGTTAAAAATCTTAGGCACATTGCTGAGCTGATCTTCTACATGGAGGAGCTGAGAGCCCACGTGAGGAAGTACGGCCCCGTCATGCAGAGGTACTACGTGCAGTATCTCTCCGGCTTCGATGCAGTCGTCCTCAACGAGCTCGTCCAGGTGAGAGTCACTCAGCATAGATTTGCGCATATAGTTGTATGTATGAAAATTTTGCATCTCAATAAATTTGAATTTCATCGAAAAGTTGATTTATTTCAGTAATTTAATTAAAAAAATTCAATATATGTTATATAGATTCATTACACACAGACTGGCATATTTCAAGTGTTCATTTATTTTCATTTTGATGATTATAGCTTACAGCTAATAAAAACTTAAAAGCCAATATCTCAGAAAATTAATAGTGGACTTAAAAGTAATATTTTAAGAATATTACTTAAGAGGCGATCAGTCTGCGGCCCCGCTGAGGTGTTATGAAATCCGCTGACGTCTCTCTTGTGGCTTGACACAAGGATTGCGACAGTTGTAGTTCGTGTCCTGGATATGCCTATGCGTGGAAGCTCTTGAAGCACCGACTCCAGCTTGCAGTCCACTCCTTGTCAATCTCTCCCAAAGTCTTGCATGAGCTTTGTTTCACAATCCTCTCAAGGCTGTGGTTATCCCTGTTGCTTGTGCACCTTTTCTACCACATTTCTGTTCCTTCTATTCAACTTTCCATTAATGTGCTCTGTGAACAGCCAGCCTACTGATGAACCAGACCGAGAGACCATTTAAAGGCTCAGGGAACCTGCAGGTGCTTTGAGTTAATTAGTGTCACACAATGAGTCTCCAATATTGAACTTTTTAAAAATAATAATATTAAAATTTTCTTAGATATTAAATTTTGGGTTTTCATAAGCTATAAGCCATAATCATCAATAAAATGAAAAAAAAATCTATATCCGTATATATCGGTGTGTAAGTTTCACTTTTTTAATTGAATTACTGAAATAAATCAACTTTACAATGATATTCTAATTTAGATATTCTAATTTATTGATATGCATCTGTATTTCATGCAATTTTAATATAACTTCATATAATTTTGAGGAAGCAAAAGCGTCCACTATTACTTCACATGTTTAAACAGTAAGAATGTTATAAAGCAAAATGCTGATGTTTAAGCATTGTACAGTACTATCAGGACAAAACTGATTATGGTAGTTCACTGACAGATTAAACCTGTTCTTAAATAAAATTATTATTATTATTATTTTATGTTCTTTCTGATATTTCTGCATTCAGTGCAATCAGGATCTCTGGGATTATACCTACGTTAGTTTTACGTCTCCATGAGATCAGGGCATAAATCACATGACCACTAGATGGAGACAAACAGTTTGTCTTTTGCTTTTGACATTTTTTTTTTTAAGTTATTTGACGTAAGATTTAGTGCAATTTGTTATATAAATAAATTCCTTTTATAATCTTTTTTTATCTCTGACTTTTGTAGAACCTCTCTGTGTGTCCAGAGGATGAGTCCATCATCATGTCTTCCTTCGTGAACACAATGACTTCACTCAGTGTAAAACAAGGTGATTAATTTTCTTGCCAGAAGTTGTCTGATCAGACTGAAACTGTTTAGATTTCCAAGAAACCTTTTTTTGTTCTTATGCTGGTTCAACAGTAATAATTGATCTCATTAGTGTGTTTTAAACAGCTAACTCACTCATTACGCATGTTGATCATATAAAATAGCGTAATATTTGTCACATGCACATCGAGGACATGTCCAAACTATAAGACATGATTTTACTTTGTCTGTATGTTACATCAGTGTGTCCTGTCATGTGTACATTAGCAGGTGACCAATTGCTGCTCAGGTTTTCTCTCTTGTGAGTGTATCGGCTATTCCTTTTGCTGTGATATTAGAAAGACGTGGGATCAGGGGTAGCTCGGCGATTAAGGCATTGGGCTACTGATCAAAAGGTCCCAGGTTCAAAACCCAACTCAATCAACTTGCCACTGTTGGGCCTTTGAGCAAAGCCCTTAACCCTCAACTGTTCAGATGTACTGGTAGTCCCCGACTTAGAAACATTCGTCTTACCAATTTATGTTCTACTTCCAGTTCAATCACGGAAGTAATTCACATGCATTGTACAAAAAAAAAATAGACCCTGCAGTGCACCACATACTGTATTCCAAAACACCAAATAAAATTTTCCAATAAGAAATAATGAAAACTCTTATATAAATAACTAATTAATACAATATATAAAGTAAAAATAAAACAAATTAACCTGCACTTTACCTTAAAAAAAAGTAAAAAATTCTGACATAAGTGTTTCCGTTTGTGCGCGCAGGTGCTGTGTGTGTGTGTGTGTGTGTGTGTGTGTGTGTGTGTGTGTGTATGTGTGTGTGGAATTAGCCCCTTCCCTCGACTCGTCTTAAACAGTAAAACTCCTCCTCCCTCACCCCACCTCGTTTTTAAGTTTCACTTTTAACGGAGAAAAAAAAAAGAAATCTCTCTAATGACACTCGTGTGAGCGCATACTAACAGAATCACTGCTGTAAAGTAAAAGAAAAAACAAACAAATGAACCAGCACTTTACCTTTGAAAAGAATCGCGACAGAACACAGAGTTTTCTGTGTAAATCAGAGTGTGTGTCTGTGTGTGTGTGTGTCTGTGTGTGTGTGTCTGTGTGTGTGTGTGTYTGTGTGTGTGTAATATACAATATTATACAATATTTTTCAGTGTGTTAGTGAATGTAGAAAATGTCTGGTATATTGTGCGTTTCGGGATGTGAGAGAAATAAATCAGTCTCACCGGTTTCAATGAATCAGTCCGGGAGCACGATGATAGGAAATGGTTGTCCTGTAAAGATGTCCCGACGGTGAATAACCCTAATTTCAGAAAATCCTTAACAAAACAGTTCAGTTCACAGTCCAATATAGTGTAAAACAGCTCTGAGACAAAATGGGTCTGGAATTCCTCCCTCGATTTAAAGGCACAGAGACAATGTTAATTGTTGCCTTTTGTTTAGGTGCGTTTTTATAGTTTTTGGCCACATGATGGCAGTGTGGGGAAAGGGAACAAAGATTTAGTTAAGTGAATTGGTATGCTTTATATTGTATATTCATATCAAAGACGTACAAGACTCACTTTGTCTGACTTAAGAACAAATCAGACTTGCGAACATGCTCCCTGAATTGAACTCATTCGAATGTCCGGGACTATAATGAGAAAAAACTTATGTCACTCTGGATAAGGGCACCATGCCAAATGCGGTAAATGTATGTTTACTTAATGAAAGAACTATTTGACAAGACACAGCAGAGTACATGTTCATAGGAGTCAGTCTTTTAGAACTGGTTTTGCAAAATTTAGTATTAAGTACAAAAAACATAAAACAAATGTTTTGGTGCTGTATTTTTGGTAATCGAAGCACAGTGTTTTAGACTGAAACTTGGACTGAAAAAGACTGACTGGTCACCTATTGACTATCCAGTCACCGAAACTCACTAAAAGAAAGATTTCTTGTTTCTCCTGTCTCTTTCAGTGGAGGACGGTGAGGTGTTCGATTTCCGAGGCATGAGGCTGGATTGGTTTCGACTTCAGGTAAGCAGAGTGAACGTAACCCGACCACTTTCAACACCACATTGGGGTAGCAACTCTTCCCAATCCCATCTATACCCCCCACCCACTTCCCTAAGGCTCCATCGAACAGACCTAATGTAGCCCCAGAGCTAACTACTGGTGTTGGGTGTGTTAATCTGTAATATTATAGTGTGTATCTGTGAGCCTCATCAGTTCTGATAATCTCTCAAGCTTTGGGAATTGACTACTGCTGGTGTATTCCGTGTCTCTACCGTCTATCAGAGATAATTAATCAAGCCTTAAGCATGCCAATGGTGTATCTTCTGTCCCTCTGACTCTTCCGTCAGGCAGTATTAGTCAACACCTGGCATCGAAAAGGCAGTGTTGTCACATCCTGTTTATTTAATAAGCATAATTAATTAAGGCCTATTTGTGGTGTGTTGCATCTTGTAAAATTAACGAATGTATCTGGGTTAATGGTTGTACATTTGACTCCTGTTGAGTACAATTAATCCAAACACTAAATCTGAGCACTTGTTTCAGTTCTTGACCCTAACAAGCATAATGAAATGCCTTAAGGCTGAGTACTAGTGCTTTATCTCATCTCCTGTTTATACAGTTCCTATTAGAAGGAATAAATCAAGCACAGATGAAAGTGGTTTTTGTTTTGTTTGTGGTCTTTTTCCCCCTGAAATTCTGATTAAACAGGGAAAGAATAAACCTGTAGCCAAACAATAATAAGTCAGCCCTGTAATGTATATTTTGTTTTATTAATAAACGCATAGGCATGCACACATTGCATAAATGTTGTTAGTGCTAACAGCTTCATCCTGTTAGATTGCTTTAGATGTGTACCATATGTGTCTATATTTTAATTATCTGTTTGTTTGTTTACTTACTGTGGACGGTCATTCCCAAAACTTCGGGCGAGCATTCACCGGACTGTATGCATGATTACTCAACTCAAGAGAGAAGAAATATTTTAATCAGAGCCTACAACAAACTGTAAAAAAAAAAAAAAAACATTTAACATCTGCGATATGAAAAATGAGTGAGACAGGAGTGTGCACTTTTAATGACATCTGGTCATAACAACATGCTTTTTGTTGCTTTACAGGGAAAAAAAAGGCAGACCATCAAAATTCTAGACGCTGGTTGGCTAAAAACATAATTTAGATTACAGTAGACTTCGTTTTATTTTCTTCATGTTCTTCATAAATCCTTGAGCTTTTTTCTTTTTTTGTAATTCTTCTTTATCACTCAGTAGTGGGTGTGATTGCTGAGTGGGGATGGGTAGATAGATGCATAGATAGGTAGATGTGTATTTAGATGAGTGGAAAGATTTTTAGGTGCACAGATTGTTTGTTTGCTGTGTAGGTAGAAAAATTTATATAAGGAAGGAGGACCGAGAAATAGGTGGGTAGGTGGATAGATGGGTGGCTGGGATGGATATGTACAGGGCTTGTACAATTAAAACTGAAACACTACCCAATTTAGTGTTGAGGTTTCATGGCTAAATTTCTTTGATTGCACATTCCACCAGTAAGAGCAGAGCGTGAAGGTTTAATTAGCAGAGTAATAGCACAGTTTTGCTTCAAATATTGCAATGCACACAACATTATGGGTGACATATCAGAGTTCAAAAGAGGACAAATTGTTGGTGCACGTCTCGCTGGCGCATCTGTTACCAAGACAGCAAGTCTTTGTGATGTATCAAGAGGCACGGTATCCAGGGTAATGTCAGCATACCACCAAGAAGGACGAACCACATCCAACAGGAGGATTCAAGAGGAAGCTGTCTGAAAGGGATGTCCGTGTGCTAACCCGAATTGTATTCATAAAATCACAGCTGCCCAACTCACTGCAGAATTAAATGTGCACCTCAACTCTCCTGTTTTCACCAAAACTGTTCGTCAGGAGCTCCACGGGGTCAATGTACATGGCCAGGCTGCTACAGGCAAACCTTTGGTCACTCGTGCCAATGCCAAACATCGGTTTCAATGGTGCCAGCAATGAAAATCTTGGGCTGTGGACAATGTGAAACATGTATTGTTCTCTGATGAGTCCACCTTCATTGTCTTTCCCACATTCGGGAGAGTTACGGTGTGGAGAAGCCCCAAAGAAGTGTACCACCTTTGATTTGGGCTGCAATATCATGGCATTCCCTAGGCTCAATACTTGTGCTAGATGAGCGTGTCACTGCCAAGGACTACTGAACCATTCTGGAGGACCATGTGCACCCAATGGTTCAAACATTGTATCCTGAAGGCGGAGCCGTGTTTCAGGATGATAATGCACCGATACACACAGCAAGACTGGTGACAGAGTGGTTTGATGAACATGAAAGTGAGGTTGAACATCTCTTATGGCCTGCACAGTCACCAGATCTACATATTATTGAGCCATTTTGGGGTGTTTTGGAGGAGCGTTACCACCAGCATTACGTAGTGACCTGACTCAGTAGAATGGCTCAAAATCGCTCTGGCCACCGTGCAGGACTTGTATCTGTCATTCCCAAGACAAATTGATGCTGTATTGGCCGCAAAAGAAGGCTCTACACCATACTAATGATTTATTGTGGTTTAAAACCAGGCGTTTCCGTTTCCTTGTCCAACCCCTGTATGTCTATTTGGTGGGAGCATAGGTAAATGAATGGGTAGATGTGTGGATAGATGGATCGCTTGGTAGGTAAAGCAGATGAATAGTAAGCTAGGTAGATAAATTGATTTGTTAGATGGATAGTTAGGTGGTTCTGTAGTTGGTTAGGTGAGTGGTTAGACAAGGGAGGTGGGTGGCTAGATTGATTGTGAGGTGGCTGGATAGACGGATACATGAATAGATAGATTGATGCATAGAGTGTCGGGTAGGGAGATGGATGGATAAATAGTTGGTTGCGGAGTTGAATCCCAGGTGCCTCTCTCTGTGTGTGTATAGATAGCAGCTGGGGTATAATTTCTCAAACATCTCTCCAGTTACGGAGTGCAGAATTGACTTTTTTGGAAGCAGTCAGATCATCAGACATCGTCCGCTCGGAAGGTGTACAGTTAGTCACCACAGCTCATCTGTCCTGCGCAGGGTTTCGACCTCACTCTGCGAAGGGAATTTAGACCGCTCAATTGTTTGGTCCAAAAGTGTCAATGAAGAAGAAACGAGAGACTAACACATGGTAAATGGACGAGAAACACTTGAACATAGAATAAGATCTTCTGTCCACTGGCTTAATGCACTTGTGCGAAGGCCATGTCTTAACACATTAGTGTTTATGTCTCTGCACACCCCCTAACATGATTTCTACATTATTTCCAGATAGATGCGCAACCTTGTAAATCAGGAAGACGCACAAAGTCTGGTTCACGCCGCAATCTGCATGACGAGCGACATATTCATGTATTTCACGCACACATGGAAAAACTGAGTCAAAATGTTTTGCGAAGAGCTACTCGGGGGGACTCTTTTGTTCATCGACGTGGGGTTTCAGCATTGTGTGGTCTATTGTGTGTAGGCATCTGCTGATAATCATTTATCCAGTATATCACGCTAATCACCAGCACGCACACATGGTTATCCCGGACAATTCAGTCGATCTCGGTCTTCTGTGTTTGATTTGGAGCGAGGCCGTGGAGTCTTCCAGGCCGTTTTTGGGCAGCGCTCACCTCGTTCTTGAAAGCAGCCTAGGGACGGCCGCCCGCTTAGGTTCAAAGCCTCCCTTGCGTTTATCTTTCTTAGCGAAGCGAAGTGTGTGAGGTGGTTGTAAAACCGCCCCGAGTTCACTCAGTTCACTTTGTTTCTCTTGTCTTTCCAAGAGCCGCTCTACCGTTTTTCTGCTACGGTTGATTAAGCCAGCAGCAGTAGTCTGTAAAGGAAACAAAACGAGCTCTAAAAATAAGCCTCGGGGTTTTTTCGGGACTATCCTTTTTCACCCCTGCTCCGACTAAGATGAGCGAAAGCCACTTCTCTCTCTCCGCTCTTTTCATAAAGGTTTAATAACCCCCTTAAAAAAAAAAAAATCAGAGTCTGTTTATGATGTGCGCATGTCCCACAAGTGCCTGTGTCAGCGAGCATGCTTGTGGTCTCGGAGTCTGTTTCACTGATGCTGGTCTGGAACCGAAAGAAAGAAAGACTCCAAACCTAAGAAATTTCGATCAGCGCTGAGTGTAAGCCAGATGATGCTCGTGTTTCTCACTTCAAAGCAGCGTGTGCGCCGGCCCCGCGGTGAAGCACAGTGTGTGCGTTTCATGCGCCCGATCCCATGCGAGCGTGTGTCCATTAGCCGGTCGGTCGGTCAGCCATGCTGTGATTCAGCAGTATCGTATTTGTGTGAATATTTCCCAGAATCCTGCTCAGAGCTACACGCGCAGGAAAAACCGCACATTCCTTCGCCAGGCTCGGCTTTCCATCTGTCTCTTTTTAAACATGCATTCGTGTTTTTGCTGGGTTGTCAGAAACAAGGTCGTTTTTAATTTCTTTTTTAATTCTCTGTGTGTGTGTGTGGGTGTGTGTGTGTGTGTGTGGGACGCATGTGTTTCAGGCCTATACCAGCGTGTCCAAGGCGTCTCTGGGTATCGCAGACCACCGCGAGCTGGGTAAAATGATGAACACCATCATCTTCCACACCAAGATGGTGGACTCTCTAGTGGAGATGCTGGTGGAGACGTCCGACCTGTCCATTTTTTGGTACAGTCCAAGCATGTCCTGGGTTTTTTTTTTTTTTTTTTTTT
>QMIH01000094.1:631214-651354 GCA_003987875.1 Clarias batrachus
GTGTGTGTGTGTGTGTGTGTGTGTGTGTGTGTGTGTGTGTGTGTGTGGACTGATTAGATATCACTTTAACAGAAGCACAGGAACCTCAAACTATGTGTCCGGTCTTTCACCCTGATTCTCTCCTTTGCCACGTATTTTCCTCCTGTTTTTTTTTTCCTCCCTTTTTTCCATCTTTTTTTTTCTTCTTGTTTGAACTCATCCCTTTTTATTCATCCTCTTATCTGTTATTGACGTCTTCGCCCCTTCCTGGTTTTCCTCAGCTCCTCTAATTTGTATTCTTTCCGTCTCTCTATCAATCCCTACTTTTTCCTTTTTCTTGTCTTTTCTCTCTTTACCTTTCTTCTTCAAGTATTCGTCTCTCCATCTTTGTTGCTCTCACCTATAACTGTTTTTCTTTTTTTTTCTTCTTTTTTTTCTATTTCTCCCTGTCCCCTTTGTTGCTCCTTTTCTCCTCAGCACTTCGTCATTTACTATTTTTCCTCATTTTGTTTTCCACTTGTTCTCATATTCCCACAATTTTTATCTCTCACTCACTTTCTGGCTTTCCTCACCCCATGTTCTCTTTTTATTTCGTTGTTTTTAAATCATTGTTTCCATATTGTTTTTTTTCTCTTTGATGTCTTGGAATCATTTCTCTCTCTCTCTGTGTCTTAGCCTTTATCTGTTTCAGTCTCTTGCTGGTTTTTCTTGTTTTTCTGTCATTCTCTCTGACTCATTCTTTTTATTTATTTCTGTCCTTTCCTTAGATTTTTTATTCGTTTTATTAACCCTAAGTTTTTTTTTTGTTTTTGTTTTTTTTTATCTTTCAGCCTCTTTTCTCTTTCTCATTTTGTCCGTCCTACCCTTAAATTTTCAGTGTCTCTTTCTGTACTTCCTGTCTTTTCGCATCATTTCGTCTGTCGTCTTATATAAAAAATATTTTTTATATATTTTTTTCTATTGCTTTTTTATTGCTTCTCTCCTCTCGATCTTTTGTGCTTTCTCTCTTATACTGTTTTTTAACTTGATCTCTTCCCCCCCCCCCTTGTCTCCTCTTTACAGTTTCTACAGCCGGGCATTCGAGAAGATGTTCCAGCAGTGCTTGGAGTTGCCGTCTCAGTCACGTTACTCCATTTGCTTCCCTCTGCTCTGCACCCACTTCATGAGCTGCACCCATGAGCTCTGTCCTGAAGAGGTGATTGACACAGACACGGTCATACACACACACACAAATTGAAATTCCTCGATTAGACACACACACACTGGCTTTGTTCGGTCTGTTGAATAAGACGTAGTCGACATGTTTACAGTGAACACTTGATTTGTCGATCACGGCCCACAGTGTGTCGGTGTTATGACCGACTAATTACACACCATGGGTCTGTTTACCACACACAGACAGATACACATCCAGACGCTATCCCCTGGTTGAATCCCCACCTTGTTTTATTATAATCACGCCCCCTGTGAAGAAGTGATTGGCGCTAAATAAGTGATGGCTTCATCCGTAATGATGATTCGAGGTCAATTTTTATACACAGCTATTAATAAAAAAAAAAAAAACACAATCCTGGTGCTGTTTCTCGAGAACGTCCCGATTTTACCTCCCCGGATCAACACCCCGGCTGTAGGAAAAAACGGCAGCAGACTTCATCGAGTGACATAATCACTGAATTCCCTCAACTGAGGAATATTATACTTATTTCGTTGTGTGAATAAAGGCAACAGTTATCTGAAAATAGCCATGCAGGTCTAAAGAAAAAAAAAAAACATCAGATCCACAGCAAGGAACGTATATCTATTTCCCGATGCCTCACGTATGATGGATAATGAACTTGCAGTAGGGTTTATTCTCCAACTTGTTTACCGAGGTCATCGGTGTGGCTTTTACACGGACTGCGGCGCCTCAACAAACCGCTCAGTGTGCGACTGCCACGAAACCCCTAAATGACCACATTTACATCCAGAGGGCAAAAATAATCAATAGTGAATTCAATTATTGTTTTTTTTTGTTTGTTAAGTCAGAACTCATTTGCTTAATTTGTAGACACAAGCAAAACAGCCTGCCGTGAACACTCGGGCACATGCACAGCTAATTAACTTAATACGACCGTGATAATACTGTTTGCTCAGACTGCTGCTTGGGGTTGAGTGAAGGAGGCTGTGTTCTTCGTAAAGAGGCATTTTATACCTCTCCAAAAATATTCCTTCAGTGAATTTGGTCAGTGTGGACCGTTTAAAAATAATAATAATAAATTAATAAATCTTTATCTGTAGATGTCTCTTTCTATGTCTGCCTATAGCGCTATACAACAACCGCATGCTGTACTTCTACTTCTTCTTCTTTTTTTTCTCCTTCCTTCCCCCAAGCGCCCACCTCAAGTTTTTTTTGGTCCGCATAATCAACATTTATAAAATTCCCAGTTCTGTTCAGGTCAGTTTTATTTATATAACGATTTTAACAATGGTGATTGTCACAAAGCAGCTTTACAGAATCAAAAGAAAATTCTAAAAAATGAGATTGAAAAGTGTGAGGAAATACAGCATGTATAAATCCTAACGATCAGATTTTTCCTGATGAGCGAGCCGAAGGAAAAACTCACTGAGATGGCAGTAGGAAAAAACCCTTGAGAGGAACCAGACTCAACAGGGAACCCATCCTCATTTGGGTGACAACAGGTAGCAGGGGATTGTTTTGCAGTCATACTGTGTTGTTGATCAGCTGGAAGATCAGTATAACAGGAGAGGTGGTAAGTTAATATGGAGTCCACTTTCGTTACTGGTTGCCCAGGTAGAAGAAAAGTGTCTGTGGGAATATCATTCCTGCGGTTTTAATGTATTTCCTAACCTACAATCCTGATGTTTTTTCAAAACCCACGTCCAGTTCTGACCAACCTCCAAAAAAACGAAACGTAGAAGGATGTGCATACCATTTTAAGAAACGTTTTAGTTTAAACCCAGTGAGCATTTGTTTTGTTTTGGGTCCAGCCATGTAATTTGAAAAAAAAATAGACATTTATTAAAGAAGAATCAATCCTTGCCTCGTTGTTTGTTCCTGAATCTCACCAACGGTCTGAAATCTCAAAGAAGATTTTTCAGTTTTGGGAAAAGACAGAAGTCACAGGATGCCAAATCTGGGGTGCAGTGTGGACTGAGTCACCTGGGAGATTTGATGTTACGTCAAAAAAGCTTTGCACGAGACATAATGCATGGGCAGGTGCGCTGTCGTGATCGTTGCTCTACTCGCTCAATCATTGGAATGCGACGGACTCACGGTACACATTCTCACTCAGCGGCGTCTAGCACTCCACTGACTAGGACAGTCGCTGTTCACGCAAGTTCCCTCTTTTGGCTTTCCAGGTTACACCGATGTCCCACTAAACGCTTTCCTTATATTAACAATGGCTGGATTTTTCCGGACAGACGTCATTCACCATTTGGTACAAGATTGCTGGCCTATCAAACTCGTACGCTTGTTGGACATCCTAGTCCAGATTCAGTATTCCTGGATTGTTGTAATAACCTCCATTCTTTTGGGAAGGCATTCCACTAGATCTTATAGTAAGGCTGTGTTTGTTCAGACACAAGAGCTCTCCTGTTCCAGTTCATCCCAAAAGTGTTCAGTGAGGTTGAGGTCAAGGTGCAGGTCTCTGTGCAGGACGCCGCAGTTCTTCCATTATAAACTCAACACAGCATCATGGATCTAGCACAGGAACATCACCCAGTGATGATCGAACACTGTATTTTCTTTTAGCTTTTGATGAAGAGAAATTGGAATTATACTGCACACTTTCGTTTGTCAGAGAATCACACATGGGTGCGATGTTCAGGCTTAACAAGATGTGATGTAACACGCTTTAAGCCATTTAAGGGCATTTCAGAGCACAACTGGAATAGCAACCATTTTGACAACCAGTTTTGTTGTTGGTATGACATCACATTCTGTCATTTCCAATATAGTAATTCACAGAAATAAACCCTGTTGATCTCAACATGGCAAAGCCCAGAAACCATAATTCCCCACGATTAATGTGCCAGTGTGTGGAATCTACAGAAATCTACAGATGGCTGACTTCTAACAGCAAACACTTCTTATAAACTCTCCACGATGCCTATTACATGCCATGCTTACCCATGCAAAGAAGTGAGTTAAGCTCAAAATCAGCCAAAATGTAAACTTCAGGCAAAGAAAACACCAAGCTATTTTATTTGAAGAACATTCAGCAGTCACAGGGATATGAGTAACATGATCACTATGAAGCTCCTGTTAAGAGATCTAGATCCTGGCATTTAAAGTTCTATGAAACCCCGTCACTAGCTACATTACTACTTACACAATCACCTGTGAAATTGCTCAGGTTTGGTTTGTTTCCACACTTGTAGGGATTTGTGTAAATTCTTAGCTCTGTGTTAAACAGCTTGAGCTCAGGATGACTGAAGAAGCACCGTCTACAGTTCAGGGCCACAAGCTGTATCTTATTTTAAAGATTTGGCTGTGTGGTTTTTGGGTGTCCTTTCATGTTTATCTGACTTCACCGATTCCTACAGACATGCCAGGTCTCCCCTTTTATACATCAAGAATAACTTGCTTTTTCTGCGGCATGACTGTAAGAAGTCAGGCATGTCAAATGTCACAGTTCAGTAGGATTAATGCCTGCCATCTGTGACTCCAGTGCATCTTTAAGTGCTTCATTTTCAAGCTGTATGATTTGCCTTAAGTGGCAATAAACAACACAAGGGTGACAACCCACCCATGTAGGTTAACCTCAGTCTCTAAATATTTTTCTCTGTGGGAAGGGAAATCGAACCAAGGGGAAAACACTATAAATTAACAAACTGATCATCTTTGTTCTGGTCAAATCATCACGTATCAAATCATCATTTATTTAATCTGACAACTGATTAAGTAAGGCTATCAAGGCAGGGATGGGATTTGACCTCATAACCTAATCATCAGTAGTCCATTGAGCGATCACGGCTATAATCCAGAGACAACCACCACATTAAACTGAATTTTAATGTATTTTTGGGGTTTTGTTGTTGAAAGATCCACCTGCAGACATAAGCAACCGGGTTTGTGGTTGCCACATCATGGCACTAAGTAGAATTTGTGATGTAAAGCAAAGATTCTCTTTCTCTATCTCTTCCCTTCCCTTCCCTTCCCCTCTCCTGCTGTCTTATTTGGCATATTATCTATTTTTTTGCCGTCTCTAGATTTCCATGCCTTTCGTCTCCGACATTAACTATTACTTTTATTCTTCCTTTTCTACTTACTTTCCCTCAGCTCATCTGAACTTTTATGAGTATGTAGAACGGTTGTGTGGAAAACGCATGCTAAAATGCTTGATTTATTTTGTCGCTAATTGAAGCGTACACTGGCGGGGTTACGAGCGCTCCCCTGGGTTAAACATCTCTCAACACACTAAGTTTCAACATCTTGCCGTTCCACTGGGTGGACTTGGTATTGGCCAGTCTGTCTCATCCCCGATCTGATCTGGTAAACAGGCTTAAATGAGCGTGTAAATGCGCACGCACACAGGCCATGCGATTACTGTGGCAGGACCGGGCAGGCCGAACTGTCCCAGAGCTCTTAGAAGAATAAAAGAGATTTACGATGGGTTAGGTGGCTTGGGTTTCCCTTGTTCAAACATGAAACTCCCTCTCTCAGCAGCTCTGAAATGTGCCTCTTCCTATGGCCACTTCACAGCTTTGGACAGCTGCAGCTTTTGTTTATGTTGGAAAGGCATTAAAAGTTTCCAGAAATGTTTCCATCCTTACACAGGAACCTCTCCTTTTTTTTTTTTTTACAAAGATCTTTTTTATGAGGGTCAGACTGGCCGTTGCTTTGGAGTAATTCCAGTTGAACAGCATCAGTGTAGCAGGTCTACACTGGGCGTCCAACCTGATTCAATTTTCTAAGTAGCAAGTGGATGAGAAATTGTACTTTTTCTTTTACAGATTTTTGCTATAGTGTGGAGACAAGCTGCTGAGTTTTTACGTAACTTTGCAGGCATGAGAAAGATAGAATGGGTTAGATTAAAAAGATAAAAGTGTATTTCAAATGCCAGTGACAGAGAACTGAGAGTTCTCTGCAAATTCGAGAAGTTTAAAACATTTTGTTCCCTATTTTTCCCCTCACACAGAGACACCATATTGGCGATCGCAGTCTGTCTCTGTGCAACATGTTTCTGGATGAGATGGCCAAACAGGCTCGAAACCTCATCACTGACATCTGCACAGAGCAGTGCACTCTGAGTGACCAGGTCAGTATCACCCTGCCTTCCAACCTTTCCCTCAACACCACCCTGATTCTTAACTTCTAGCCTCTCCCTATACATCATCCTGATTGTTACCCTAAAAAAAAAATCCTGATTGTTACTAATTTCACCTAAAACACCACCACCATGATCCTCAAACTTCTCCTTTATCACCATAACCCTGATTCCTAAACACTCACCCTAAACACCATCCGTCTAATTCTTATCCTCTACCCTCACCCAAAACACCCTCACCTTGATTCTTAACCTCAAATCTCTCCCTGAACAACACCCTGAACTCCTAACCTCAAATTTCTCCCTGAACAACATCACCTGATCTTTAATCTCAAATCTCTCCCTGAACATCATCACCCTGAACCCTTAACCTCAAATTTCTCCCTGAGCAACCTCACTGTGATCTTTAACCTCAAATCTCTTCATAAATAACATCACCCTGGCCGTTAACCTCAAATCTCTCCCTGAACATCATCACCTGATCTTTAACCTCAAATCTCTCCCTAAATAACATCACCCTGATCCCCTAACCTCAAATTTCTCCCTGATTAACATGACCTAATATTTAACCTCAAATCTCTCCCTGAACATCATCACCCTGAACCCTTAACCACAAATTTCTCCCTGAGCAACCTCACTGTGATCTTTCACCTCAAATCTCTCCCTAAATAAAATCACCCTGATCTTTACCCTCACATCTCTTCCTGAACATCTTACTCTCTAACCTCACCCAAAAACACCATCCTAATTATCAATCTGGAAACCCCCTCTAAACACCATCATATTGATCATCAAACTCAAACCTCTCACTAAACACCATCATCCTTATCCTTAAGTGCTAACCTCTTCCTAAATACCATTACCCTTATTCTTAAACTCAAACCTCACCCTAAACACCACCATCCTAATTCTTAGCATTGAACCTGTCTAACCACCATCATCCTGATTCTTAAGTGCTAACTTTCACCCCTTAAATACCATGAACCTGATCAATATCTTCAAACCTCACCTTAACCTGTATCCTTAAGGTTTAATCTCCTCACCCTTAAAAAATAAACACCAAGACCCTTAAGTTCCATTAACACCACAAATCTTTAATCATTAACTCCATCTTTAACCATTAACAACAAGGGGTCTACCTTGACCCTCATGTCAAATATACACTGTGGCCTTATCCCTAATCATAACCACCCGTGAACACCATGACCCTTCAAAACCTTCGAAAAAAACAGAGATCCTTGTTTCAAAACCTCCTATTAACATTGGGACCCTGACCCTGGCCATTAAATTTTAACACTGGCCCCATATACTAGAACTAACTACTACCTTTAATCAGACAGAGTTATTACATAAAAAAGCATTTTGCCCATTTCATTAGATGTAAGTTTATATGTTATATGCTTATTTGTTAGCTACGATAGCTTTAGAACTAATGAAAAGCTAAAACTTTAGACACAAAATATGTCTTGGCCGTTTAGCTACATTTGGGGTAAAGGAGACACTTTTTTTTTCCCCTTTAGTAGACTCAAATTTCTAGGTTGTCCTTCATGCCCAATTGTCTTCTTATTTAAGTGGCACCTTACCAGATGAGAAATGTGCTGACTTATGAAGGTTTCTGCAGCCTTATGTGGAACAAATGTGCCCTTTGGCAACCTCACTTTATTCTAAAAAAAAAAAAATTGTGGAGCTTTAGGAAAGCGAAACTTCCCCAGATGTTCTCTCCTCAGCCAGGGGCATATATCAACCCTCTCCCCCACCTCTTGAGATAATGCGCGGCGATCTCTTCTTGTCTGTGTTTTTGTAATAATATAAGCAAACTGGACAAGGACTCGTAACTCTTCGAGAGTGTACTGCTCTTGTCTCTTTGCTTGCTCATTGGTATAAAAATGAAGGGGCCCTTTTTCCTGTTTCCCCCTTAACCACGCAGCTACTGCCAAAACACTGCGCCAAAACCATCAGTCAGGCCGTGAACAAGAAGTCCAAGAAGCAGACGGGGAAGAAAGGAGAGCCAGAGCGAGAGAAACCTGGAGTGGAGAGCATGAGGAAGAACAGATTGCTCGTCACCAAGTAAGCAGGAGTCTCGAGGACACACACGCACATCATCATCATCATCATCACTTGCATGAAAACTGTTGAAATCAACATTTACAAGCATAGCTAACTCCCAAGACTTGGTACTACACACTTTTTCTTGTGTGCCAGTATCAGGTTGTCTTAATCTAGTCTGATGGTGGTCTTTGCTACTTAATCGGCCCTCCCTGTAACCTACCCACACACGCTCACAGTTAATAGAAAGAGGATAGACCTTGATCCCTGACTCAAATATCCCACTTCCACTGAAGCATTAATATATAATGAGCTCAAAAACAATGTTAGCCATGTTCTCTCTTCAAGGCTAAGCTTCATTCTTTCCCCTTAATCTAAGGAAAATGAGTTTTTAATGCTAGCTGCTGTCTGACGAGGCTTTTATTTCATGTTCCTAGCTTGGATAAGCTGCACACAGCGCTGTCAGAGCTTTGCTTCTCCATCAACTATGTACCCAACATGGTGGTCTGGGAGCACACCTTTACCCCACGCGAGTATCTAACCTCCCACCTGGAGATCCGTTTCACCAAGTGAGTCTCTCTTTCCCCTTCACAGTATTTAGTTTCAACCTTTAGAGCTTAGACTTTGCTCGCTTTAGCGGCACGATTGATTTCTTTACAGCATTGCCAAAGAAAATAATAGTGTAAAAAAAGAGTGTTGGTTGTGCAAAATGTTAAGCGAATGTTTTAGTAACAGGAAGAACGTGATAAACATACAAACTACCACAATTGTTCCTCATTTCCTAATTATAACTTTTCTATAAAATGTCCTAGCAGCATTTTGTTGCTAAGCTGAAAAAAGTGGGTTTTTGTGTGGTCTGCAGAAAAATGAAGGTTGGTATAAGTATTTAGTAAGCAGGGAGTAACGGAGGTTTGTGAAATCCAATGTACATTTTTAGAGAACTGTAGCAGGACACAAAAATTGTTTAATGGTTAGAAAACGTCAATGGTGAAATTACTATACTATCATACATCGTGAGTTTGTGAAACTGTAACAAACCTGTCATCAACAACAACCAGCACCATAAAGTCCAACCATGAGTGATATGGATGCGACTTGCGGACCTGAGCATTACATTCATACATGGGTCTTCCATACAAACCTGTAGCCACACAGTTGTATAGAGCGCCTTGTTATCCTGTAGGGTTACAATTTCCCTTTATTGGCACTAAATGGCATAAACCTGTTCCAGCATGACAATGCTCCTGTGCATAAAGTGAGCTACATTAACACATGGTTTGCTATCAGTTTGGAGTCAATAAATTCACTGAACACCTTTAGGATGAACTGGAACCTCAGGTCTGCTCACCAAACATCATCATCTCTAACGCTTTTGTACCTGAATGAACTAGTTGGAAAGCTTTTACAGAAGAGAGGAGATTATTACAACAGTGAAGTAAGACTAGGATTTAATTATGTGACTTTTCATTAGGAGATAAATATTCCCAAGTAGAAAATTTAGAGACCTGGAGAAAATGTTTTTACTTAATACACAGGTACATGGTGAACTGATGCATCATACGTCTAAAATAGGAATGAAGGATAAACTAAGAACGATGTAAGAGTCTCTTCTGGTCTAACTCCAGTCTCGGCCTTATCTGTGACATTAAGTAAAGCATACAGCTCTGTTGAAACATTGCCCCTCGATGAATCATATCCCTTTGTGTGCAAGCACTATTTGTACCTTAAAGGCTAACTCGTACCAGGAAAATATAAATGCAGCATAGCACCTGCATATACACACGAGACAGGCTGTTGAAGTATATAAAAACGACAGTTATCGCACACAGTGTTTCCTTATCTATCCCAGCGCTTGACGTCGTCCTGTTCTCACTGGTAATGCTGTTTCTGTCTGTTTCTTTTGCTCACCACAGGGTTTACTACATTTTATTTTAGAGAAACTTGTTTAATTAAACCACGAATTGGAAAACGAACGTAAAGCGTCTATTCGGGCTTTATTGTTCCACCTGTGATTTATTGGTGCAGCTGACAGGAGTTTGGGTTAGAGTTCACTTTTGACGTGGCTCCAAATCCGAGCCCTGTCCAAGCACATAAACACGGGCTGAGGAATAACAGGTATTTTCCACTGCAGGGTTCAGAAACTCTGACGCGTTTAGGCTGGACGTGTCTGTGAACCCTTGTAAATGCTCGTGCTTCTTGTCGCTGAGGCTCTATTAGCACCGCTCCCTGCTACGTCCTCTCCCCGTATTCTCATAGGTCACACCGAGTAAAACGTTTTACTGCAAATCCTTTCCCAGATTTCCCGTGCCGGACTCTCGTTATCCACAGTTTTAATAACCTCACAGATAACCCCACAGTGGTGATGCAGCAAAGCCAAATTATTTACCTACGTGGGAAGACCAAATTATACAGCCATTGTTTAACAAATGTGCGTAAACAGAAACGTTAGAAGCACTAACAAATGTTGGAAAAAGGATTAAACAGTGATTTAAGGGTAATATACGGTATATATTATGTCATTGATTACATTGACTACTATTATTGTTGCGCCACCTAGAAATGGCTTATGATTACTTTTCTAAGAAATTGGTCCATCAGTTTTCCAGCAATTCCAGCTTTTCCGAATCAACAGCCTCTTATCTCCCTCAGTTTTGCATGCAGTCCCAACGTTCAGCTGTGGCTCCTGAGCAGTGTGGAAAAAGTTGACCTGGTAGAAAATGCGTTATTTTCGAATTATGATGATTTGTTTGGGCCCCTGCCAAATCACCTTGTTCCCGCGGACCTAGCACATTAAGAAAACGAGAACGTTGCATGGCGCAAAAATCTCTACTACTATGGAAAAACTTGGTGTGACTTGATTTCGGTCTTTGTTGGCAGTAACCCTGGTTGGTTTTGGGGGCGGAGCTTTGTACACATTGGGTATAAATTCTGGCAGGGTTAATTTATAAATTTTAAAAAATGCGTAGCATAGACCGAATACATTGTGCTATGTGGCATGTTTAGCCGTTTGTGATTGCTAGATATTTTTTACCTAAGGAATAGTATGGTTCAAATAATCACTCAAAATAATATTGTCATCCTTAAAGGTCCATAGTGGGAATGACGATGTATAACCAGGCCACACAGGAGATCGCAAAGCCCTCGGAGCTTCTGACCAGCGTCAGAGCCTACATGACAGTGCTACAGTCCATCGAGAATTATGTCCAGATTGACATAACCAGAGTGTTTAACAACGTGCTGTTGCAGCAGACACAACATCTGGACAGCCATGGAGAGCCAACCATCACCAGCCTGTACACTAACTGGTAAGGACATCATACACTTATATAGCTATATACAGTTATACTCTGTAACTAAGAGAACTAATTTCTACACTAAACAAAGAGAGTGAAAAACAGGTGTACGTACAAGAAAGTGGAGTTGGGATAGGAAATGTATTCCCTGGAAGCTATGCAGCCTTTTTCTTCAACTATTGAAGTTTATCAACACAAATAGTTTTAAAATTATAATTCAATAAAGTTTTTTTGGCGTGTTGAAGATGTGATGTCTCTCCTCGCAGGTATCTGGAGACTTTGCTTCGGCAGGTAAGCAACGGCCACATAGCATACTTCCCTGCCATGAAAGCATTCGTCAATCTTCCGACTGAGAACGAGCTTACCTTCAATGCCGAGGAGTATTCCGACATTTCTGGTAATTTATCCAAAATGCTTCAGTCAAAACTACTAACGTTCCAAATAATTATTTAATTGTGTATTTTCAACATTCTGCCCTCTGTCGTTCTTGATGTAATTGTCATGCTTCGTTTTGTTGTTCTGCTTTGGGTGATTGTCTGAAATCTCTGCCTTCTGTCCATTATTCAGAAATGCGATCGCTTTCTGAGCTTCTGGGTCCATACGGAATGAAGTTTCTCAGCGAGAGCCTGATGTGGCACATCTCCTCCCAGGTGGCTGAGCTCAAGGTGAGGAGGTCATCTGTGATGAAGCTGATAGAGGACTTAGATGTGCCTTGCTTACGAATGTGTCAAAGGGATGTGTCCCTAGGGTATGTTTAGGTGTTGTCGGGTATTAAAGCTCACGAAAGTGTCTCAGGTGAAATTACTCCGCCATGTTGAACGGACCAAAAGATTCGTTTCAGTGTCTGTTGGTCTACTGGATTTTCAATACAAAGATAAGAAAGTCTCAAGGTTAAGAAAGGTCATGCGTCCCCATATTTTAAAGGTAATGGTCAGGTATTCCCAGGACAATAAAGGTCACAGTAAAGTGTCCTCATATTTGAAAGGAAATGGTCCGGTATTCCCAGGGCATGACTATGTGTCCTCATATTTTAAAGGTAATAGTCAGGTAGTCCCAGGACATTAAAAGTCATGGTCAGGTCTTCTCAAGACATTCAAGGTTATGGTCATGTGTCCTCATATTTGAGAAGCAATGGTTGTGAGTTTCCAGGACATTAAAGGTCATGGCCAAGTGTCCTCCTATTTGAAAGGTAATGATTAGTAGTCCCTAGGACAATAAAGGTCATGTTCAGGTGTTGTCAGATTTTAAAGGTAATGGTCAGGTATTCCCAAGACATTAAACGTCATGGTCATGTATTCTCACATTTTAAATTTAATGATTAGTACGCTTAGTAGAAGTACGCTTCTCTGTGTCTTCTCCACACCATAACTCTCTCGGATGTGGGAAAGACAGTGAAGGAGGTTCATCAGAGAACAATACAGTGACCAATGGTTTGCCTGTAGCAGCCCAGCCATGTACATTGACCCTGTGGAGCTCTCCAACAGTTTTGTTGGAAACAGGAGAGTTGAGGTGCTCATTTAATCCTGCAGTGAGTTGGGCAGCTGTGGTTTTATGTTTTTTGGATAGAATCTGGGTTAGCACCTGGACATCCCTTTCAGACAGCTTCCTCTTACGTCCACAGTTACTCCAGTTGGATGTGATTCTTGATGGTGTGCTGACATTACCCTGACATAACATTGTGTGCCTATTTTAAGCACAACTGTGCTATTACTCTGCTAATTAAACCTTCACACTCTGCTCTTACTGGTGGAATGTGCAATTAATGATGATTGGCCGCCAGGCTGGTAAAATTTAGCCATGAAACCTCCAACACTAAATTGGCCAGTGTTTCAGTTTCATGAAATGAGTCGACCTCACTGGTTTCAGTGAATCAGTCCGTGAGTGCGATGATAGAAAATGCCTGTCCTGTAAAGCTGTGCCTATAGTGTTTTTGTTTATGCGTTACATTGTGTATTTATATCAAATGGGTATAAGACTCACTTTGTCAGACTTATGAACGAATCCAACTTACGGACGTTCTCCCGGAATGGAACTCGTTCATAAGTTGGGGACAGATATCCCCAGGACAATAAAGCACCTGTTCATGTATCCGTAGATTTTAAAGAAAATGGTCAGGTATTCCCAGGACATTTTAAAGGTCACAGGGATGTGTCCTTATATTTTAAAGATAATGGTCAGGTACTCCCAAAACAATAAATGCCATGGCCATGTGTCCTCAGGTTTGAAAGGTATAGAGGTGACAACATTGATTAAAGATTTTAATGTGGTGACATCCAGGTCATATTTTAGCTTTATCTAAAGTCTAGAGGTGATGTGTCCCCAGATACGATTAGATAGTGATGATGCCTCTAGGTCTTGATCTTGTGCTCTTAGATGGTAACAGTCATGGTCACAGATCCGAACTGAACATGTGCAGGTGTTACAGGTGTTGTTTTCTCAGGTGCTGCAGGTATTAAAGATTATAGAGAGCTTTCTCCAGGTATTAATCGTCCAAAAAGATCTGCAGTACTATTTGGTCTGTTTCTCTCTCTTTGCTTTTCCAGCTGCTGAGAGAGTTCTCCATCTGCCTGGAAGCAATTAAAAGCTTTCCTTGTTATTACTTGAGCCAGAACGAGTCATGTACCTGTAACTCTATTTATTACTCTATATTTGCTCCCTCTCTTGCTCCTTGGGTAACACATTACGACTGTCAAAAACTCTCAATACAATCCTGGTATTCATTAATAAAGAGATTCTTTATTAAATAGTAACATGCTCTGTGGGTGTTTTTAGATATTATGGGTACAAGAACAGATATGTTATTAGATATGTACTATTGGTTATGTGTCAAAATGCTGAAAGAATTTGAGCCACAACGTAATGTCATAATCATATCTTCTCCCTCTGGACTGTGGAAACGTGTGAAAGATTTATGCTCTTCTAACATGCAAGCCTTTCTCCCCACCTGAAAATCATTTACAGTTGGAAAGGATAGTTTTGTCTGATCTGATTTTCGTTTTTTGTTCATGGTCTCAACCTTTACACCATGCTGTGTCTACTTAATATGAAACATATTTGAACACAAGTTCTCTGTTTGTGGGTGTTAGAAAATAAATGTGAGATGTGTGATCTGGACCCTTGAACAAATCCTTCTCCGTTTTTTTCTTTCTTTTTTTTTTTTTAAAGCTGAAGTTAGGACATATAAAATGTATCTGTGTATTTATGTATAATTAGATTTAGCACAATCAGGGGCTTACTGTACCTTAGGTTTAGAATAGTACAAGTTGTTCTGATCCAGTGAGATGCAAGAACAGAGATTATGTTTTGCCTAATTTTACCAAACCTGTATTTTGTTCTTCAGAAACTGGTTGTGGAGAACGTGGAGGTTCTGACTCAGATGAGAACCAGCTTTGACAAACCTGATCACATGGCAGCACTCTTCAAGAGACTTACATGTGAGTGTTCCTGGAACTGCTTGTCTGGGCCACTTGCTCGGAGTGCCGTCATAGAGTTGCTGCTTTAACACCTGCTCTGTCATCAGGGACAGAATTCCGCACTAGGTGAAAACTTGTAAATGTGTGCTCCATGGGCCAAGCCAAACAGCTAACTTTACAACTGCATGGCTTTCTAAAAACTCGTTTCAGTTTAAAAAGTCTACACTCCTGGTTCCTTGTACGCAAATGAGTCATTTAGACATCTGTTCTGAAAGCGAGTGCTGATTTAGATCAGTACCGTTTGCTGTGTTACCATTAACATAGAGTTTCTTTTGTTTCCTTCAGCTGTGGACAGTGTACTCAAGAGGATGACCATCATCGGGGTCATTCTGTCCTTCCGCTCGCTGGCACAGGAGGCGCTCCGGGATGTAAGTGAGACTCTACATCCTAATCTCCATCACAGGACACAAGCCTCATCAGCAGGGTGACCTTATAACTGGAGTCTCAGTGGTAAAAGCGCTCGCCCTATCATCCGGAGATCGCTAGTTCGGTTCCCGGGTGATGCTGTAACCTCTCGCAGCCGGAGGTCTAGAGAGAGCTGATTGGCCGAGCTCTCTCAGAGGGGAGGGACGAGAGGTACTTAGTGCTCCCGCATTAATCACGGCTCTACAGCCAGTCAGGGGCGCCTGTGAGCTCGCGCAACGGAAGGAGCGGATAGCGCTGTCCTCCGAGTGTGTTACGCCGCCCCCAACGGTGCGCGAGCGAGCAGTTCGAAAAGATGCGGTCGGCTGGCGTCACATGGTTTGGAGGAAACGCGCGATAGTCTTCGACCCTCCCGGCTGAGTGGTAGTAGTAGCCTTAATATGGAGCCCCCTAGTGACGGGGAGGAATTGGATATGACTAAATTAGAGTGAAAATCGGGGGAAAATCCAAAAAAAATAAAAATAACTGGAGTCTTATCTATTGGGTTTTAGTGCAACATTCCGAAAAGAAAAGTGTGTTGAGGTTAGTGTTCAGAAGGTCAGTGGATTAAGCCCCAGCTCCAACAGGCGGCCATTGTGGGCCCTTAACTCTGTCTCCTCCAGGGGTGCTGTATCATGGCTGACCCTGACCTCTGACCCCAGCCTTCAAGCTGGGATATGTGAAGTTAGAATTTTTCTGTGCAGTAATGTATTTGACAAATAGTGGCTTATCTCATTCTAAACTTTAGACCATACTATCTCTTAACCAATAGTCGAACAACTTGGCAAAAACAAAAGTCAATAAATAATATTATTTATTACGAATATCCAGACACATATTTTCCCCTCTCAGTTTAGGTTTTATTTAAACACTTCTAATGGCACAATCCTCGTACTACGCATGTGTACAGTGTGGACTACTTCTTATGCTAATTCACCCATGGCTCAGGAATAGACTCAATCTGGACTCAACAGACCACATGGCCTTTTTCCATCGCTTTAAAGTCTCTAGCAAATTTACATGTTCTTTACTGAGCATTTAAGTGGTTTCCGTTTAGGGATTTTTTTCTGACCACATTTATTCCAAGAAGTTGAAGGCACAGCCCTATCCTTTCAGATTTTAATAATGTTTTGAACAGTTCTTAACACCATTCCAGTAATTTCAAATATCCTTAATGGTTTTTGAACTTGATGCATGCCAATAATTTGACCCTTCTGAAGAGGTGATTTTTTTGTTTGTTTTCTTTTTGGGCCAGGAAGTGTATTTCATATAATTTAAGTAGTAATTTACTTGTCAGGTTTATTTACACTTCCATCTTTCTGGCCTTCTTGACGAGCGACTAGCACCAATAACGATCTTTTAACCAGATATATATATAGCAATCAACCATAACAGTAACACCACCTCGGTTTTGTGTTCCCCTTGTGCCACTGGACTGGCTCTGGCCCCTCGGGGTGTGAGGATGCGATGTGGTGTTTGGCACCGCACCAGGACATTGGCAGCAGATCCTTTGGGTTGCAGATTAGGGAGTCTGCGGATTGTGGTGTATTGGGTGATCTGGTGCCTTTCGTCACCAGCATTGACTCCTTTTGGCAGTATGTGCTACATTGGCTTTTCTGACAGATGGGAATGGCCATTCTATAACTCCATGGTCTTTCCTGATTTTTATTTCTTTCTACACTGTAAAACAATACTGAAGGTGTCCAAGATATGTAATAATCTCCTTTGAACAGTTGATATTGAGATGTATCTGCTTCTCATGCTCTGTAAATCCTTCATAACGGCTCTAATCTGAGGCGCTGGTTGTTAATTGGTGATTTTTGAGGTTGGTAACTCTAAATGAACTTCTCCTCTGCAGCAGAGGTTTCCTGGGAAAGTCTTCATGAGAGCCAGTTTCGTCACGGTGCTTGATGGGTTTTGCAAAAGCACTTGACACAATACTGTTCTTACAAGAAATGTTCCAGAATGGCTGACGTCCGTGTCTTAAAATAAAATAGAAACTGGCTGTTGTTGTTATTGTCGTTGTTACATAATTACCTAATGCCATGTGTGTTATTTCATAGTTGTGAAATTCCCAGTATTGTTATAGAATTAAGGAAATAAATCACTAAACAAAAACAAAGAAATTTTCAAGTGATCCCACACTGTTTGAGTGTGTGTGTGTGTGTGTGTGTGTGTTATTTTAAAAATGTTTTTTATTTTAATCACTTTTTTTTTTTTTTGTGAAATTGAGATACACTGATGTCTGTCTCTGTCCTTTCAAGGTTCTCTCCTGCCACATTCCTTTCTTGGTCAGCTCCGTGGAGGATTTTAAGGATCACATTCCCCGCGAAACAGACATGAAGGTAACAATCCGCCGCTTGTCAGCCCGCTATCGGACCCTGTTACAGCAGAGGTTGACGTTTCGTTTCTCATTCTTAGGTGGCCATGAATGTGTACGAGCTTTCCTCAGCAGCAGGTTTGCCCTGTGAGATTGATCCTGCCTTGGTTGTTGCTTTGTCCTCCCAGAAATCTGGTAAGCAGGATTTATAAGCAGCATTGCTTCTTCTTCTTCTTCTTGTTATATTAGCATTCACAGGATTCCAGCGATATGCTACGGATGTCTGTAGGAACTTTTAAAGAAAATAGATATCCATTTCATTCATCAAGAAACCAGTTGAACTCTTGGACAGACAGGTGTCAACTCTGTTTCACTCTGGAGGTCTGTCCCGTTATAATAATGATTGTAATATTTAAATGTCTGTTTTGTGAGTCTGTACAAGAATATTTTTGGCTTGGCCCGATTTGATCTCATCATCGTAAGAAAGATCTCCACTGTTTACTCTCAAAACAGGGCGTCAGAGCCAAACTCCACATCACCCACTTGCTCCCACAGGGTTGTTCTAATACAAATACAAGTTAATTGTTGGACATTAGCAGCGTTTTTCTTGGCACCTCAAAGTCAAGGCCTGCTGAGAAGGAACTTTTTTTTTTTTTCTCCTCATGCTTTTTGCTTTGTCGTGTCCCGAGCCAAAACAAAGGTGTGTCATGAAGGATCGGTGAAGTCATTATGCTTTTTTTGTTTCTTTTTTTGTCATCTGTGTGTGATAACAGAAAACATCAGCCCCGAGGAGGAGTACAAGATCGCCTGCCTGCTGATGGTGTTTGTGGCCGTGTCTCTGCCGACCCTGGCGAGTAACGTCATGTCTCAGTACAGCCCTGCAATCGAAGGTATACATGATGGAAAGAAGAGGTTTAAATTATTATTTATTATCGATGACATAAAGATGGCACTTGGTAGTGAACAAGTGTGCACCATATTAGTGTGTAAGGAGCATGTCATGACATCCAGGTCATTTCCTGTGTTAATGTCTCTGTTAATTTCAGGACACTGCAACAACATTCACTGCTTGGCAAAGGCGATTAACCAGATTGCTGCTGCTCTCTTCACCATCCATAAGGGCAGCATCGAGGACCGCCTGAAGGAGTTCCTAGCTGTAAGTTCATCGTCTCTCTACGTGAACTAGCTTCTGTATTTCATCAAGATATACACTTTTTATGGTTATTTGTTGCAGCTGGTCTTAGCCTTGGCACTGAACTGGGACAAACTCGTATCAGTTCGACAGGCGTGTTGAGTTAAATGACAAGAGGAAAAGCTAAGATGATTAGCTCTCTCTCTCTCTCTAAAACTCTCTAAACTACAAGATGCAGAAGAGGACACTTACACACATTTTTACTATCTAGAGAAAATCTACCACAATGTTCATCGGGCAGAACCCTTCTGTCCATCTAACATATTTTATTTGATTGTAATTCTTCTACTCCTTTGAGGATTTTTTTTTCCATTGACTCTTTTAAAAAAGTTTTTGAACAAGTAAATCCAAATTTAGTTTTAAAGTTTATCTACATCTTATCTAGTTGTAGTGTTGAAAAATAAAACTGACTCTTCCCACGAATATAGCCGTAGAAGCAGGCATGGCATTAAGAAAGAAAGAAAAGTCAGCTACCCGACTTTTTTTTTTTTCTATAAATCTAACAGTACTACCTTTTCCCTTTTCCATTTTTTCTTCATTGCTTTTTAGGCCTCAGCCTTTTTATATATATAATATATATATTAGATAGATACCCAGACAGACGGGTGAACAGACAGACGGGTGAATAGACAGACAGACAGACAGACAGACAGACAGACGGGTGAATAGACAGACAGATAGACGGGTGAAGAGACAGTCAGACAGATAGACGGGTGAAGAGACAGTCAGACAGATAGACGGGTGAAGAGACAGTCAGACAGACAGACGGGTGAAGAGACAGTCAGACAGACAGACGGGTGAAGAGACAGTCAGACAGACAGACGGGTGAAGAGACAGTCAGACAGACAGACGGGTGAAGAGACAGTCAGACAGACAGACGGGTGAAGAGACAGTCAGACAGACAGACGGGTGAAGAGACAGTCAGACAGACAGACGGGTGAAGAGACAGTCAGACAGACAGACGGGTGAAGAGACAGTCAGACAGACAGACGGGTGAAGAGACAGTCAGACAGACAGACGGGTGAAGAGACAGTCAGACAGACAGACGGGTGAAGAGACAGTCAGACAGACAGACGGGTGAAGAGACAGTCAGACAGACAGACGGGTGAAGAGACAGTCAGACAGACAGACGGGTGAAGAGACAGTCAGACAGACAGACGGGT
>QMIH01000094.1:651884-670024 GCA_003987875.1 Clarias batrachus
AGACAGACAGACGGGTGAAGAGACAGACAGACAGACAGACAGACGGGTGAAGAGACAGACAGACAGACAGACGGGTGAAGAGACAGACAGACAGACAGACAGACGGGTGAAGAGACAGACAGACAGACAGACAGACGGGTGAAGAGACAGACAGACGGGTGAAGAGACAGACAGACGGGTGAAGAGACAGACAGACGGGTGAAGAGACAGACAGACCGACCGACAGGTGAAGAGACAGACAGATGACCAGACAGATTGATACTTGCTTATTTACTTTATTGATCCCGACGGAAATTCCAGTACAGAAATTAATACTGCACTCAAGCAAAGTTGCAGCTTGTAATGTCCCAACTCCAACCACAAAAACCACCCAAAACAATCTCACAATTTGCAAAATTTAATTAATCAACTTGAGGAGGAAATCTTTTTTCTAAGGCCCTTCTACACTTTCAGAGGGACGTCAGATCATCATGTCTACTCACACTATTACTCATGCTAATTCCTTCTAAATGAGTTCATAGCCATGTCGGCTTTACATCAATCAGTACAGACACGGTGCTTGATTAAATCTACAACACTGACTCTACTAATTGGTGTAATCATCAGCGATATCATATTAGTCTGTTATTTTGTGGCTGTTGTCCCCTCACTAGCTTGTACTCAGTAAAAATGTTGCACGAATGTCTAAAGTTCACTACAGAACAGAACCAGAACCTACTCCGGCCTGCAACTGTAAACATCCTGTTATGAGCTTTACTGACTCTGACAGAGCAAAGAACATCTGTTTGTATATTTGTTAGCTTTCCCCCCATTATTACTTCTTGCACATTATCACCTACAAGGCACCACGTCTAACCATAGTATAACCTTTTTTTTACGATTTTTTTTTTTCTAAAGCTCTGTAGATCTCTTTCAGTCTCTCTGAGCTACATTTTCTCTCTCTTTACTCTTTTTTTCCTCCCTTTTGCCTGATTTGCGTGACTAAAAAAATGTAAGAAAGTGAAAAATTGGCTGAAAAAAGTGCACGGATCACATTAAAGTCACATTCATTTGCATGAACTGTAAAAAGAATTATGCTTTCCCGCACAGGACCAGATGGTCTTGGATAGCTTTTTGACCATGTAATCTTTTAAAACTGTACTTTGTTTGACAAATATGCACGAATGGAAGAAACCAGGACCTTTCTTCTCCTTTTCTCCTCCTCACTTTTACAGCACTTGATAATCTCACTCCTCCTTGTCGATCAGAGCTTGTACAGTTCTACACTCACTCTCTCTCTCTCTCTCTCTCTCTCTCTCTCTCACACTCTTCACTCTTCCTCATCAAGCCTCCTCATGTCTGCTTGACCACCGTGAGCTCTAGAGCCTGTAGCCATACCGCTACTCGTCTCTCCCAGAAAATATCAGTAATAAAGACTCTTCATCCACGTTCAAATCACATCTCTATACAGAAGCACTTAATCCCACATGACTTAAGGCCGCGCTCAGATCTTTCTATGACTTGTTCTCTCTCGTACAATGTTTTATTTAATATGGTTTGGCTGTTATTTAATAACAACAACAACTTATTTCTTGTTTGAATTTTGGACAGTAATCTTCGGGGACTAGAAAGGTGCCAATATAAATAAAATGCCTTATTATTATTATTAGCACTATAGCCTCGCTCCTTTCTATAAATCTAACAGTACTACCTTTTTCATTTTGTTTTTCTCCAACGCCTTTTTAACCCTCTGCTCTCTTTTTTCTTATATGTTAGACATACAGATAGATAAATAGACAGACCAGGGTCGGGATTTGATTTGTGAGACGTACAAATTAGGCTAATTGGTCTTTGATGAAAATTGATGAAGAGTGGCTTAGACGTTTGATTCCCTTTATTCTTTTTTTTATTTTACTTTTTAGTTACTTTTATTGATTTACTTATTTTAATTCAACTATTTTGATGTAGATATTATGATTTCATTTGATTACTGTTTTTATTAACTTTTTTTTGCTTGCGTTATGTTTTAATCATGGTTGTTGTTTTTTGTTGTTGTTGTTTTTGTCTTTCTCTTTCGCAGTCAGGTCGAAATTATTTATACATTTAATTTTTTTTTTAAACGTGCTGTAAATAAATCCGACTTGACTGCGAAAGAGAATCACTTCTAATCAATATAATCTAATCACGTCTCTCCGCATCTCTAGCTCGCCTCCTCCAGTCTGCTGAAGATCGGCCAAGAGACGGACAAGACGACCACCAGGAATCGCGAGTCTGTTTATCTTCTCCTGGACATGGTGAGATCCTCCACCACCACCGCTACCAACAGAGTGTCATCTGGCCTACTGCTTCATTACTCCTCATGTGTTAAACTTTTTTTTTTTTTAGCTAGTTGGGAGTTTGTTGCAGCACTAATGTGCAGTATGTACAGCATACGTTACGGACATCATCTGTTGAAATAGGAGGTGAAATATCACAGATGTTTGTAGTATTATTTAAACATCTATTCACACAAACACAGCTTTATGGGATTTTAGTCTGATCAGCCATCTGCAGTCACACACACACACAGACTCTGTATCTGTCAGCATGTGATCTGTGAGGAGCTCGTGTGGGATTTGTCTAAAGGATTAGCAGTGCTTTAAAGTCTAATCTACAGGCAGCCGGGCGCTGGTGGGTAATGGAAAGTGACGAGCGTCTCGATTAGACAGAGGACGTGTTTGTGTGTCCTCCACCCAGCACCAGAGCTCTCTCATACACACACACACACACAGCACCAAGGCAGACTAGTAAACCCATCGCCAAGCCCTGAAATCGGTTCTCACATGGATTTGTGTGTGTGTGTGTGTGTGTGTGTGTGTGTGTGTGTGTGTGTGTGTGTGTGTGTGTGTGTGTGTGTTCTAGATTGTCCAGGAGTCTCCATTCCTCACCATGGACCTGTTGGAGTCATGTTTCCCGTACGTGCTGCTCCGGAACGCCTACCACGCTGTCTACAAGCAGTCGGTATCTGCTTCTGCGTGAGAGCTGACCAGTCACATTCCACACACATACACGCGCAAACACACACACAAACACGCATAAAATTTCTCTATCCATTCTCAGTCTTAACGGGCACAATACTACATATGGGATCAAATCTTCTTTAAAAAAAAAACTAAATGAAAAAAAAAAAGCAAAAAAAAAGCCGTTATCGACCGGGTAGAAAAAACTACAAGTTTTGTTTGTCAAAGCCTAGTAACACTAAAATCTAATTTTTGATGTTCTCTTGTTTTCATTTGTTTTATTATTATTATTTTTTTATTTTTAAGAGTGGATGTGGAAAGGGAATTTGCAATGGTTTAAAAAAAAAGAAGAAGAAAAAAAAAACATAATAAACCAAACACAAGTATTTGGATGTGTGTGTGTGTGTTGTGAGGGTGGGTTGGGGGTGAAGTAATGAAATACCACGTTATGCTAAAACGCTCTAAAACACTATGAAAAGAAACACAGTGATTCTTATTTCGGTGTCGTCCTAGCTCTAATCTGTGTGGGTTAATGCGCGCATTCCTTCTCTAAAATCTTTTTTTTTTTTTTTTTTTTTTTTTCAAATCACAGATTCATGTTCTTTTGCCAAAATAACACTATGACATATAACATCTCATTTGATTAAGCAGAAATGTGGGTAACTACGTGTCCTAAAAGAAGCCTATGGTGATGTTTGTATAAAGCATATTATAATTTTTTAACTAATTTTCATGATGCCTCGCAGCATCCAGAAGACTCCATTGTAACTTTGTGTGGTTATGATAAACATTCGTACATATTTATTGAATGTTTATAAGTTGGCCGTACCCTCTCTCCCTCTCTTCCCCGTTGCCCTTTTACAATTTTATATGTTTTGGATTTCTTTTTTTTTTTTTCTTTTTTTGTTGTTTGGAAATGACCATGTATCTTCCACAACATTAAATAAACTTTGGGTCATATGCACTTGACCCGTGTGCCGTCCTTCTGCTTCAAGACATTATTTTTTTCCCCACTGTGTGTTATTGCTTGTCAACACAATGTTATTAAACGGTAATGGAGATTACAACGAGCAGAATGTACAGTTCGAATAAAACAATCTTGTCTCAATAACATAAACATGTTGAAAATGATTAGTTGTATAATAAACTATCAGAGCCATGAAAAACAAACAAAAAGCTAAACTACACGAAAATTTGTTCAGAACGAGTAATCCGATTGGATGAGAGGCATTCCCAAGGAGCATAACAGCACTGGGACATTTAACTACATCACTGTGTGTACAAGGTGTTCTAACAGCATGGGTGAAAGAGAGCAGCGACCTGCCAAAACCCACATTCAAAACCAGTCAAGGAAGCACTTTCAGCAAGAAAACACATCAGATAACGTTTCATCTTAAACAACACGCTGTCTCCTCACACACACATTGTCTCCAAACCATCTGTGTTATTTGTTTTATTTTGTTTTACGTCAAATGCAAGCTGCAAAGTTATGTAGCTTCTAACACAAGGCTGAATCCTAAATCCCTCTCTCTAACTCCTGATCCATGGCAAGACCTGGTGTGTGGAACAAGGGATTGTACACCTTAGTGCACTTACTTTTTATGCTTTTTGGGATTCAAACCTGGAACCCGGGAAGTTAGCTGATATTCTAAAGCGGAAAGAGTGGAAATGTAAATTAAATCATGATAGTTTCTCTGTTCAACACCTGTATGATTTATTCTCCTCAACGTTTGGCTACAGTCTTAAAACAGAATGAGCGCAAATTAGTCGAAAATCGTTTGCATTAGAAGGCACATACCTGCGTGTTAGTAGCTTCACAGCCCCGTGGGGGGAAAAAGTTGAGATTTCAGACTTTAGAGGTATTTTGGGCAGTAAAATGTTAAGGTTACTTTATAATCATACAGGTGGTTCACTTTAGACTGTTTACATATTTTTATTTCATGTGGTAGGAGTGAATTATTTGCCAAGTTTGTTTAGATATAATAATTATGGTGGATGACAGAAAAGTGTTGTTCAAGGCAAGTTTATTTGTAGAACACATTTCATACACAGTAGTAATTCTAGAGTGCTTTACATAAAAGAGAAAAAAATTTAAATGATTTAAAATAAAAACAGTTTACAATGAAACTTTTAAAACTTTAAAATCTAAATAAAACAGTAAAAAAATATAAGATAAACATAAAATAATGCAGTCAGTTCGGGTGTGGCACAGTGCTCAGTCATTAAATGCACAGATAAACAGATGAGTTTTAAATGTGACTAATGTTTTAGCATACACACTCTTGTATTTGAAGTTAGTTTTTATTGTTTAAATGCTGCTCTTGGTTTAAGTGAGAAAACTAATGTTATACATTTAATTAATCATTAAACCTTTAAAATATATATATATTTTTTTCTTTCTTTCTTTTCTTTCTTTTTCAAAAATTACATGATCAGGAAAAAATGTTACATTGAATCTTGGTAAATATAAAATCATGATCCGTATGGAATTGCTATTTTAATTAAATTGGCACTGAGCCATGCTAATATTCAGTACAACGGCACTTCCTCGCATGTAAAATTGCTTAATTCAATTTGATATCAGATTTACTGCAGATTTTTACCTCCAGTTCCACCAGGATGTTGCATTCAATTTAATTTTCAATTTTATTTTGCATAGCGCTTTTAACAGTTGACATTGTCGCAAAACAGCTTTACACAAACAAAAGAATAATTTAAGTTGGTATGAGATGTGAACGTGGATGAATCAAAATGATAAGACTGATGATATGCATTCACTTTCACACGCGTGTGATTCCACAACGAGCGCTGTGGCGTGTTTCAGAAGCATCCACCGTTTGGTTCTCTGTACCGCTTTGCTGAAGATACGTGCCTAGTCTTTTTCTGCCTGAAGCAGCACTCACTATTCAGTTAGTGTTTTTAATAATCATTTATGAGCACCCGTAATAATACAGATGTAAATATACAAAGTAATTAAGAAAATGAAGGAAAAACTTGAATGAATTACTGTTTGATATTTCACCTGGATCTTCCTGGATTTTTTTTTTTAACCAAATGTACCCTTTTAATGTAAACAATCCTACACCATAACATATTTTAATCTGACATGAAATCACTTTTTACCTTTTGAAAATCTTTTCACGCCATGTTTCCTGTTTTCAAGAAGAAGAAAAAAAAAGCCATTTCCCAGCAGAGCAGAGTGATGAAACTTCCCCAGTAGTTGATGGTATCAGCTGTGTGTGCTTTGTGTTCATTCTGGCTCCACAGCCTGTTGGTGACAGGGTTTACCCGATGGTTTTATCCAAAATGGTCCACAAAACCTGATCAAACTTTAATCATGTCTAATCAAAGCCAGATGCACGACATGAGACAGAGATCAGATATGCACTGAGTAGGTCTTAAGCACATGTTGTAAGCTACAGTATGATGCACATATGTTCATGTTTTTTAAGGTCAAGAAAGCGTTACATGAACTATCTTTTTACAAATTCAGAATAACTGCATGTCGTTTTTTAAATCAGAAACTATTTATGTTGTTTTTTCTTTAAATAATTCTACATCTTTTTTGTTTTAAATACAACATAAAATGTTCTAAAATCTAAAGCATTTAAGCTTTTTTTTGTTGTTATTGTTTATAAAAATAATTTTGCGTGGACAAATCCTCTGATTGTAGATGAAAGTATTCAACCATGCAAAGAAAGGTCTCTAAGCAACCCTGATATGAGTGAGTTTAAGAAACCTGAATATTCACACCAGGCTGATAGTCAAGGGAAGATGCTCTGAAGCTGAACGCTCCTAGTGAAACGTTCCTGCAAACATCTTTGGGCGAACATTCTGATGTTCTTCTCTATGTTGGGAGAAGCTTGTGACAGGCCACTCCAAGTGATTTCGATTTTGAAGTTAAGCCCAACCCCCTTTTCTCCTTTAAGGGAAATTATGGAGAGGCACAGACCAAACAGACGTCATTCTGAAAGACATTTTCCCTGACAGTTTTAGGGTTAAAAGGTCTACATGATATGTCACTGTAGTATTTTCTTCATTTGTTTTATAGCAGTTTGTTCAATAAATGATTTTTAGTGATGCAGAATTAGGTTAAATAGGATAAAGCTAACTTTCACCAACAAGTCTCTCTATCTATCTAGTTATGTCACATGTGCTACCCAGACACACTATCATTTTGAAAATGATGTCATGGGTTTCACAAATTCACTGGTTGTCACATGGCTGCACCAGGATGTTCATTAGATGTCACTTGGGGACTTCATGAGTTCACGTCAAGGATAAAGCTGAATAAAGAGTTTGTGACACGCTTGAGTTCTTATGGTTTAATGAACTTAAAGGGTAATGCCAATGAATACGAGCGTCTAAAAAGTGTCTAAACTTTTGACCCACTTAAAGCCAGATACAATAAAAAGATAAATTGAATGTTTCTTGGCTATTACATTTTATTATTTATTTTTGTATTTATTCTAGCTTATTTTATGTTTTAAAGCGAAGCTGATTTCAGAGACACTGGAATGAACTCTGAGGTGCAAACATTACTCATCCTCCTTTTTTTCCCCACCTCAGTCTGGCTTTATCTTAATTCGATCATTATTGCGCCAGCCAGTCTGTGTGTTCTCTATTTACACCTGCATCCATTCATTAGGCCAAATCCCTTTATCACCTCCTGACAGATGTAAATGGTTAACACCTTGTTAAAACACCTCCTGCGCTAATTGACTGGAATTGGTGCAGCTGGTGTGGATGTGGATTTAACGTGTTCACTGGCTTGCCGTGGTGTTCACCTGCAGCTTCAACCTCAACACCAGAGGAACTGACGGGTCCGTATGAATTAGGTGTGCTCTTTGGGGAAAAATGTTTCCATGTCAAATGCCAAACTTTAACACTTTTAAATCTAAAATTAAGTGTAATTAATAAATAATTTATAAACATTACATCAATCCATCAATTAACCGGAAAATAAAATGTATTGGCTTGTTAAAGCTCACTATAAGTGCACGTTTTGTACACGGGTGGCTGGTAAAATTCATTAAAGGTCCCATATTTGACTTTGTTTAAAAGGGTTAACACAGCAGTTCAGCTGAAATACTCTCAGATAATTCTTTATTTCTACCGCAAACTCCTTTTCACTCGTCCTCATAACACGCCATTTTAATGTCTATGTAAGTGAGCTACTGCTGAGCAACGACCCATCAGACAACTACAGAGCTGAGCAACAAACCTGGGAGGGTACCTTCTTATATGAGGTCACAAGAGGGGGGAAAAAATCTAATTGGCTTGTTTAAACCCCTAAGACATGCTATTTTAATTGGTATTTCAAAATTGCACGATGGACTGGCACCCTGTTTGGGATGTATGTCCAGAGACCCGGGGGAGGCTCCATACCTCCTGCAACCTTGGAAAGTAAAAGTGGTAATGAGAGAATGAGTAAATAAGAGCGTATTACACATTTGAACTGTTTAGAGATAAATGTAATGTTCTGAAAAGTCCGCAAAACAAGTTATTTAAATTTTGAACCTCATCAGAAAATGTATTTTACCATACGGTGACACTATAGACTTCTTCCATTAATGTCATATGAACATCTGTTGACAAAAACCTTCACTACACTATGATCAATTCACACCAAGCAGATTTGAGAAGTCAGTTGTGCTGTCTTATAATTTGTTCTAAAAGTTTGCAATGTGCGTTTGACTTAAGCATGCAGTTACTCTCATCCTGTCAATCATCGTCTATATTGCTTAATCCTGAATACAGGGTCGCAGGGGGCAGAAGCATATCCCAAGAAACTTAGGGCACGAGGCATGGTACACCCTGGATGGGATGGCAATCTATCGCAGGGCACACACACACACACACCCCTGGAGGTGCAAAGCGACAGAGCGAACCACTAAGCCACTGTTCCGCCCATGGAGTTGCTATGATGCTATAAGCTTCCATTTCTTACATCGTTATTAGCTTTGTAATCTTCAAACTAATACGAAGTTGTTTGAATCAAATCCAAACAACTTTTTCCAGAATTTCTGTCGAAACAATCGCTAACAAAAAATCCACTCTATTAGTTCATGTAAATCTTTTCCCCTTTATAAAGTGAGTTAAACAAGTGTGTGTAAAGTTGTTAACAACGTCAGCGTATTCTTCTGGAGGCTACAGAGGCCAAAACTGAGTCTGTGATTTTGATTGTTAACTCACTGTTTTATGATAAATAAAGTTTTGTCCGGACAGCTTTGACTTGATTTGTAATAAAAGTGAATAAAATGTGGCATCAGTGTGTCTTTTGCCACAGGGCACTAGAGGACGAGTTTAACACGAGAGTAAACGCAGGTCTCTGCAGAACAGTGTTTCTGTTTTCAATTGTCAATTTTTAAATATGTTCCATCAATAAAGTTACTCTAATAATACATAAGATTACAAATTTCTCATTTTAAATGTTTCCTTCCTGAACCATGTAGTCTGTTCTTAGACATTTCTTTTAAGGAAGATTAATTACTTCTTGCCGTTGTTGACATTACTTGTTTTCTCCAACTTTCACACTCTCATTCATGGGTCTTAAAATGTGGTTTTGACAGACTGTTAAGTAGTTTTAACTTCAATTTAGTGTTGTTTCTGTTTTCTGTATAAAGTGTCAATCTAACAGTTGCATAAAACAAAATCTTCATAAGGAACTCTGAAATAAAGTTTGATTGTTGCAAAAAATGAAAAAAAATAAATAAATAACTGGTTAATTAATTTTGGTTATATATAAAAATGATTTTTGAACATTTAATTCCCTTTACATCATGAACACATTTAAATGCATTTCAAAAGAATATTGTTGTACAAAGCAGCTTGTATGTTATAATGTATGTATACTTATAACAGCTTGAGTTTCATTCTGATGTACATAAACAAGGCGTGTGTTTGTGTATGTCTGTTGATGGGGCAAGCTTTTAGGGGTTGGTATCTGACCTTAAAAGTGTTTTAGGAATTTGAAGTATCCTAATTGCGCTATGAGGTCCCCTACAGGGCAGGGCTGTCACACTCCATACCTGGGAGAGAGGTTTGGGCTTTTGTCCCCTGTTTTCTCTCTGCAGTCACTCAGTAGTGAGTTAATAAACATAAAAAGTAAAAGATAAACTTGGAAATGCCCTTTCTGTCGACTTTCATTTATTTATTTATTCATTGTGAATGTTTTGTAGAAGTAGAGAAGGAGACAGATGTTAGCTGAATTTAACACAAATCTAATACAAAACCTGCTTAAAGTCAGTAGGTTTTTGGAGAAGCCCGTCTTAACCAAGTGAAAAGGCTCAAATGATCTGAATCAAATGGCTAATCTTATCCGAATCAAATTTCTCGACTTACCTGAATTAAATGCTAAACTTAGCCGAAACAAATGGTTCATATTAGCCGAATGAAATGCTTCAGCACAGCTGGATCTAATGGCTCAGTTGAGCTGAATCAGATGGCTAATCTTAACTGAATCAAATTGCTCAATGAGCTGAATGATGTGGCTCAATTTCGCTGACTAAAGATGGCTTGTTTTAACTGAATCTGAATTCTGACCTTAGCCAAAATAAATGGCTTATACTGTATTAGCTGAATCAAGGGACCCAAGTTTGTTCAACTCACTCATCGTCTATAATGTATACAGGAGACCTGGAGCATATCCCAGGAGACTGTGAGGCACACACACACACACACAGGCTCACTCACACACTATGTGCAATTTGGAAACACCAAATTAGCCAAATTTGGCACGCATGTATTTGGACATGCAGACATCCTGACTTTAAGCAGGTTTTGTATTAGATTAGTATTAAATTCAGCTTACATCTGTCTCCTTCTCTACTTCTACAAAATCTTCACAATAAATAAATAAATTAATTAATTAATTAATGAAAGTCGACATAGTGACTTACAAAAGCACTTACGCTTATCCATCACTGAATAGATCTTTACACTGGATTACTTGGTTACTAATTAAGTTCCAGGCAAATACTGTTGGGAAAGATTTTGTTTTGTTTTGTTGATATTTGGATAGAGATTAACCCAAGTACTGGGGACATACAGAGCCTAATAAGCCTGGAGAAACAATGCGACAGTGTTCAAAACATTTCAATCACAAATTCTGATTTATCATCTCATATTGATCTTGGCCTTGCTTTTGTGTGAGAGAGAGAGAGAGATCCTTGATGAATACTGATGTGATGTCATGCTGGAGTTGAGTTGAGTTGAGTTGAGAGGGGAGGGGAAGGAGAAGGAGAAGGAGTGGAGAACTCCTCGTTGGAACTCCCCAGGTCCTGCCCAGTGACGTCACTCGGAGACTACACCTGCGCGCGCACTCGTGCACGGCGCGTTCTTAACACGCGAGTCTGTGGTAGAGACAGCGCAGCGCACTCACTCACACACACATACACACACCAGGCACTCCGTCCTCCGAAACGCAACAGTCGACTTGACCACCAGCGCGTCTTTCCGGAGAGCTTCGTTTCTTTTCTCTCTCCGTTGACAAGTTTAGCTTTTACAGGGAGACCATGCAGACCCTCGGCTGACGCCAGACGCCAACTTTTTTGGAGCCGAGTGAGAGCGCGAGCCTCGCCGAAGAGATTATTATTCGAACGCTCGAGGAAGATGTGGCGCGTGCTGATGCCCGAGCTGGCGCACGCGCTGGCGGCGGTGGCGTGCGTGCTGCTGGCGTGCTGCCCCGGCGGAGCGGCCCTGGCCGGCTCGTGCGAGGCGGTGCGCATCCCGCTGTGCAGCCCCATGCCGTGGAACATGACCAAGATGCCCAACCACCTGCACCACAGCACGCAGGCGAACGCCGTGCTCGCCATCGAGCAGTACGAGGCGCTGCTGGAGACCGGCTGCAGCGCGGACCTGCTCTTCTTCCTGTGCGCCATGTACGCGCCCATCTGCACCATCAGCTTCCAGCGCGACCCCATCAAGCCGTGCAAGTCCGTGTGCGAGCGCGCCAAGTCGGGCTGCGAGCCCGTGCTCAAGAAGTACAACCACTCGTGGCCCGAGAGCCTCGCGTGCGACGAGCTGCCGGTGTACGACCGCGCGGTCTGCATCTCACCTGAAGCCATCGTTAAAGCCGATCCGTCAGGTACACACACTATACACACTATACACACAACCTTCTCACTCCTTCTCAAACCCGGGCTCACCTGTCTCATTCCCACCCTTTTTTAAATCACCTTGTGCATTTCTAACAATCTATTAACCCTGGCTGTTGCACTCTTTTTGAAAAAAAAAAATATATATATATGTATATATGTGTGTATATATAATAATAATCAAGATTAATAATCAGACTTTCACAAGGGATGGGAAATGTATTTCACCATCAAAGGAACGCTTAGAATTCAAGGCGGCTATATGTTTAAGGTGACACTGTGGTGTTAGTGGTAAGCACTTGCACCTCCTCTGCATGGAGTTTGCATGTTCTCCCCCGTTCTCGGTGAGTTTCCTCCTGGTACACCGGTTTCCTCCCGCACTCCAAAGACAATTGCCCGGAATGTGTGATCGAGTGCAGGGTGTTCCCCACCTCGTGCCCTAAGTCTTCTAGGATAGGCTCTAGACCAGGGGTCTCAAACTCAGTTCCTGGAGGGCCGCAGCCCTACAGAGTTTTGTTCCAACCCTGCTCCAACATACATACCATGTAGTTTTCAAATAAGCCTTAATGACCTGTTTAGTTGGATCAGGTGTTTTTAATTATGGTTGGAACAAAACTCTGTGGGGCTGCGGCCCTCCAGGAACTGGGTTTGAGACCCCTGCTCTAGACCCTGTATACAGGATAAACTGGTATGAGTGAGTGAGTGAGTATTATTTGAAATAAAATGCTTTCTAAAGAGGCGGCACGGTGGTGTAGTGAGTGTAGCACTGTCGCTTTGCATTTTCAATGATCCGGGTTTCATTCCTGCCTGCATGGAGTTTGCATGTTCTTCTCATGCTTGGTGGGTTTCCTCCAGGTACTCCGGTTTCCTCCTACAGTCCCACAGACATGCAGATTACTCTAACTGCCGTTCCCAAATTGCCTGTAGTGTGTGTGTGTGTGTGTGTGTGTGTGTGCCTTGGGATGGATCAGCACCCTGTACAGGGTCTACCCCACCCCTCGTGGCCTAAGTCTCCTGGGATAGGCTCCAGGCGGTTTAGACGATGAGTGAGTGAGTGATTATTTTTTTTAATTCAAAAAAGCCTTCTTAAGAAGGTCTACTTGGCCGCAGCTAACTGGTAAAAGTGGGTAGAGCCATGCCATGTAACCATGCTGGCATTTGGTTCCTTAACCATTTTTGTTAGTGAGACAAGGAAAGCTCTTTGTAGTCCTTCTAAAAGCAAGATATTTATTGGTATTGTGCATCCTTATTATTATTATTATTATTATTATTATTACTATTACTACTATTATCATTCTTTGTTACAGCTGTTTTTATTTCTTCCTTAAAGATAATTCTTACTTTCAAGACCCATCAAAATGCAGCCCTGGTAAGACAGAGTGCTTTTTTCCTCCCCTGACATTAATTTGCTTTTTGACACGGTGTGATTATATAATTAGTGGTGCTTAAGGCAATTACATAGCTTAATGTAAATACACTATTTTCACATACTCAGGTTAGTTAAAGATACTTATTAGTAAAGACATATATTAAAAGTAAATAAATAGCACCCTTATGTGTACCGCCCCATTGACATCATACTGTATGTATATAGAAAAGTACAGTTTACGACCCTTTTTTCTGTGAGTGTAGGTGAATGAGAACAACCATGCTGAGAAAAATCGCATTAAAGCATTAGAAAGGCACCTTAATAGGAAGCGATACTCAAAACCTTACTGTCATCTGGTGAACTCTGAACAGTCGATGTATAGTATGACTAGTGATGTAACAGAAGGACTCTGAGTCAAGATACTATAACTGCTCCTAATAACGCTCAAAACTTGTTAGGAAGGAAAACCTTGAAGAGGAAAGTCCGATTTTTAGAGCAGCCGCATGTGTACGAGGGGAGTTCAAGTCAAACCGGGACCTGTGGTGAAATTCCTTGTGAATGAAAGCATAAAACTGATTGACATTCACTTCACACACAGTACTTTGATGAGCTCCTTCGCCGCAGTAAAACATTTGATGATCCGTGAATCCATGAAAGACGATCCCGGCCAAGGTGGCTCGAACATTCAGCGAGTAGAACGCCTGATCCTGATGAAAACCCACCGTAACTTGTCGCAAACCTGCGGAAGAGACACACATGTCTGTGGGAACTGTACACACAATCATTCACCAACACCACTTGCACATTACAGGAATTCAGCTTGGAGTTATTGCCTCATCCCCCGTACAGTCCTGACCTCGATCCAGACCATTTGCACATGTTTGGACCACTAGAGTTCCTGGGAGGCCAGGGTTTCAGACATGAAGCAAGCAGTCTAATCATAAGAAAACCTTCGACCCTGATGGTATCCAAGAACTAGTGCAACGCTGGGATAAGCGCAGTAGTATAGCAGGGGATTGTATAGAGAAATAAACTTTCTAACTCTCATAAATGTGTTCTGTTATTCTGCACAATCAGAAGTCCCGCTTTGACTTGAATGCATGTATATATTAATAGTAATGAGATTTAAGAAGTCTAAACAACAACAAAAAAGTGAGTGTACATTTAAATCTAGACACTCAAATAATTAAAAGGAAACAAAACCTATGAGCAGAACATAACAATCAAAAGTGTGTAAAATGACTCACAAAGAATACATTTTATAAAGGCATGTAATAAAAATGACATAAAATGAATAGATGAGTTATTATAAAATGAAAAAAAAACAAGCAAAAAAATTTAGGTCTATTTTGTAAATCAGTTGCACTTGTATGAAAGAAAAGCATCAAGAATGCGGGTGGTATACACACCCATGAGGAGTGCTTTAGAGCGATGTGGGAAGCAGTTGGTGCAATTCTACATGTTGGAATTGATTGAGCAGTCTTCGCTTCTTCGTGTTCTATCTCTAAAATTCAGTTTTATGCTGTCCTCTTGCGAGGTGGAATGGTCTCTTAGTGGTTAGTTCTGTCGCCTTGAACCTCCATGGTTGGGGCTTTGGATCCAGCCCAGAGTCTGTGTGAGTTGAGTTCGCATGTTCTAACTGTGGATTTTCTCTGGGTACTCCAGTTTCCTCCCACATTCTAAAGACATGCAGTCTAGGTTGATTTGCGTTTCCAAATTTCCCATAGTATATAATTGGATGTGTAAGTGTGTGTTTATGCCCTACAGTAGGTTGTAGTAGTTTACCTTGACTTTTGCTTTAAGGATGGGCTCCAGGCTCCCTACACAGGATAAGCAGTAAAGTCAATGGATGGATGGATGTCTTTTTGCAGAATACACTCACATTTGTGACTTTTTATTCTGTTTGTAGAGAAGTTGCAAAATAGCAGTGCAGTAAACAGCAGTAAATTTTCTATCAATAACACATGGCAGATGTGAGATGACATCCGACAATAGGGAATGGGGTTGGTTAAAAACAAGAGCTCAGGCTGCATAAACTATCAGGCTGACACTTGATAAAGTCTCATGCATGGGCAAAATGTCAGGCTAATGCTGGGCAAAATCATGGGCAATTGATGGTTAAAATATCATCCTGACTAAAATCAGAGGTTAACTGTGCAAAATCTCAACATGTACACTGGTTAGAAACTCAGGTTTATGCTGTGCAAAATCTCAGGATTACCCTGGGAAAACTCGGTGCTATGCCAGGTAAAATCTCTGGGTTTATGCCGGCTAAAATCACAGGTTTACTCTGCATAAAATCTCAGGATTAAACTGGGAAAAATCTCAGGTTTTACACTGGGTAAAAAGCTCACTGTTTCTCTTCATTGTAGAAATGAACCCTGACTTCGAGACAGAAGTGAACAGTGGCAACTGTCAAGGAGTCAGTGGTACTTTGAACATTTTTCTCTTCATCACCTTTGCATGCGCATTTGATAACTAGCAGTTTGAGATACTGTGTCTTTTACAGGGTGTCTGTGGGTACTTTAAACAGCCTTCTCTGAAATGACATGTAGGTCTAAAGTACTTACTAACTCGCTTTAAATTTCAACTTGCATGCTATTAGATCACGAGTTATTGAAAAGCTGATGTTTGTACAACTTGACACAAACATTGTGTATGGTAACATGAGTGCTTGAATTGGAAAACAATTCAGTCAAGTCCTTGTTGTCATGTTGATGTTTGTTTTAATTCAATTACATTTTATTGTGTATAGCGAACAGAAATAATGTCTAATATTAAAAATAATGATAAATGTATTGCTTTATCAAATTGTCCCTATTGAGCAAGCTGCTGAGACGAACCAGACTCAAAATGCAACCCATGCTTAACAAATTCAAACTTGTATAACTGTATAGATGCTATATGGTCAAATTTGCATTTGTATAACAGGTAATGTTTTTAAATGTCAACACAAAGATGAACATGAGGTTAATTATTTAAGGTTAAAAATGATTGCCTGATTGAGGACAAAACTTGCAATTGTAATCATCAGCAATCATAGCAAAACGTTTGAAATCAATACAGTCTGAAGTCATCTTCACGGTTTCTAAGTGGAACCATCCTATGGGTATTTATAAGCAGACCATATGGGACCAGCAGCAGCAGTGAATCTCTCCATCTGTCCATGTGATGAGAACTCCAACCAGAATTAAGGCATCAGGATAGATCATTTTAGGCAGCTATGGAGAGCAAAAGGGATCAAGACCACTGGTATCTCCGAAGTGCCATGTCTAGCTCAACAAACTAACAGACAGCAAGAGAGAGAGATAGGGATAGGGTCAATGTATTTTTTTTTTAATGCAGAGTCCAAGCAGGGACTCTTAACTAACTAATAGCGAGGACCAGAAGGAAAAACATGAGGCCTCCCTGGGAAGGAAGACAACCATTTACTTCACCAACAATAACTCCGAGAGAAGTCATGAAAGTTTTGGAAAACAGCATCCAAACATTACATAAACCTCTACATCCATGAGTTCCCCAGGTCTGCTCCTTTACCCATCAGAAATAATCAGAAATAGCTTGATTAAGCAAATGAATGTTGTGTTTTGAACACTAGTTGGAAGGCTAATCGATAATTGTGGGGCTTTGTAAGAGAAAGCTCTGCCCCCTGTAGTGGTTTTTATTATCAGAGGTACCAACAAATAGCCTACACCTTTCGAATAGGTGTTTTGGATCATAAAATACTAGCAGCTCGTTCTGTTAATGTAAGTCAATAATAGTATTTTAAAATAAATAGGACATTTCTCTGGGAGCCAATGCAGTGTGGAGGAGATAGTGAGGACTCTGGTGCACCTAGTATAACATTTAGACAGTAAGGTATTACGGTAATCCTACCTAGTAGTAATGTAAGCAGTTCCTCTGCATCATGTAGTGACGTAATTCTAATCCTTGAAATATTTCTGAGATGAAAGAAAGATGTCTTTTGTAATATTATCTACATAAGCTTGTCTTGTGAAAAGGAAGTAAAAGGAAATTAAAAAAGCATCTGATGTCATTAATTTAATTAAGCTGGTGTCTCTCATCTGGCTTTGCTGCAACATACAGTACAAGTGTGTATCATTAGCATAACAGTTGAAACAGTTATACCATGCTTACAAATTATATTACCCAAGATAATCACATACAGGGAACGGGCATTTCAGTTCATATAGGGCATCAGAGTCGCATCACAACACACTGTCTATTCAAGTTGAACTTCCACTGGCTCGAGTGGTTAGCACGGGTGACGTGGAAAACCCTGAGATTATGAGTGTCAGTAACCAGAAATCCCTAGTGTAAGAGTTCAAACAAGTAAAATACAGAAATGCCAGTAACAGTGAGTAATGGGACTTTTCAACCACAAGTGGCTAGACAATGCCAAAAAAAATCACTAGTTAAAACTGGCCTGTCAACAACTCTGAAGCACTGATTATTTATTTAAGTTTTTCAGATGAATGTTTTTGGCGCATCACAACTGCAAATCTTGTCTTAAGCTATACTTAAAAAAAAAAAAAAAACTCGGTTTAACCTGAGGACACTTGCAGACTCCCTGTATTACATTACTCCTATTAATGTCATTATTGATGCAACTGATTCTTTTCTAAAAAGAGCTTGCCAAGCATGTTTAATCAAAGTAAGATGATTTATTTCCTACGTGAAATTATTAGCATCTAT
>QMIH01000094.1:670059-737135 GCA_003987875.1 Clarias batrachus
ATATATATATATATATTAGTGCTGTCAATCAATTAAATTGTTGAATGTAGTTAATTAGTCATAGGCTTTGTTAAATCAATTGAAAAATACTCAGATTTACTTGTATTATAAATGTGCAATGTTGGAATGAAGAAATGAAGAAATGCATGACAAACCTTCTAGAGAAAACAGATTATTCAGTTTTACAATATCTCAAACATTAACATGGGACCAGGACAGCATGCAATGGGTAACTGGGTAATGTGGGGTGTGGAAGCCCACCAATGGCAGGACTCAATCCCAGATTCTTAGATCTAAGCAATCAACAGCCTAGAGCCTTAACCATCTGAGCCATCACTCCCACATCTTATGTTAAATGTATTCTTGTTAAAATAGTTCCCCTTGAAGGTAGCTTGAGCACACAACTTTGGTTTTATCCAAACACGCATCTATGTTGTTGTTGGTCTTTCGGCTGCTCCCGCAAGGGGTCGCCACAGCAGACCATCCGGTCCGCACATACAAGCTTGGCACAGGTGTTACACCGGATGTTACTCCTTCCTGAAGCAACCCTCCCATTTTATCCGGGCGTGGGACCGGCACTGCTGGGGTTTGGGCACCGGCTGGAAATCGAACCCGGGCCTTTCACATGGCAGGCCACAACTCAAATAAATGCAAGTTTCAAAATGAAACTTGCATTTTAACACACCTGATGATGTTATCTTATTATCCGCACTAAATGTGACATCACACACAGCTGGGTAACCGCAATTAGATTATGGGAAGCCATTAGGGTCAAATTTGGGCATATAATTAATCTGCATTGAGGAAATTTGCAGGCAACATTTATATAATTATACAACATTAATCATCATTTCTAGATTAATCACGTGTTTATGCGTTAATATTGACAGCCCTAATATATATATATAGGTGCAATATATATGCCAGCACCCCATGACAGTAGGTGTGGGTCATAATTGATGTATTCATGTGGTTCATGTATTTGCTTTTTCAGATCGGTGCAAGTGCAAGAATGTGAAACTTTGCCAAAAGACCTACGTAAAGAACAATTACAATTATGGTAAGTCTCAGACACAAGCAGGTTTTTAATAATGTATGAAAGCAAATGAAAGTCTAAAATCTGATATCCTTTCGCAGTAATACGTGCACGGGTGAAGGAGATAAAAAGCCGCAGTCACGACCTCAGTGCTGTGGTGGAAGTGAAGGATGTACTGAAGTCTTCTCTGGTTCACATTCCTCGCGATACGGTGACACTGCACTATAGCTCAGGGTGTCTGTGTCCCGTGCTTGTGCCCAATGAGGAGTACATCATCATGGGCTACGAGAACGAGGAACGATCACGGTACTGCTTCTCTCTTAATAATAATAATCATAATAATAATCATAATAATAATAGCATATTACTCTTTGTAATATTAGGAATCATAGTTAATATTATGATGCCATTTTAAAAATAGTATTTAAAATAATCATTTTATATATTTTTTTTTCATATTCAGATTGCTTCTTATTGAAGGGTCCATTGCCCAGAAATGGAAAGACCGACTCGGACGCAAAGTGAAGGTATCACGAAATACTCCAATTGTATTTAATACCACATTGCTGTTAAGTACTTAAAACGCATTCATCATAAAGTGTTGGATAATTATGTAAGTAAACAATATCACAGGAGAGGGAGTGCTGTAGTACTGAATATCAGCATGGCTGTGAGCATGAGTGCGTAGCCCGAACATTGCTTACCTACAACAGGCTACAAACTTCATTTATTATCAACAGATTATGATTTTGTTTGTTTATTTAACCATTTATTTTGCTCTGCCAGCACACACATTCATGTGTAAAAGTTAGTGCCCCTTCTTTAATTCTTAATTTTTTTTTGTGCTTCTGATCATAGCGAGTCTTAGCATTAGGCAAGTACAACCTCCGACAAACAAAAACGTAGAATTTTTTTCATCATGCCATCTTTATTTATAACAAAAATGAAGCCAAAAAGGGGGGGAAAAAAGTACCTCTTACTTGTAGATCCAACTTTATCAAAGGTAATAGTTTGCTGTAAGACATTAACAGTCTCTTACATTGTTTTGTTCATTCATCTTTACACATTAAAGACATTTTACATTACATTAACATTAACACATTAACATTGCTTCAGTTCACTGAGGGTTTTGGGATCACTGTGTGAGTACTGCAGTTACACTACATTATACATTATACTCACAGTAGTCCCTACCCTAGTTTAAATCACAGGTTCATTCATTTTGAATTAAAATATTTTTAATGGTGCTCCTTTTGAAGCATGGTGGCTCAGTGGTTAGCACTGTTGCCTCGCACCTCCAGGGTCTGGGTTCTATTCCCAACTCAGGGTCTGCGTACACGGAGTTTGCATGTTTTCCCCGTACTTGGTGGGTTTCCTCCAGGTATTCCGGTTTCCTCCCACAGTCCAAAGACATGCAGATTAGGCTAACTGACGTTCCCAAATATTGCCTGTAGTACATGTGTGTGTGTGTGCATCCTGTAATGGAGTCTCCTGGGATACTCGACCCTGTACACAAAATAAAGCAGTATAGAAGATGAATGAATGAATTTAACAATAATGAGAAAACAGGATAAAGCTTTCTGTTAAGAGATATTGCATTTTTTTTTCGCGTCATGGTAGTTTGGCAGCTGCATTTTTGTTTTTGTCATTACAAAGAAATAAAGAGAAGCTGTCGCACAAACTTTATGACTTCCCGATGTAGAAATATTTCTTAAAGTTATAAACAGCTTGGGTCGCTCGCAGTCATGTTTTCTAGATAACTGCAAGGAACTAGGGGTGACTTCCAGTGACAAGTATTTTCCACACATTTCTTTCCATCGTGTGCACTTTAATATGCAAGTTGCATGCTGTTGTAGGAAATGAATCAAATGTCCCGCCAACAGCCACAAACAACAACAACTAGAGAACCATCAGTTACTTATTCACAAACATTAAAAAAAAAAAAAAAGAACTTTTTTAAATTAAATCGTCTGTCAGTGAAAGCTTTGTGCCGAAGCCTTTATAATCGATTCCGCTCTCTTTTTGCACAGCGAAATTTAGCACTTGAGAACCCAGAGTGAGCTCTGGCGGAGAAAAACCATCCTGAGGTATACGCTGATGGTCTGCTGTGCGAGCACAAAAAGCTTGCTGTATTCGGGACCGGCGGTTGAGTGGCGTAGTGAAGTGTGTTCTGCATGTGTGCTGCCAGTGTGAGTGACATGACCTTGTGGTCTTTCATCCCCCCCCCCTCTCTCTCTCCAGCGTTGGGATACGTCCCTCGCCCAGAGCAAAAGGAAGAAACCGGAACTCGACAGACGCGCTCGACCCTGACCTCACTCTGACACGGACCGAACCCGACCACACAGGAGTATCTGAGGAAACTGAAAGAAATTGCACTAATGCACGTTCATCACGATGTGTAAGGAGTTGTAGCAGAGATGTTTTTAGTCGTTGCTTTGTAATATAATTTTTTTTTTTTTTACAATATCTCTCTCTCTCTCTCTTTTTTTTGTTTTTGTTTTTAAATTTGCCTTTGCACGAACAAAATGTTCATTTCAACATTGCTGCAAATGTGTGCGCGTGTGTATGTGTGAACTTTTTTTTTTTGGGGGGGGGCGGGGGGACGAGGGTGGGCGAAGAGACTTGATTCTTGATTGTGTTGGAATGGAAGATGATGGGGATTCAATGAGGCATGAGGGAGCTTATACAAGAGCAGATGACTGTTTTCGAGGAGCAGGAAAATGAGAAACAGTGTTTGGACGCGACGCAACACGCCCTCGAGCCTCGAACACGCAGCTGTCCTGAAGCTTCCCTGATGCTGGATTTAAAACAAAAAAATGGAGGGAGGAGGTGTCACTTGGCATGTGACACAAACGCGAGGACAAATCTGAATCGCTGAAACGATTTCATTGCCTCAGTGACAGAGACAGATGAATTACCGTCATTTAAATGGAATTTATATATATAAATATATATTGTTTTTTTTTTTTCTGCCTAATATCGCCGTAGTTCTGGTTTTGTAACTTTAAGGCACACAGTTGATCCTCATCATTGTTAGAATGCCGTTTATGAACGAATGCATAATACATAGCATGAATGCCATGGTTCATTAAAGTCAGCTGTTTTTATATCGGCCTGATTGATACAAGATGATTTAGCCTTGCTCAAACCATTACTCAACTTTTCTGTTATCACATTTACATTCGCTATTAAACATATCTGACTGGTGAACTGACTTCCATGTTAAACGTGTGTTAAGTGCAGTTTAAAACTCAAATTGACCCAATTTTACACATTTTCAAAACATGCCTGGTGTGTGATGTTTGTTTACTTCATTTTTACACTGAAGTTACCGTACAGCATCTCTCAATATACATCTGAGCAGTTGTCGATTTTTTTCTTCTTTACAACATCAGACGAATTCGTCCATTTCCCTCCACGCAGGCTACTCAGGTGCTTGTTCAGTCCCTTCAGTTATTTAAAAGACTGGACTACTGCGACTCACTCCTGGCAGATCTGCATCTTTCCACCATTTGTCCTCTGAAACAGAATGTAGCTGCATGTTTTGTTTTCTAACCTCCCAAGGTCGCTACTTCTCCGCTCCCTGCACTCGCTTCCTGTAGCAGCTTGGATCAAATTCAAAACACTGCTGTTTGCCTACAAAGCTAGAGACGGCCCAGCACCCATGTACCCCTCTCAGCTCTAATCACAACACGCACTGCGCTACAGTACGTTCCCTCCGATCCTCCAGCACTGCTCGCCCGGTCCCACCATCTCTCAGGGATCGAGGTTTTTTGTTCTGGCTCCGAGATGCTGGAATGGATTTCCTCTAGTTGTCCGTACAGCCGAGCCAATCCCACCCAACAAACAAACACACAAAACCTTCCCAACAGTGCTTGACTGATGGTCCTTAGTTAGTAAAACTAACCTAGTAACCCAGTGTCAGGATCTAGCCAGTGACGGAAACTTCAAAGCACTGTTGTAAGTCGAGAGCATCTGCCAAATGCTGAAATGTAAATGTACTGTTTATGTTTACCAAAGATATTCCATTGCAGATTTCCCATTCTTCTGGTAAGGCTTTCCACTAGATTTCGGAGCAGGGCATATTCTGTTTATTCCGCTAAAGAGCATTACTAAGATCAGGCATGTTGGTGAGGTTGGTTGAGGAGGTCTGGGGTGGGCCAAGTGTTTCATCCCGAAGGTGTTGAGTTCAGTCAGAGCTCCGCGCAGGACAATCCACTTCATCTACTCCAACCTTGGCCACCCATTCCTGCCTTGTGCACAGGTGCATAGTCAGTCTGGAACAGGTTTGGAGCTTTTAATTCCGGTCCAGTGACACTATAACGCTACAGCATTTAAAGAGATTTTATATAATTGTGTGCTTCCAACTTTTGGGGCCTGGACCTGCATACGGATGATGGTCAGGTGTCCACATACTTTCAATCATATAGCGCAACTTTTCTGGGCCAAACCAACCTGTTTGCCTACACAAGCCTCCGAGCCAAATGAAAACAGCTCCGGTTAATTAATTGTGTTAAATTGTACATGTACATACTTTTTTTTTTTGAGAAATGATAACCTGAGAACCTTTTTGAGAACCTTTTTAATAACCTGGTGATCAGAAACCTTATTCGAGTCCGTAGAAGAGTTTTTAAGAACAGAACTGAAGAGTGTGTGTGTGTGTGTGTGTGTGTGTGTGTGTGTGTGTGTGTGTGTGTGTAAGTGCCTTGCACGTTTCAGGAATGGGGTTGATTAATCTGAAATGTAACCGTGATATTTTTGCTAACTCNCCTTATTCGAGTCCGTAGAAGAGTTTTTAAGAACAGAACTGAAGAGTGTGTGTGTGTGTGTGTGTGTGTGTGTGTGTGTGTGTGTAAGTGTGTAAGTGCCTTGCACGTTTCAGGAATGGGGTTGATTAATCTGAAATGTAACCGTGATATTTTTGCTAACTCCTGAGTTTAATTTAGAAACATACAAATAGCCCTTTTTCTCTCCGGACCTGCAGTCAGTGCTCAATGCTCATTATGTGTGGAATATTTCTTGTACGCTGCCTGTGCGTGCGTGCATGCGTGTGTGTGTGTGTGTGTACAGCACAGTAAGTCTTGTTCAGAATCTTTCAGGGGGTTTCACATAAACACATCCTGAGTGCCTCCTCCTGCACCCTACACACGAAAAAGAAGGCCATTTATGGTCGCGTTGGTAAGCTACATATAAACCTAGATCGAGAACCTTGTGTACATGCTCTCTCTAAACAAAAAAAAAGTAATAAAACTTCATAAAACAAAAAATCTGGACATGAATCCGCTTCCACAATCTCTCTATTTCAAAAAAAAAATCCTGCTTTCATTTGTTTCCCTAAGACATGTATTTCCCACGGCCTGTGTTGACCGTGGAAAAGGAGCTGCGGTTTATGCTCTGTATTTATCCGTCCGGAGAGATGGCTCGGAAATTATACCCCACCTGATTTATGTGACGAAGGAGTCGGCCAGTGCAATCATTTACTGCAGAGTTTATGGGAGAATTAACACGAAATGGAGGATTTACGGCCTTTAACTGGCCGTCCTGCCTCGTTTCATGGCTCCCCTGGTAAGTGATCACCTCAATGTTTTTCTCCACCGTGCCTGATTGGCGAGGAGCCTCCACCATCAATCTGTTTAACGCGCTGAATGTGGGAAGTAAGCAAAAAGGCCGCAGTGTAAGTGTACCTCTCCTGCTCTCCTTCCTGTTCTCCTTCAGAGGTCGGAGGATTCATCACTCTCTCCATCACTAGCGTCCTGACTCTTCTTACGACTCCATAAACTCTTTGTGTCAAAATAATGCATTTGGAAATGGCACTAAAGGTTGCAAGAATATTTTCCCCTGACATCCTAAGACGTCGTATCCAGCTGATTCATATTACAGAGATATTAAATTGAAGTGTGTTCAATAAAGGTTGATATTAGGCACCCAATAAAAACTGTAGGTTCGATTCTGGACTCATATGGGGGTCATATTCCCAGTCGCATTATGTCCTAAGTGTACCCTCATGTCTGTGTTTAACCTATCGAGTCCCGAACACCAAACAATAGTGATATAATAAAGCTCATAACAAAGATTTAGAATTGCATTATCCAGTGTTACCTTGCTGAGGTTGGGTTCTCTCTGGGTTCCTCTTTCTTCTTGTGTCATCTCAGGGACTTTTTTTGGCTTCCTTATTAAGGACAAAGTTCAATCTACACCAATCAGCCATAACATCCATAACAAACCTCTCACAGGTGAAGTAAATAACCTTGATTATCTCATTACGATGGTACCTGTTGGGATAAGGAGTGGGATATATTGGGCAGGAAGTGAACATTCAGTTGTTGAGCAGGGCGAGCTTAATCATCTAAGCAACTTGGCCAAATTGTGCTGGCTAGATGACAGGGTCAGAACAACCCCGAAACAACAGGTCTTGTAGGATGTTCCTGTTTGGTTAGCACCTACCAAAAGTGGTCCAAAGAAGTACAAGCGGTTAACCAGTGAAAGGGTCATGGGCTCACAAGACTCACTTATGTGCATAAGGCTAGAGCATGTGGTCCAATCCAGCAGACGTGCTAGTGCAGGTCATTCTGCTAAGGAAGTAATGCTGGATATGTTAGTAATGTGTCAACACACAAGGCATCAATTTGGTGCCTATCTAGACTGGTCAGGGTGGAAGCACCCAAAACATGCATGTGACTATCGAACTGGTTCATGAAGCAGTGAGAAAAGGTAGACTTGTGTGATTAATCTGATTTCCTTTGACATCCTGCACATGGCCATGTACATGTGTGTCACTTCCCTGTGGAACAGATAGTACCACAATGCAGTAATGGAAGAAGGCAAGCCAATGGAGTCAGAGTGATCCTCTGGGCAATGTTCTTCGAGGGAAACATTGGGTCCTGCCATTCATGTGGATGTTACCTAAACCTCGTTTCTATCCAAGTACAAAATTATTCCCAGGAGTGGTTTGAGGACCATAAGAAGGAGTCTAAGGTGTTGACTTGGCTTCCAAATTTCCCAGATCTCAATCCAATAAAGCGTCTGTGGGATCCGCTGGAAAAACAAGACCAATCCATGTAGGCTCCATCTCACAGCTTACATTACTTAAAGCATCAACTGGTAACGTCTTGGTGCCAGACCTTCACACCTTCAGAAGTCCTCTGGAGACCATGCCTTAATGTGTCAGAGATGTTTTGGTGACAAAAGTGGAACCGACACAATATTAGGCAGATAGATGTTTAATGGACCGGGTTCGATTGCTGCCTCGGGTGTGTGTGTGTGTGGAGTTTGCATGCTCTCCCCATGCTTGGTTGGTTTCCTCAGTGTATTCTTCGTTTCTCCTACAGTGCAAACACATACAGATTAGGCTAAGTGGCATTCCCAAATTGCCCATAGTGCGTGCGTGTGTGTGTGCGTGTGTGTGTGTGTGTGTGTGTGTGTGTGTGTGTGTGTGCGTGTGTGTGTGTGAGAATTGGTACCCCGTCTCATGCCCAAATTCTAATGGAATATGCTCTAGGCCCCCCTGTGACTCTGTACGCAGGCTAAGCGGGAATAGAATATGAGATGAAGAGACTTTTTAACAATGTCTATTGTTAAAAATACTACATCAATGCAACTGAAGTGAATTTAATCAAACAGTACTGGCACTGCAAAGGTGCATTATTTTTGTTCCAGGCATAAATCTCATTTCATACAGTGAGGTCCATAAGTATTCGGACAGCGACCAAATTTTCGTGCCTCTGCGCACCATCACAGTGGATTTGAAATAAAGCAATAAAGATGAAGTCAATGTGTAGATTTTGGCCTTTATTCAAGGAGTATAAGAAAAATAGTGCTGTTTAGAATTACAGACATTTTTTTTTCATTGGGAGGGTTTTTATACATTAACGTTGCATAAATCTCTCTAATTCTAATCACTGTACAGGACTATACATGACAAATATTCACACACCCGAGTATTTAAACACCTTACTCACCTAAAACCTCAAGTATTTTCCAAGGCTTCACTCTGGCACTCCAGGACCCAATCATAACACACCTGACCTTTCCGTAAGTAGCTATATATACACACAGCCCTTAAAGATGTGTGCTTCTGCGATTGTCAGTTTTCTGCGGTTTCATGAGTGCGCACCCACAATCAGAAACATATGCTGAAATGTGCCAGAGTCCTGGGCTCGGAGTTGAGGTGTGCAGTGAAGCCCAGACCTGTAATTTCATGATGATCATATATCAAGCGTAGGTTGTTTTGAAATAAGTCGTACATTTCAAGTCAGAATGCTTCCCTGAAATGTTTTTTTTTTTCTTTTTCTTTTTTTTTGAAAAAACATACCCAATGTTTCCTGCATATCTTTGATCGAATATCGTATACACAGCAAATTTAATTAGGGTTTTAAGTTAAGCTTAGATTTCGCCACGATAAGCGTGTTTTAACTTTATACGTACAGTATAAAGACCCGTGCTTGCTGTACACCAGACTCGCCGTGTATCTTGATAAAAATCTTAACATAGTTATTTTCTAACTAAAACATCTCATTGACCCCCAAGGTCATGATCATTATTCTGCAGTTATTTCAAACTGCCTTGGCACTCAGGAACGCCCGGTTACGGTTCAGTTCTCAGTGTGAACTAATCCGTTTCTTCGCAGATATTCCCAACACTGCTAATTAAGCTTTGCACGCAAAGGCTTTCAGGAAATGAAATAAAGCCAACAGTCACTTAAAAAGACCTAAAAATGAGTTTCATTTTCATTTTTCCATCTAATAGTTTTATTATATTTTAACACAAACAATGTGCGTACATGGACAACAGAAAAGTGCAAGGAGTTTTAAAGATAATGACGTTCTTCCACAGGTTTGCTCCAAGTCCACCCTGTGCTTATTAAAGACAGTTTATTAAACAGACTTGGGTTATTTTTCTCCATAAACTCTCCGAGCTTTCACTGTTCTGGCTCTGAGGTTACTCATTTTAAAGTAACTGAGACTTTATCGTTTTTTAAGTAGATATTATTATTCATACTCAGATTCGACTGATACGAAAGCCAAATCATGACCTTTGTATTAATCACATTTGATTATAATTAATAATAATAATAATTTTTTGATATGTCTGTAAAGGATCTTTGATACAGATGACCGAGTCTATGGTATTTGAAAACATTTAATCTTTACATATTATAACTATTGCAACACTGGACATTCCAAAAATCCTACAAGAACTTCAAATTTCATGTTCCACCTTACTTTGGTGTGAAATGATGATGGTATTATCCACAGTACCTCATGGCACGGCATTATTATTTTGTGGTATCACTTGGATTTTACTGATGATTGATTGTTATTGATTGTTTTGAGAGTCATCAAATTCCTCTTTAGCACATCCCAAAAACTTTCAATGGAGTTCAATTTAAGACTCTGCGCTGGCCGAATCATGTGTGAAAACGATTCCTCGTGCTTCTAGAACCACTCTTTCACAACTTGACACGTGGAATATTCCTTTGGCATCAGGAAAGGAAAAAAACAATCCACATAGATGTGATAATCTGGTCATTCAGTACATTCAGGTCGTCAGCTGACTTCATTTTATTGCCACGTAACATTGCTGAGTCTAGACCTGACCACCTGAAGCAACCCCAGATCATAACACTGCCTCCAGAGGATTGTTCAGTGGCCACTATGCATGACGGGTGCATCACTATTAAACTTTTTCTACTGTCAATTTTTTATAAGGCAACTTCACCAAAGCATTTAATTGATCATGGTGATCAAATTGTGGTCGGAACCCCAAAACAACAACAACAAAGAGACTGATGAAGGCATCAAGGACCTAAGTATGTACACCCGTCGTTGAGAGAGTACTACAGTACATCACCTTGGCATGAAAGGCTGCTGTGCAAGGATAGAATTCCATGAAACAAGACTGGTATAACAAGATGGTTTAGGACAAAGACATAGCCTTTTGCAGGGTGAACTGTTTGTCAGTACGTTCAGTGCTATATTTGTAGGAAAATGCGTGATGATTTTAATCTCTCGGCTGTGACGCGTGGGGGATTCAGCAGCATGCTATGGGGCTGTTTGCTGGAAAACAGACTAGTGCACTTTAAAGTATAGATGGTATCATGAGGAAGGAGGAGGATGTAGAAATCCATAGAGACCTTAAGACATCAGCCAGAAAGTTAAAACTTGGCTGCAACCAGTTCTTCCAGTAGAATATTCTACCTTAAGAGTCGTAACAAAACTATTGAAATGGCCATTACAAAGCCCTGACCTGAACCACATATATATATAAAAAAGAAGTTAGCAGACAGAACGGAAAAAGTGTGTCGGAGTGAAGAGGCCCACAACTCCGACTCGGCTACACCAGCAGTTGTAATGATCGAGTTGTAATCTGTTCACTAATTTTTCTGGAGGGATGATGAAACCCACAATGTCTGCTCTGTGCAAAGTCTCATATTCATTTAGCATGTCAGAGTCCTTAACAGCAGAAGACCGCGGAATGTGTGTGTGTGTGTGTGTGTGTGTGTGTGTGTGTGTGCGCGCACGTGTGTGTGCATATCCAGGTGTGTTATAACAGATGTTGAAATCTGCATCAATGCTTCACTGTTTCACCTCCTGCCAGAAAAATAAACAACTTTACCCTGAGACATGGGCCAAGCTTAGAGCACTTAGTGATGCAGTATCCCATTGCCCCGGGCTGCCTCTGGAGATTTAATAGACACACGTTGTAAACTTTATATATATATATAATGCTGAATACTGTTTAATTTAGTTGAAATTATGTTATTTCATACAAACAATCCTAATGAAAATATAGCTACAATGCTAGTTTCCCCTGGTCATGGGCTAGTTTAGCTAGCTAGCAAGCAGGCTAGTTACAGTAGATCAATACTCATTCAATCACACACTTACTTACTTTTTAACAAATTTCCTTAATTGATCCCAATGAAAATTTAATTGTGTGTGTGTGTGTGTGTGTGTGTGTGTGTGTGTGTGTGTGTGTGTGTGTGTGTGTGTGTGTGGACTGTTACTACACTGGCTGGTAACCTTCAACTTTATTTTTCACTCCCTGACTAACTGCCCCCTCAGGTATAAACGGCGTTTACGTAATTGAATTCCTTTGTGTCCAGTCCTCTCCTGCTGACTGGGAGGCTCTGTCTGTTTGCCATCAGTCTGTCTGAGCTCTGTCCTGTCTGGGACTAATTGGTAATTTAACTGAAAACAAGCTTTCAGGGAAAATCCTCTACAGATTGTGAGTGGCATTTGGCCGTGAACCTTTGTGTATTGTGTATTGTCAAGGAATTAACAGGTTGCATAAACAGGCGTGGTGGGGGTTCTACAGAGTCGCGCAGGAGAAACAGTGCGCTAGTGTGACTGTTTATTTAACACTAATGCTGTTGTCTGCTGGGGTTTGCTGAGAAAGATGGTTGACTTCCATGTCATTACTCCTAAAACGGATCGATTGGCATTTTTTAAAAGTAAGACCAATATATATTCACTAAGCAAGTAGTTATGAAAAATGATCTCCCGCTTAAATAACACATGGTCATTACTGGTCTAGAGAATGGTCCAGTGGATACCACTGCTATGAGCTCAGTCCACTGTTTTTCATGCTGTTCGATCATCACTAACGTCTTCGTCTGATCATCAAATGTCCAGTTTCAGTGGACGCCCATTGTAGACCCAGAATCAAGTTCTTGTCTGACACGAAGAGAAACTTGCTTTTGTAGCTTATCCAACACAAGGTTCAATATCTTGTGCATTCTGAGACGCTGTGTATCAAAGCTCACCATGGTTGCAAAGACCACCAGTGAAAAAGAGTTTGCCTGTTCTACTCAGACCTCACATCAACAAGATGATGCTACCTACAGAACTGGAACATGATCAAAAAATGTTTTTGTTTGTTTTGCACCATTATGAAAATCAACCATGGTCAAGGTGTGAAACACTTGTGCTCCTGCCACATGATGGGCTAATTGGATAAATGCTTGAATGAACACGCTTATAACATGGGCTGTCAGTGATCCATCCATCCATCCATCGTCTATTCCACTTATCCAGTGCAGAGTTTACAGTGGGTTCAGAGCCTACCCCAGATGCCTCAGGGTACAAGGTGGGATATACCCTGAATGGGGCGATGGACAAAAATGTTTATTTAAAATATTTAATATACTGTATATACGGTACTGGGCAAATTCATAGGCACCCTGTTATCTTTAGTAGAATTCTTTTTTGCTGATATTTAACATGTCTGGGTCATTGAGTTCAAAACATTTTAATATTACCAAATGCTAATTTACAATAAATAAATGGTGAAGAATTTTCTCTGTGCTAATCTATTACAGAACACACAAGCAACTGTTTTTCACACTACAAGCAAAACTGGGAACACTAATCTGCATGCCTTTGGACAGTGGGAGGAAAAAGAAGTAACCCACCAAGCACAGACCGAACATGCAAACTCCATGCACGCAGACCCGAGGGAGGAATTTAAACTAACCCCTTGACCTTGGAGGTGTGAGACCACAGTGCTAAACATTACGCCTCCATTTCATTTCATAATTTGTAATTTTACCCAAGCTTACAGCATTTATTTTGCATTTGCCCGAATCATTTGCACAGAACTCGAGCTTAATGATGATGAAGTTCAAGTTGTTCAAGTTGGATTGTTCACAGAAATATTCCATAGTCTCACCATTCCGCAGACCGAATACAGATTGTTTTCCTGTCTGAAGACAGTTTGGCTAGAAGAAGGCGGTCTGAAGCTGCTGTTCATGATAAATTTTACAACTCCAAAAATTTGACTCTGATGTAACCCGTGCGAAAAGAAATTACAGTTAAGTAGCTTTACAGCCTTTTAAAAGTGACGTTCCGTGTCACGCATCTGTCAGAGGAAAAATAATTAGCTTTGGTTGAAGGCACTCGGGGATGAAGGAGTGAGGCTCATAAACAAGAGCAGGAGAAGCCGCCTGGACATTTCTCCCTCCCACCGTTCGTCTCGTCTTTCCTGGCTCCTTTCATGTGAACTACCTATTTTCCACATCAAGCAGCAACATCACGGTTCTAATGAAATGGTTTGTAACTAGAGAACTTATTAACAAGACAACTGCTATTCATTTGAAGCCAAACGTAAAAGACCTTAATTATAGCATAAATGTCAAAAAGCGTCTTTTAAACGATGCAAGCTTTCCAAAAGTATAATGCATGATTTCAGGAACAAGAATTTCTTTCTCATGGAAAATAACGCAGAACATTTGGGTGTTACATATCTCAGATATGTCAGATCTCACACGTTTCCTATTATTCTGAAAAAACAACAACAACAACAACAACATAATAACATGAAGGAATCTCTTGGAATCACCATTACCAACCCCACACACGCACACACACACACACACACACACACACACACACATGGGCACAGAGCTCAGGTTCTCATACATGTATATACAGCGCAATTTTCTCGCACATCCACCCACACAAACACACATATCATATACTCTGCCTAATGCCTTTCCAAGCCTCTCCACGGGTCCAAACGAGCCATAGCAGTTACTGGCAAACGCCGCAATGATTTGGAGTGTGTTGCCCTCCCAGTGGGCGTGAATTCAAGTGGCCAGAGCCTCTGGATTCTACCAGCCACTGCGGTACAGGTTTTCACCCAAGTTTGTGTTCGTGTCTGTCTGTGTGTGCGTGAGGATTGCGTGTGTGCGCAAACGGTTATACAAGTTGATTTCATCCTGACTAAGCAGTACGTACTTTTCAGCACAGCGGCCATGGGGCATGTCCAATTCCAGCATATGGGCCAGGACACGCACTGAGCAAGGGACTAAAAGAGAAGGGTTTTTGATGTGTTGCCATACTGCACTCAACCCCATCTCCTCTTCTCCTCCAACATCTGGGAGAGCTCTGAAACCCCATCACCACCTCCTCTGCAGAGAGACAGAAAGAGATTCTTGGCTGCCCAGAGAGAGGATTATGTGCTCACTTTAAGAACACTGTGATTGGGAATGAAGGGCCTTTTCTTTCTCACTGTGAACACTTTAACAGCGAAGGATTAACATTAAAGACGTCAGTTAACCTCCAATTAATAGGAATGATGTTTCTGTTTCTGCTGGAAGGGTGCAGTCTATCCAACTCATGTTGCCTGATGTCTGACTGGCACTAAACTTGAACCTGACCCCTGCCATCCATCTCGGACATGAAATGGATTTATATCGCCATTTGAGGCTGAGAATCACCAGCTGCTCATTTGTGTACACCATCCCTGGACCTGATTTCAGCAGTGGGCCATGGTTATCTAACCTGTGCAGTGCACGCCATCTTTTGGTTGCTTTTTATAGTAATCAGTAGCATCGCTCTTTGTCTGATCTCTCTGAAGGCTTTATTGAAGCACTGAGCAGCTACTTCTTGCACTCCAATATGGCCAAACAGATGTGGACATCACACTTATATGTGTTTTCCACAAAATTTAGCTTAAAGAATATCTCAAATGTCTTTGTATGCTGTGGAATTAAGATTTCCCTTACCTGGAACTGGTTGCTCAGTTGTAGGTGTTTCGGCTGCCATGCAGAAGGCCCGGGTTCGATTTCCAACCAGTGCCCAGACTCCAGCCACTGGATGCAGTGCCGGTCCCAAGCCCAGATAAAATGGGAGGATTGTGTCACGAAGGGTATCCGGCATAAAACCTGTGCCAAACTTGTGGTCTGCTGTTTTGACCCCTTTCTGGGAACAACTTCGCTGGAGCTAAAATGCACAAACCTGTCTCACCACGATACCAAGACTTTGGAGAACAATTTATTGTCCAGTACAAGACATGATTTTCCAAGGCGTGCAGGACCTTGAGTGGTATGCACAACCACACTGATTGCTTTTAGAATGAAATGACATGTCACCAAGGCCTACTCACCTATCAGTCCCTGGCCTCATGAATTCTTTTGTGGTGAGAATCTCAGGAAAAAAGAAAAGTGACATACAAATTATGACCTCGTAGTTTGATATAGGACAATGAACAAACAGCGGAACAGGTGTCTGTATACTTTTGACCCAACAACACAGTGTTTGTCCACATACTTTGATTTAACAACGGTATATGTGCATATATGCATATATTTAATATATACTGTTCTGGAATAGTTCTTACAAGAATCATATTGTCAAATGCATTTGCAAAAACCCATCAAGCACCATCATGAAACCGGCCCTCATGAAGACCTTCCCCGGAAAGCAAGACCAAAACGTATTTCTGCTGCAGAGGAGAAGTTCATCTAGAGTTACCAGCCTCAGAAATCACCAATTAACAAACAGCACCTCAGATTAGAGCCGTTATGAAGGATTTACAGAGCAGAAGTAGCAGATACATCTCAATATCAACTGTTTAAATGAGAATATTGTATATTTTGGAAAATGAAAAATACAATATATATATATATATGTATATATACAGAAAATTTTTATAACATCAAATTTATATAAACATCAAACGGTAGCTGTAAATAATTATACAATCACATGCATAATTACTACACATGCTCAATGTGGTCACCATTATCATCCAGACACTTTTGATTTCGATGAACAACATTGAGTAGATAGTGTCCGCTTTTTTCTTCGGCTCACTTCTGATGATCCCATGATAGCACATACTGTATAATTTAGTTCTTCGACTTACTATGTATAGGTTTTTAAGTTTTTCATTGCAATTTTATTATTACTATATTATGTATTGTATCTATATTTGAACGTCCATAGTCACAGTGCCAGCTACTATATTTGTGACATAACATGTATTTACATTTCTACTGCTAGGAAATTAAAAATGGGGGCCGAGGTTAAACAAGCCTCCAGGGGTAAACAGTAAATGAGGGACTGTATATACTGAATTTACTCATGAGCAAATTCTAGTTTGATAGTGGTACCTTGCCCTCTTGTGGTCATTAATAATACTGCCTCTCTCTAATAATCACTCTCTCTCTCTCTCATTCCCTCTCTATATCACCATCCTGGTCACGCGAGCAATGGGTGCCTGGCCATCACAGGGCACACACACACACACACACACACACACTACAGGCAATTTGGAATTGCCACTTTCCAAATTGCTACCCTTCATGTCTTTGCACTGTGGGAGGGACCCAGAGTAAGTGAGAACCGAGAGCGAATAGAACCATAAAACCATGAAGGTGCGAAGCCACAGCGCTAACCACTATGTTAACTTGCTTACATGGATTTAATAAAGCCTGAAAGTTGCCAGCATCAGTCTGGTGAAAAAAAAAAAAACAGAACAAGTTTCCTTTTCCCAGTGAGCAAAGCCAGTCATACTGTAATCCAGTGGCGGCCGGTCAATACCGGCAGGGGCGCCGCCCCCCTTAAAGTTAGGCAGAGAAGAATGCTCCTTTAACATGTAATTATTTAACATAATAATTATTTATTTTAATAATGAAATAAAGTCATTTAGTCACAATATTCCGCTGTATTTCTTAATATAATTTATTTGCAATTAAACAAAAATCTAAACTGTATTACGTTCATTTGTGTTCGTGTACGCGGGGCGCCGGACAAACGAGTGTCTATGTAGGCACGTACGCTTTTTAAAAGCATGTGACCTGAGGCTGAGCTCTGATTGGATTTTGTCAAATCATCCTTCGGGCGCAGCTCTGTGCGCACTGAACCCTCCCACTTTTATTCTTAGCGAATCAATATTGTTTTTAAATATTTGGGCTCATGTGATTGGACCATTCTCAACGAGTCTGTTCCAGCACTTTTTATGGCAAGCGGAGCGTGAGTCATGTGAGTCATGCTTTTATTTTATACTAGTACAGTAGTAGTGGTGCTAAATCACCTGATAAATGGCTATTTTCAGGCGAACATTAAAAGTTAAATTTAATTTTTTTTTGCGCCCCCCTAAAAATGTTTTTGTACCAGCCGCCACTGCTGTAATCAGGTGGCCTCCTAGCCTTCCAATGTCAAGATGTTAACTTGCTTGATATTGTGTCACTCAGTCTTACATAAAACACGAACTTTCCTCCGAACCACATGGCGCCAACCGACCGCATCTTTTCGAACTATTCGCTCACACACCGTTGGGGGCGGAGTAACACACTCGGAGGACAGCGCTATCCGCTCACAGACGCCCCTGATGTAGAGCCGTGATTAATGTGGGAGTACTGAGTACCTCTCATCCCTCCCCTCTGAGAGAGCTCGGCCAATCATCTCTCTCTAGACCTCCGGCTGCGTGAGGTTACAGCATCACCCGGGAATCGAACTCATGATCTCTGGATGATAGAGCGAGCACTTTACCACTGCGCCACTCGGAGGCCCTATTGTCTCGTCTCTTACACAACGAAGAATCTTAATGATGGAGAATCCTTGGACATTCCAGTGGGAATTCTCTGCTATAAGGACCACAAAACCACAAGCCCAGCATCACCACAACTGAACGCCTCAAGAGTGGAGATCATCTTAGAGGACAGCCAACCAACCAACCGACCAACCTCAAGCTATTTACCTCTTGTTTGACTCTACCTATGCGCTCTACTTGGAATGCCCAGAGTCCATAAAAAACATTTTTATCTTCATTCAGCTGGTAATGCTAAACCTAGGTCGAAATGAGCTACCATGAAAAGTTAAAAAGCTGATGAATGTGTAAGATGAAATGTGATGAAACAGTGCAAGACATGTTTATGATCATGGCACAATTGCAACTATTTTTGCAGTTGATCATTTTGTAATATATGTAACTTATGTTTCTTCTTGTAATTTAGGCGTAAAAATCTAAAAAGCTTTAGATTTTGTAGTAGGGCTGGGCTATATGGCTGAAAACTGTATCACGATATCAGTGTTTCATATCGGTCGATATCGATAATTATTGATATTTTTTATGACCCATTTAAAATAAGAACCAGGAGAAAAATATATTACATTTAAACATTTTTATTTTAAACTTAACCTTCCTGTGATCATAATCCCCTCAGTTATTAAGACAGAAATGTCAACAACCATGGGAAACTCAAATAATTAAAATGTAAACATAAGTCTAAAGTCACAATGAACACTTAACAATTATCTCTTAACATTTAAGGAGCAAAATGAAAGAAAAGGTAAGGAATGCTTAATAAAGTGTAATCCAATAGTGCAAAGTGTTAAATATAAACAGAGAAACCTGAGGATTTAGTGCAAGTTTAGTATAAGCGTTTTATAACCTGGCTTCTCGACAGTGCTAAGCGGAAGCATGTCTTTGGCTATATGATATGCCGCTTCCTCCGTTACATCTTTGTACCGTTTAGATTCTTTGTCATTAGGCCCTGATGCAGAGTACCTCTCCATGGTGGTCTGCTGCTTGTGCGGTGTTGCAGCTACAGATGTTGTTGGTCGAATACGGCTGTGCTCCAAAGGGTGAGCGTGGCTAATACCCCTATCTCACCTATGCTATGCGGTTTGACTTCAAGTCAAGTCAAGTCAAGTAGGCTTTTATTGTCATTCCAACCATATACAGTTAGTACACAGTGAAACGAAACAACGTTCCTCCAGGACCAGGGTGCTACATACATGTAACAACATAAATTTACAACATAAATTTTACATTTTTAAGTTACTCTAAAGAACTATCAATATCTATACAAAAAATACAAAAATAGACAAAATAGACAAAGTGCACGTGCAATATGCAAACAAAGTGGTGCATGACAGACACAACAATGTAAGACATGACAGTACTTTTTGATGAAGGATGAATTGAGGTAGTGGGAAGAGCAGCAGTAAACAGATTACAATTTTGACAGAAGTATTGTGTGCAAATAGCAATAAATATTGTGCAAAAAAATTGCGAGGAGCAGCACAGGTAGTTAGGTATGAGCAGATTGAGATGGGTGTGCATCAGTGTGATTGTGCATGTGTGTTTATCAGTTCAGTCCAGATGTTATTTAGTTCGTCTGAGTGATTTGTGTGTGTGTGTGTGTGTGTGTGTGTGTATCAGTCCAGTCCCTTTGTGTTGAGGAGACGGATGGCTTGCGGATAAAAACCGTTTCTCAGTCTGGATGTGAGTGCCCGAATGCTTCGGTACCTTTTTCCAGATGGCAGGAGGGTGAAGAGTGTGTGTGAGGGGTGTGTCCGGTCAGCCACAATGCTGGTGGCTTTGCGGATGCAGCGTGTGGTGTAAAGGTCTTCAATAGAAGGGAGAGAGATCCYGATGATCTTCTCAGCTGTCCTCACTATCCGCTGTAGGGTCTTGCGGTCTGACATGGTACAATTCCCAAACCAGACAGTGATGCAGCTGCTCAGGATGCTCTCAATAGTTCCTCTATAGAAGGTGGTGAGGATCGGTGGTGGAAGCTGTGTCTTTCTCAGCCTTCTCAGGAAGAAAAGACGTTGTTGGGCTTTCTTATGCAGAGAGCTGGTGTTGAGGGACCAGGTGAGGTTCTCCTCCAGGTGGACGCCCAGGAATTTTGTGCTCTTGACGATCTCCACAGAGGAGCCGTCGATGCTGAGCGGAGAGTGTTCGCTCCGAGTCCTCCTGAAGTCAACAACCATCTCTTTGGTCTTTTCGACGTTCAGAGCCAGGTTGTTTTCTTTACACCAGTCCGTTAGCCTCTGCACTTCCTCTCTGTACGCCGACTCGTCGTTCTTGCTGATGAGACCCACCACGGTCGTGTCATCAGCAAACTTGATGAAATGATTGGAGCTGTGTGTCGCTACACAATCATGAGTCAGCAGTGTGAACAGCAGGGGGCTGAGCACGCAGCCCTGGGGGGCCCCAGTACTCAGTGTGGTGGTGCTGGAGGTGTAGCTCCCGATCCGCACTGCTTGAGGTCTTTCGGTCAGAAAGTCCAGGATCCAGTTGCAGAGGGAGGTGTTCAGGCCCAACAAGCTCAGCTTCTCGATCAGGTGTTGGGGGATGATTGTGTTGAATGCTGAACTGAAGTCTATGTACAGCATTCTGGCGTAAGTGTCTTTCTTTTCAAGATGTGACAGTGCCAGGTGAAGTGTGGTGGAGATGGCGTCGTCCGTTGAACGGTTTGGGCGATACGCGAACTGCAGGGGGTCCATTGAGGGGGGCAGCAGGATCTTGATGTGTCTCATGACAAGCCGCTCGAAGCACTTCATGATGATGGGTGTGAGTGCAACAGGGCGGTAGTCATTGAGACAGGACACAGAAGACTTCTTCGGCACAGGGACGATGGTGGTAGACTTGAAACATGTGGGAACGACGGCGCTGCTCAGAGAGATGTTGAAGATGTCGGTGAGAACATCTGCCAGCTGTTCTGCACATTCTCTGAGCACTCTGCCTGTGATGTTGTCTGGTCCAGCAGCTTTGCGTGGGTTGACTCTGCGTAGAGTTTTCCTCACATCATCCGTGGTGAGACACAGCACCTGGTCGTTCGGCGGAGGGATAGTCTTCCTCGGCGTCACGTCGTTCTGCATGTCGAACCGTGCATAGAAGTTATTCAGTGCATCTGGAAGGGAGCCGTCACTGTCACAGGAAGGTGATGAAGTCCTGTAGTTGGTGATGGCTTGTATACCCTGCCACATGCGCCGTGTGTCACCGCTGTCCCTGAAGTGATTGTGGATTCTCTGGGCTTGTGCGCGCTTCGCCTCTCTGATGGCTCGGGACAGTTTGGCCCTTGCTGTTCTTAGGGCCGCCTTGTCCCCCGCTTTGAAGGCAGAGTCTCTGGTTTTCAGTAGTGCACGCACTTCCGCAGTAATCCATGGTTTCTGGTTGGGTCGTGAAATGATGTTCTTAGAGACAGTGACGTCATCGGTGCACTTGTTGATGTAGCTGGTCACTGATGACGTGTACTCCTCCAAGTCAGTGTAGTCGCCGTAAGTTGCAGCCTCCCTAAACATGTTCCAGACTTGCGGTGAGATGCGGTGTTAGGCACCATGAGCCGCCGCGATTACCTGAAGTTCTGCAAGGTCCGCAAGCATCCACAAGGACCGCCAAAAAAATAAACATGTTTCGCGCGGAAAGATGGAAACGTTATCACAGCGCCAAAACTCATGGTGAATCATGATGAACCGTACTTACGGCCACTGTGCGAAACCGCGTAGGTGAGATACATAGACTTATAATATCCAAAAAACTGCCATACTGGGGAGCTGACTTTTCCTCTTTTATTTACAATTTCCTCGCGTGCTGCGGCACTCATTTTCTGCTAGAAGAGGAATCCAGCAGACCAGCACGAGGCAATGATATGGCGCACCCAAACGTGATACTGTTACATGATTGGCTGTTAGCGTATCACTCCCTACGTTGCTAGGTTACGACAGAGAATAAAACATAAAACAGAGAATCAAACGTTTTATCGAACACATTTTTTATTGATATCGATCACGTGCCTGTCACGATACATATCGTTATCGTTTTATCGCCCAGCCCTATTTCGTAGTTCATAATGAGCATCATCAATGATATTTGTTGCTTTGTAATATGTTTCAATAAAATAATTTTAAACAGTACTACATTGTGTGGTCATTCACAAAAGAAAAAGCAAACTGAATTGGAATTTTCCTATCCCAATTACTTTAGTACAAATATGCTTTTAAGTGTATCTGACTTAAAATATTAAGTTCTGACTATTGTGCATATAAGTTGACTATACTTAAACAAATTAATTTTGTTCTACTGTCGATTACTTAAAGCAAATAAGTGTATATGACTTTAAATATTACGTTTGTACTGTTTTCCATTTAAGTTGAATCTACTTAAACAAATTCTTTTTCTCATCTCTGTTGATCACTTAAACCATCACTTGCCTCAAATGGTTTAAGTACAATCAACTTAGCCGAGTTTATAGTGTATGCCAAACAACTTGTTGATGCACTTCAACAATCTTAGATTGTTAAGATTGTACTACAGTAGTATAAGATTATCGCTCACTGCACTAGTAAATTTAAGTTGAATCAACTTTTGAATGGAAGGTGAAAAACCTACTACTGAGCCACCAGTGGCCAACATAATGTCAAATTGTAATACACTTTTTAAAGTGAGTTTCAAAACGTAAATGATTTAAAGCAACAGATTTCATCAAACATTTTGAGTAAAGTCGGCTCGTTAGGTGTTCAGTGCGGTTGAGGTCAGGGCTTTGTGTAGGACAAGCCATAGAAAAGATAAAAGCAATATAAGTTCAGCCTTTATTGGTGACGTACTGTGTGTATGTATATAAAACTGCCTAGTGAAACTCTTTATTCTTCACATATCCCAGCTTGATGTTAGTGGACTGGGGTCAGAGCACAGGATCAGCAATTATACAGCACCGGGACTCAAACCACTGACCTTCCGATCAGTTACTCTAATTACAGATTTCAGTTGACCATCTGTCATGATTTCATAAAGGATCCAGTGACTCAACTGGGGGCACAGTTTCTGTATAGTGTGTTTTAATGGCTACTGAACTGAGGATCACACAGGACCTACAGCTGCCCACAGTGTAGAGAGAATCCCTAAATAATATCATCTTCAGCTGTCATTATATTGCAATAGAGGAAAAAAACACTTTGACTTTGTTCTGTCTGATGCATATGCATGATTTCTCTTACCGAAACCCATCTTAAACTTTGCACAGAATTATGAGAAACGGTCTGTAGGTACCCTGACCAACTAAAAACCAACAAACATCTTGTATCAAACAGCTGAGTAAGCAATGGAACATGCGTTTAACAGATGAACACGAAGATGAGGAAATGGGCTGTTTCAGCAGAACTGACAAAACAAAAACAGTGGAGAACTACTGTACAAACCTTTTAGAAATAAAAATCTGTTTTTAATACAGAATCAGCTGCATTAGCCAGACAAGCTGATGCAGTGTTTGTTGAAATGAAGTTTCCACACATGACTCAATGAAAGTGATGCTTTTTTTTTTTTTTTTTTAATGCATCCTTACTCATTTAGTACTAAATGATGAACATTTGACCCGACCATACCTGCCCACCAACCAGTCACTATGAAAGGTTAGTAGAGAAAAAGCAGTAACAAGTAGATGATATCGCCCATTATGGCAATCTGGAAAAATAAAGGAGTAGAAATAGACTGGATGACCCAAGGATGATGTGTCTAGGACGTTGGACAGCCCAGCTCCTGAAGGCATCTGCACATGGTAGCTCTTAACACGCTGACGCCAGCCTCACTGCACTCGGAGTTATTCCGAAGTCTTGAATTGGCTTTGCTTGAAAATCCTGAGGCTCCGGTCATCTCTTTTGCTTGTGCACATTTTCGTATCACTTTTCCATTAATATGTTTAAATACAGCACGATATGTGGCTCATTTTTCCTTGCGGACGGTGTCGTTGACCGTCTTCCGGCCTGTCAAATCATCAGTCTTCCCCATGAGTGTACTGACCAGACCGTGAGGTATACAGTATTCATTATTCACACTGCATGAATAGTAATTTCCTCAAACTTAAAAATTATCCTAATATTTGAGATACTATATTTTGGGTTTTAATATAAGCAATAATCTTTGAAAATAAAACAAAAAGCTTTAAATATTTCACTTTACCTGTAATAAATATAAAAGGCATCTTACCATTTTTGAATTAATTTATGAAAAGGAAAAAAAAAAATCCACAATATTCAAAATATTCTGCACAGTATGTATACATTCATCTTTTTCAGGCATGCCATTGCATCACAGGGCACAACAAAACGGGAATTTGTGAATGGCAAAAGTTAACCTTGACATACAAATTCAGATTTTCAATGCATTTTATACGTTCAGTTAAAACAGGCTGAAGGATATTAATCTAATTAAAGGATCATCAAAACCATTTTATTTGACATTTAGCAGGCTGAGCTTAATAGTTCTTTGTGAGCTTTACTGTACGTGTTACCTACCCATGAATCATTTGCATGATAAAATTTAATTTCAGGTTCAATGCGAGGTCAGAGAAAAGAGATCACTGAAATGTAAAGCTGACTGACTCTTACAAAAAATACTTAAGCAAGTCAATAAATAACAAAATAATAAATAAATACATTTCAGAACATCTAATTTGTAGGGGAAAAAACTTTATTGTAAACCACATATCTGTAGGAAAACAGCAGTACAGGACAAGAGAATAGAACAGCTGATCGCAACACTACAGGACACAGCCGGTGCTCTGCAGTCCAGTAATTCTTTGATCAAGAAGAGAACATTCTAGTTTCTGTATATAACCTTCAATTCAAAGTAAGGCAATATTACAACATGAAATTATCACTGAAACTCGTACTCGTAATGATGACAGTGTCTCAGCAGAAACACAAATTAAGCCAAATCTCCCCTTGTCCAGACATCGTCCCTGAAAGCAGCATTAAATAAAATCCTTTTTAAAGTGATCATGCACTTACACTCGTATCAACACAAAGCTGGGTTCAAAAGAATAACCAACACAGAAGAAAACTCTGTGGATTAAATACCACTGCCATGACACAGAGAGAAACACCACGTATTTGACACACACTCTATACAATCAGTTTTTCTCAATACAATCGAGGGTCAGAAACACTGCCTTGTCTCAGTAACCGTTATACTTGGTAGTGCTTTGAAGAAAAAGTCTCGTTACGATGTCTTGCTGCACACGCCCAGGTGAAAATACTTCCACATGCTTTCTGTGGTGTGGTTAAGCTCAACAAGTCTTTTTCAAAAAAATTTTTAGCACCCTGTGAGTGTGTAAAGTTCAGTCCATTCTCCCTCAGGCAAGCGATTCAGTGGAGATTTACATAAAGAAATTATAGCTCATCCTGAAAGAGAAAAAAGGACAAAGATTAATCATAGATCAAACAAATGTCAGTCACAACAGGTCACATGTTAAAACAGCACATCATATCAGTCAGATTAATCATATCAGTGTAGTTTATTATCTCCCGCAACCAACAAAAAAAAATGTTTAAGGCATCAAATTTTTTTTTTTAATAAAACTGGGTAACACTGGTCCAAACATTCAGCATTCAATGGGACATAATTATATCAGGCTGAAATAATTAACATTTTACAAAACAATGTTCTGCTCAAACAAAACATTTGATATTTCACTAGAGAAAAAAAAATGCAATGCCACAAAAGCGCTGCCATTTTCGCAACATTGCACTTTAAAAAAGGAGAATATCGGCGCTGCTCATTATTCTATTTCACACTCCATGACCACACCGTCCTGCTGCCGTCGGCACACTGCACAGTACAGTTCTTAATGGAGTTTATTTAAACAGGTCTTACTTTTTTGGTCATTTTTTTACATACTTTCCATATTTACTTTACACTTTATATTATTGTATTGTGACAAAAGATAGTAGATTTAATTTATTGCATTTATGCCTCCTTACTTCCTTTTTTAATTTCTTTTCAAGGCTGTTCACAAACAGTCGTGTAAGCATTTCACTGCGTATCATTACTGTGTATAAAAATTTGAATACGAGTATACCTCTGTCAGTAGACACGTCTCTGATAAACTGCACTAAAAACACTACAGTTAAAGTTCCCCCATTTTTACAGATTGTTTAGCAGTTTGCCTAACACAAAATCGGTTTGAGAGATCTTGCTAAATTTTTTATAAAAAAAAAAAAAAAAAAAAAGTTCTTTTTTCCTTTCTAAACATTTTTCTGTCCATTTCAGTTGAGTTTTTCTTAAAAAGCATGGTTATTTTGCAGCAAAAAAAAAGTCACAGCACTTAGAACGAAGCAAAAAAAAAAAAAAAAAAAAAGTTCTTTTTTCCTTTCTAAACATTTTTCTGTCCATTTCTGTTTTGTTTTTTTTACACTTGTGAAAGAATAAAATAACAATTACTATTACAAGTGTAATAATAACTGTTGTGAAGAGGACACTGCTGCTTAAGGCATTTTATATAAAACTAAAATCTTGTGACTTTCCTGAAACTTGGTCTTTTTCGTTCTAATATATTATGAAAGCATGTTTTACTTGTTTTATTTACATTCGGGTGCTTCTTTGATGTCACAAATGAACATACTCTGCCATCCTCAGCATGATACACCATACAGTAGGCATTAATGCTGATATTGTATTTGTATTGTATATTTTGCCCTTTTTTTGGAAATGGACCATTGAGGTGTGATAATTGGACGTGGATCGGCACTGCTGAACTCAGGGCTCTTGGTTTGATCCTCAGCCTGCACATGTTCTCTGGGTGTCCATAATGGTTCTCTGTGTATTCAAATGTCTTCCCATGTCCACATCAAAACAACAACAAAAATAGGCTGGTTGTTGTTCTCTATAACAATTTGCCCCTAGGGGTGTGTAAGCCTCTGTGTGTGTATTCCTACTTCCTGTCCAGTATTCCTGGGATATGCTCACGATCCAATGCCACTCACTGAAGTTAAATTAATGACTGAATTTATGGAAGTGACCACTGATGGGCAACAGGGGGCGCTAATCACACAAACGTTATAGTAATTCTTTATCGTTTATCATTAAGTCCCTGTTCATGCTTTCAACTTAAAGTTTGATTCAGATTGCCCTGTATGCTCGTTTGGCGCTCACATGAAGGATTTTGAATGACTATTTGGATAGTTAACAGTTGAATAACACTGCTACCAGTTGACATCACTTTTTGTTTTGTACCTTGAATTGTTTTTTGTTCCGTTTGTTGAGCTGCAGGAGACTCTGCTGGATGATATGTACGATGACATTGGGGCTTTGGCTGTTGATGGAGTCGCCTCCCTCGGGTAGCTGTGAAGGAGAAGAGGAGCAACAGCACAGATGTGTGTACAAGTTTATTCATTAAAAAGAAAAAAAAAAAAAAAACAAGAGACAAGCAAAGGAAGTCGGCGCTGACCCGCATAGCGCCCCGGTAGAGGTAAAAGCGGACGGTCGGGTAGGACGTGACGGCAGCATGCTGACAGATCACATAGTGTGCCTGACAGTCCACCTTCGCTGCCCTCACTCTGCCCTTCAGCATCTGATGATCACATGACACACCATAGACATGTATTAGGTGCATTATGAAAGCACATTTAGACATCATAAGGTGGGAAATAAAACACAAGATGAAAAAAACTGCTGTCATAATTTATACAGTATATATAACAACTGACTGATGAGAAAGAAAAGGTATTAAAACATTGACTTTTATGAACTCTTAAGAGACTGACACAGAGGTCACGGTCCATTAGGTCAAGAGATAGCATATTCTTGCACAATCTAACTGCCTCTCTGGTGTAAGCAAACAGTCACAGTCCTGATAAACATCTGGTGCTAACGGGAAGGAGAATGTGATGCTGCACAGTGCGTGGGGGGGGGGGACTTCTCCACCATGACGTCTCGCTGCTCCTACGTTTGGCTCATGTTATTGTTCGACTCACAGAGAAACAGATCTGTGTATTCAATCAAATCCCGACCTTTGGCTGTTGCGCCATGGCTACTTTAGCGCTATCTGACCTTTCGCCATCAGCAAAAGGTCACCAATTAAAATCATGATTTTTTGTGGGAATTCCTACGAAAACAAAATGAAAAGAGAAGAAAAAGAACACCACCACTATACTACTGGTACACCATACCCGAGCAATGACCTCAAACTCCGGGGCGAATTGCTGGCATGGGCCACACCACGGGGCATAGAAATCCAGCACCCAGTGTTCCTTCCCTTCCAGAATATGTCTTTTAAAATCCTGGGCTGAGAAGTCGACCGAGGCACGTGGTAAAGAGCTGGAGAAAAACGGAGCATCGTTATTAAGCGGAGGAGGAACATCCTTTATGAAGTGCTTTAAGTTACCCTGAAGTTTTGCGTTAAACATTCGGCTCACAACCACATTTATTTCAAATCAGCTTGGTAACTTTAAATCATCTACAGGATTATTAACATAACCATAGTTCAGAAGCACCACAGATGCTTTAGATGCTGAGAGGTTTTAAAACGCTCACCTGAATGCCCAGTCCTTGAGGGAGTTGGCGTCCCTGCGCCAGCCATTGTAGGTACTGTGGGACCAAGTAGGGACAAAGAAATAAGCAAGAAATTGGTAACAGACACTTCAGGATGCATAACATGACTTCTAACTGCGTATCCTAACAGTCTGAGATATTAAACCACCTTTTATACAAAGTTATCAGGATGCATTATAGAAAAGAAAAGAAAAAAAAAGATTTTAAAAAAAAAAAAAAAACCCCTAATCCACCTTTAACTCTTTTGTTTAAGTTGAATACTACACAAGTGATGCATTCGAATAAAAGACAGTTGTGGTCATGACTACGTATTTAAGTCAGAATTCAACTGCAAGTTCACCAGCACAGGTTTCTGTAGTTACAGAGCTACAGCAGATGTTTACTGTTGAATGAAACAGCATGATGATAGAGCATTAAAACGCATGTCAATCTTGCACTTACTTGGGGCGATGTCTAAAACGATCATAGATTTATGGATGCAGCTACTGGCCTCCAAGGTTTTCCATTATGCCTTTACATTAAAATGTAATGTTTTGATTTGTCTCTGGTGTTCAGTGCTACATGAAAGAGGCACAAATGAAATGTCAATCTTTCTCCGAGTGCTTGTGCTGGTCTCTGAACCTCAGTGCTACCTGAAAGGAGTGAAATTATAATTTTTTTTTTTTAAAGAAATTTTAATGGAGGTTCATCCTGGTACCCGACATTCAATGTTGGGCAAATATGGCGTTAATCAGTTGCTATGATGCATTTACGAATACCCATATCAGTCTAGGTCTAGTATATGAATACATTTCTAAATGTTCATGCTGCACTTTATGGGTGGGAGGTAGATATTGAAGAGTTATAAGGCTTTATTACTTTCGATTATGTACTTCTGATCAGCATGAACATACATAATGTTTTATAAATGATCATGCTGATCTCTTGGGTCATGAGGTACATAATCAAGAGTTAAGGGTTTATGACTGTTTAATACAGTGCTATAATAACATTTAGATTCATTATGAAGTGTTATTAGCAGTGCATTAAAGCCTGTAATGGGATTTGATGCAGAATGTTTGACAATGTGAAGGTTGCACCTCTATAGGAAGTTCAACATAATGACCATGAGTTTGCAAATTTTGCAAGATTTAGGTTGAGAAAACAAGAGTTTGCTTAAGTGCTTTTAAGTAGGCATGTATAAGTGATATGCAGAAGCTCATAAGTGTTTTGTGACATGTCCGAGACATGACTCTCTAATCTAATCTTAACTATACAAAACGGAATTATAAATTAAGGGGGGGGGGGGAAAAAAGCTATAATAACATTTAGAATAGGAGCCTCTATGCATTCATGCGACACACTCTAAAAGGAGAGGTGTTATGATGCTTTGAATAAACGCTTGTACTTGTAATGGTCTCGGCGGTTGCCGTTTTGTGGGTAGAGACGGATCTCTGGGTAGGCACGCACGCCCTCGCCCTGGCAGAATGAGTGGTACTTCTGGCAGTCCATTGATCCCACACTAACAATCCCGCTCAGCATCTACAGACACACACAAATACAGCGCGCACGCGAGAGAGATTACTACTAAGAACAATGTTAAATGGAAAACTGTACCGGTATCAATAAAATGGAATTTAAAATTCTAAAAAACTGAAAGTAATAGATTAAAAAACAAAAAATGTAAAACATCTAATCAATGCTTAGTCTGTTGGATAATCTGTCTAGAACATCAGTTTCGTGTTTGTATTTGGACACACAGAATGACTTATTCACATATACAGTTGCTATATAAAGTCTAACTACCCAAGAACGGAAGAAAGAAAAACGAACAAACTAAAAAGCAAAAAATTTGTATAACCCATTTGGAAAAGTGTGCACACCCTTAACCCCAGGTTTTACTGATCCTCTGGTGAAGCCGTTCCAAGGATTTGTGCTTGTGGGTCATTATAGTATTTCTTTTTCATGTTCAGCGGTTTAAAAAAAAAAAAAAAAAAAAGGCCTAAAGGTTTGGGTCCAAAATATATTCCTAATTGAAGCCATCCATGATTTTATAATTATGCTGAAGAATTTCGACCTTCTGCCGTCAGACCATAACACACTGTTTCACATTCCCTTCCCCCCTCAATAGAGGGCTACCGTCATGCCACCTTACCATATTTTTTTCCCCTTTAAACTCTTGTAACTCTTTCAAATGTTGCGATTTGTATCTATGCAGGCTTTCTAATCCTTTTTCATGTGCTCTTTTCACCCATCATAGGGGAACGTTCTGTTCAGGAGAATAAAGTTACAAAAGGAACTATTCTTATATTTGTGTTATAATATTTTGAAAACATTTTGTACTCCTCTCATAAATGATACCCTTTGAAAATTTGATCCTGTACATACTCTAAGGACCATGACGTCTGCAGTAAAATAAAATAAAAAATAAATAAATTAATTTTTTAAAAAAAGGATGATGTGAAGCAAATCCTACAGAAACAAGCTGATCTTTATTAAATGGTAATCAGATATTATTATATATATTGTTTAGTCTGAGTACATTCGTATACCCTAGTATAGAAAGGTATACGCGCACGCGCACACGCACACACACGCACGCACACGCACGCACACGCACGCACACGCACGCACACACACGCACACACACGCACACACACGCACACACACGCACACGCACGCACACACACGCACACGCACACGCACACGCACACGCACGCACTTGTGCAACCAAGTTATTGTTCTTCTATTTCACCTAAGGTTTCTGGTTTTCACTTGGCTATTGTTGGCTGCTAAATCAGTATTAAAATAAAATGGAAAATCTATTTAAAAATGGAAAAACAGGTCATGATTTATCTGTATTAACTTACTTTTACATAAAAAACCCTGCCCGAGTTTGTGGCTTTTAAATATTCACTGTATATTTATTTAAAGCAAGTACCCGAGCCATCCTCCTCCACTCAGGGAGCAAAACCCGACACGGGCCGCACCATGGCGCATAGAAGTCCACCATCCAGTTGTCTGTAAGTTTTCTCTTCTTCACCAACTGCTGAAAAGAGTCTGGATCCAACGTCACAACTGCAGGGTTGACCAGGTCCTGAAACACACATTGCAACTTGTTTATTATAACCATTTTCTCTTGTACCAACAGTACAAACATTTCATCATAAAATTAAAAAGAAAAAGGAAGAAATGTTGAGAACATGAAAACAGAGAATGCTTGAGAACAGGAAGAAGCTCCTTTTTTGTGGTAGGAGGTGTTGTTCTACGAGATATGATGTGATGTGTCAAACATGGCAAAAATATTTTTAAAATAGCTCTAGAATTTAAAAAGTGTACACTTTAAAAAAAGAGACATGAATGTTAGTAACTACTTCCTCTGAATACAAGCTCTTAAGTTTGGGTCCACTAAAGATGTTAATTAAACAAGGGTTTAAATGATTAATTATCCAATTTAACAAGGGTTAATTCAAGATGTGGATTAAAAAATGTTGTATAGTAGTTAGCTACAAGAGATACTGGGTGTAAAGCCAGGAACAGTAAGTGACCATATACACACACACTCGCTGGTGAACAGTGTCTGATGACTATTTATTTGATGCTAAACTGGAAGCTTTGAGCTTCCTATGCTTGGTTTCTTCACTAGCTTTGTAGACCTGGTGTCAACCTAAAGGAACAAACTTTAGGTCACCAGACATACTGCATCATGGCTGTTTAATTCTACGTATAGGGGAAAATGTGTAGAATAACTTTAAACGCCCCTCTAGTGTCGTCTCACCTGAATGAACTCCAGAATCCCATCTGCCGAATGGTGACCTTCGTACTCGTGGATGTCGGACTTGTTGAAGATAAAAGTGGTCGGAAAGGCGTAAATGTTGTACTGCAAAAGGAGGACGGGAATTAAAAAATGTTTTTTTTTTTTTGTTTTTTTTTTAAATCACAAAAATCAATCATTGTTGGATAACATACTTCCAAAATTTCCTAACACACACAATTATGACTTTACACTACATAGGACAATTATAAATCAGTATTCTTCTACAACTGTCACAGTGTCTATTTAAAATAACATTATAGATGAAACTGACTTGGATTGATTTGCCCTTTTTTCAGGAGAAAAAAGAAATCAAGTTATTTTGGAAACTGCCTAACCTTACCACCTCGGTATTTTCTCAGAACACCTTTTGCTTTTGTAGAAGATGGTTATCTGTGATTTTGCACAGTATTAAGCTCACCAGGAAACAGCTAGGCCCCCGTGAAATTTATCAACAACCAAGATCTACATAACATGTTCCAGAATACTTGCTTACATTCTTGTACAATATTTCTACTACTATGCTAATACCAATACAAAGAATGTAAAAAAAAAAATAAAAATTCTTACAGACTATTCATGCATAAGCATGAATTCATGCAAGGATGCTTGTTTTTTAATGACATTTTAAGGTCATGAATTATTCGCAAATAGTTGATTAAACTCTTAACAAAAAACAGCTTTTTAAAAAGATGCGACTTTAAGGCATGCACAACTGTGCCACCCACCCTATGCCATGGCATTTGTGCATGTGTGGTGTTGCACACAGAGACTTGTCAGGCAGGTTGAAAGCAGAAAAAAAAGGTTGAAAACAAATCTGAGTTTCCTGTTACATGTTTCATTATTTGCACCCTTAAATCAAAACCATACCAGAGGGAATCTGAGGTAAATTCAGTAAATCTATGCATTTGGAAAATATGAAAAACAACAAAAATACATTCAGCATGACCGCAAAGAGACATATAAGCAAAGGGCATAAACTCTATACTACAGTATTGCCTTGCAAAAGTATTCATACCCCTTGAACTTTTTTACATTTTGTCACACTGCAGCCAGAAATGTAAATGTATTTTATTGGGATTTTAACCAACACAAATTTAGCCCATAATTGTGAAGTGGAAGGAAAATTAATTAATGTTTTTTTTTTTAACAAATTAATACCTGAAAAGTCTTCTATATGTTTGTATTCAGCCCACTGAGTCAATACTTTGTAGAATCACCTTTCGCTGCAATTATAACTGCAAGTATTTTGGGGTATGGCCCTCAAAGCTTTGCAGATCAAGAATGAGCAAAAATGTCACTTTCTTGTTCGTAAAATAGTTCAAGTTTAGTCAGATTGAATGGAGAGAATCGCAATTTTCATGTCTTGCCACAGATGCTCAACTGGATTTAGGTCTGGACTTAGAAGAAAACCTGTTGGAGTCTGCAAAAGACTTTGAGAGTCGTTTAGGGTTATCCTGCTGGAAGATGAACCTCCACCGTACTCCTAAGACTTAAGACTATATTTGGCTCCATCCATCCATCTTCCCATCAACCATGACCAGCTTCCCTGTCCCTGCTGAAGAAAAGCATCTCCACAACCTGATGCCGCCACCACCATGCACAGTGTTCGTTTTCTGCCACACGTAACATTTCGCATTTTGGCCAAAAAGTACAATTTTGGTCTCAGCTGACCAGAGCACCTTTTTCCACATGTTTGTTGTGTCCCCCACATGACTTGTCGCAAACTGCAATTGAGATTTCTTATGGCTTTCTTCTTACCACTCCTCCACAAATCTGGCCTTTATGGAAAAGTGCATGACTTATAGTTGTCCTGTGAACAGATTCTCCCATCCGAGTTGTGGATTTCTGCAGCTCCTCCAGAGTTACCATGGGCCTCTTGACTGCTTCTCTTAATAATGCTCTCCTTGCCTGACCAATCAGTTTAAGTAGATGGCCATGTCTTGTTACTGCAAGTCTGCAGTTGTGCCATACTCTTTCTACATTGCTCTGTGACATGTTCACAGCTTGAGATATTTTTTTTTAATAACCTTTCTCTGCTTTAATCTTCTCCACAACTTTACCCCTGAGTCTTGGTGTGTTCATTGGGCTTCATGATGCCATTTGGTAACTAATGTTCTCCAACAAATCTCTCAGAGCTTCACAGATCAGCTGTATTTGTACTGAGATTAAATTACACACAGCTGGACTCATTACTTATTAGGTGACTTCTGAAGGCCATTGGTTCCACTGTAGTTTAGTTGGGGAGCTGAAAAAAAGCACGATATACTTTTCAGGTTTTAATTTATAAAAAAGAAAATATATATAATTTTTCTTGCACTTCAGAGTTCTGTCCCACTTTGACTTTGTGTTGGTCCATAAAATACCAATAAAATATATTTAATGTGGTTTGTGGTAGCATGACAAAATGTGAACAAAGTTCAAGTAGTATGAATACTTTTGCAAGGCCCTGTATCTCTATACCGTACTTATTCCACAGAGCAAAATATATTCACTGTACACACAGGAACACCTGCAGTTATCTAATCAGCTGATCACGTAGCAGCTACACAATGCATAAAATCATGCAGATACAAGTCGTAAAAGTCAAGATGTATTTCAGAAATTACTGATCTCCCAGGGCTTTTACACACATTCTGTAGAGATTAAACAGAATGGTGCACAATAACAACAGGATGGATTTAGTCAGTCATTGAATCACTCTTACAAATATGGTGAGAAAACAGCAGAAGGCCACATCAGCTCAAACTTCTGTTAGTCAAGAAGAAGAAATTGAGCCCATCATGGCACAGGTGAAGCTTCGAATGGGATTCAAGAGGTCTTTCTCAAGTCTTGAATTGTTTATTAAACAAGTTAGGTCTGTCGGTCTGGCCGATCAGAGATTGAGATAAATGTGCAGGTTTGCCTAATATACTGGACAACAAATTCGTGTTTAAACCCAATCCTGGAGCCTCCAATGGCCCTGCTCTTGCCCTATTAATGGCCCAAAAGTAATGGGACCAACCAAGTTCATAGGTCAGGTAACTTTTTAATATTTAGTTCTTTAGTCGATGATACACATTTAGCTTTATCTCATCAGTCAAGGGAATCTGTCCAGCACTCTGCGGGTTTTTCCGGGATACAGTATGTTTGGCAAACTCGAACACGGTCTTCCTGTTTTTGCAACTTATCGACGGATTACATCTTGCAGATCACTTCGTGTGCAATGACACAAAGCATGCAGCAACACCGTGGTTGAGGGAGAGAAAAAAAAAAAAAGGGACTTGCATGGCCTAGTCAGAGCTAAGAATTAAACCCTATTGAAAATCTGAGGAAAGACTGCACGCCACATGCAGTCTGCAAAGTAAAGTGGGGAAATACTGCAAAGTCTAGATGTGCAAATGTTTGTGCCCCCTTGAGAAGGAGATTAAGCTTCACCTGATTGAATTTACAAAATCACTTTTAAAGTATTTAAAAAAAAAAAAAAAAAAAAAAGTCCTTTGGTCCTTTTCCAAATCAGTGATTCGATTTTTTTTTTTTTTTGGTTTTTGTGTCCAAAACTGTGTCCATCTGTGTTTTCATTTTAGGCTGCAAAGCAACAAAAAGTAATTATTTAAAGGGGATGATTCATTTCTATACCCACGCTGCACCTAAACCTACCTTCTCCTGGGGGCTTTCTAGATCTGGTAAACTGTGAATGTTTTTTTTTTCTTTCTTTTTCTTTGCCAGAGCAAGATTTAGCACATTTAGCAGATTTACCACATTTGTCTTATGTGGTCTTCTGGGTTGTCTGATGTTCCTAAGTTCATAACTGAATGTTTTTAATGAATTTATTTGACCACAACAACAAAACTTTGGAAGCTCTCTGATGGGCTTTTCAGCATAATAATTGCTTGCTTCACTGGCAGTAACTATTCTTTAGACTTTTAACAACAGATTTCAAAATAAATGCCACCTTAGAATCATCTCTAGATCTTTTATCTGTAACCTGGAATAATGAGGGAATTCTACACGCCGGACATATAACAATTACCTGACTTAGATTAATTATTTAACAAGGGTAGGACTCACCAGAGATCACTTGATCCAATACTATCCTCAAATCTGTAAGTTCTTTGAAAGACTTCTTAGTTGAATAAAGACATTGACAGACATTATCCTGATACTAAGTTGTCGAGGCGACTTGTATTGTGAGATCACGATTTCATAAATATAATTTTTTTTATTTTGTTACAACTCTAAATAATTTGCCAATACTACTTGGAACGATGCGCTGCCAGGCAATGTGTGAACAGTTTAGAGTGCACCATCTGTAGGTTTAGAGGGAAACAGCAACGTTCTACTGCCTCAAATGCAAACAAATATAGATTACAAATACATTTTTAAAAAACGATTTTGGGGCAATACATAAACTGTCACACAAAAGAATTGCAATACATCACTGAATCAATATCACCCCTCCCCCCCAAATCCTTATTATTTAATTAATGTTATGGACTTACTTGAACTCTATGTTTTGTGCATATGTAAATACAAATACTTGCTAGTGAGCAGTAACAATGAAGTGTTGTTGCTCACCATGTTGCAGAGTCCCTCATGTATGGTGCAATCCAGAGTACCAAACTTCAGCTGACCATGAAGCTGAACAGAGGCTTTTCTAAGTTCAGGAAGCAGGGCACGACAGGGAGGACACCACTACAAAAAACACACACAGTTAACAAGGTAATCTTATTTAACAGAGCTCATAATACCTCGTAACCCTGGCAGAGCGCTCCAATCACCTGGTCAACTTCTTTTGTAAGTGTCAAGATCTACTGTACATACAAATGATTTGATGCCCAGGCATTTGCTGTAGCAGCTCTCAAACTATGGAATTCGTTACCATTGGAAATTCGATCGGTTATGAATCTGGCTTATTTTAAATCCAAATTAAAAATGCACTCCTTTACACTAGCTTTTAGTTTATAGTAGTTATATAATATTTTAGTTTATAGTGGTTAAATAACATTCTCTGAAAATTCTGTTTTTATTTTCTTAATGTTCCGTTTTTTCATATGTTGATCTATATTCTTAATGTTTTCTGAGCTTCTTAATATTCTGATTTAGGCTTTCTGTTTTAATGTCTATCCATTTCTTAATTTTCTTGATTTCTTTATTGTATGCGTTTATTTTTATTTTAACAGCTTGTGTTGATTTCATATTTTTCTTTTTCCTTTCTTCTTTATTCATTATGTCAAGCATTTTAGTTAACTTGAAGAAGTGCTATATAAAAAAGTTATTAATTAATTGAAGGTGCATGCTGGACCTTCTTTTTACACCAAAGCTTGACAGTCTACAAGTAATTCAGCATCACATGATTCCTCACATGGTCCATAACAGTGGTTTGCACTAGTGTTGTACTGATTATACTTCTAGCTCTGTGGTTTGTAATAATGGTATGCTCTTATATAAATAACAATTTGGGGTCTTCCTTAAAACAAACTAACCAACCAAAAAAAAAAAAAAAAAAGAGACTCACCGGGGCAAAGAAGTCAACTAGCCAAGGTTCTTTCTCGTCCTGAGGGAAATTCTCTGGCTGGAGAGTGGTAACGTGGGCGCTCACACTCTCTTTGGCAAACGCAACAATGTTATATAGTGCATCTTTACCTGAGGACAAATTACAAGGACAATTAGAGCCCAATGATAACATGACTGACCACCGAAAAAACATAGCGTTATTCGTTTCAAACTTGTATTATATTAGAGATAAGGAATTTTTTTTTCAAAATTTCATTGATTACTGTTGAACACCAGAGTTGGATATTTCACATGAACAGCAGTGAACATTTACTAATTGTGTGGAAGCAAGAAGGATCAAAACACTTCAAAGTATTTCCATAATTGTATTATTACTGAAAAGCCAAATGAAAAATGCAATAAACTCATTTTTATATAAAATCAAAAATTCTTCATCCCTTTTATCCTAGGGGTCAATACACTGGATCATTTGATCCATAAGATCTGGCACAGCTTTTACCCTGTAAGCACTTCCTGCCATTTTTTTCTTCAGGTCGGTGCACTACATGCAATGGCTTGGATGTATGAGGAATACAGTGGTGACTTGCCCCTAAAATCACTAAATCCTTACAGTGACGGAAATGAATTGGTTTTGAAACAGATTTCTCTGAGACATTGTTCAGAAAGCGAAATGACTGTTAGGTGTTTGAACGCACCGTGGTGTATCTCAAAGTTATGAATGCCAAGTCCTTTAAAAACAGCCACGCAGGGCTTCTGGATGTAGAGGGAAGCGCAAAGCTTTACCTCTGTCCTGCAGTCCACCTTCCCTACCTGCACAACCATTAGACACATTAAAGAGAAGGTTATATCCATGAAATAGCAGAAGAACAGAAATCTATTGATTAGAAAAATTGGATTTTTCAATATACTGTACATCGGTCAATTCCAGATTTGAACATAAAAAAGATAAGTCATGGCTAAAATATAACATCTTTATAAAAGCTCCTTATTATAAAATTAAGTTCCTATAACTTAAGTGCCATACAACCACTGGAACAACCCTTAACCTGTATGTGGTGGTCTTTGAGGAGAGTGCTGAGCTTTTTGTACTCATGGGTCGCCGTGTTCTGCTCTCCAAAGATGAAACTGATGAGCCAACGGTGTTGAGCCAACTTGTCCTGAAATAGCAAAATAAAACAAAAATTACAGCATTTGAATCAAGTTAGACATTCTATGCACTTTGCTGTTAGAGTCAAACATTAGTGTCATAGTCCAGGAAAAAACATCAGGTTTTGATGATGTGCAGAAGTTCTACCACTAAACAGACAATTTTTTTTTTTTTTTATGTTTAAAAACAAATGCGAACTATTGAATTGTGTCTCCACCTCACCTCATGTAAGGGTTGATAGGTCCTAATATTTGCCATCCCGATCAACAATATCATGATAAATAACACTTGTGAATCAACGATTTTCAGTTTCCATTATTAGCTGGATCATGATCAAGCAGGTGTTCATGTGGTTACTAATGTGTCTAGGGAGTCTACATAAATTCCTGTCTCTAACCTTTTCTGTCTAATTTTGAACTTTTGCCGTCTGGTCGGCGATACAGAGCACTGAAGGACAGTCATTTTCCCCCAGGCAATCTACCTCATAAACAATTAAATGTTCTCCCCACTGTGTAATAAAAATATGTGCACTACTAATATGTGCAACAGATGCAATACTACTGATATTTATTGATTTATTCCTGTTCTATTTGTTGTTGACTGTTTTGTGTGTGTGTGTGTGTGTGTGTGTGTGTGTGTGTGTGTGTGTGCGCGCGTTGTCTCGTGTGTGTGCGTGCGTCTCTGGAAGCTTCGGTCACCAATTTGTATGTGCAAATGTACTTGGCAAGAAAGCTCTTTCTGATTCTGTGTGTATATTACCCGTCATAAATAGCATCCTTTTGCGATTAGCTAATTAGCTAACCAATTTTTATGCGATTAACCGTGCAGCACTGGTTCTTATAGGAATCTGAAAACCTCTGATTACATATACATTTTTTTAGATAGCTTAAACTGTTTGATGTATGGTTTGTTCAAAGTAATAAGTGCCAAACTATGTGCACATCTGACCCACTCACCCTAAAGTGGTTCTTCCTCAAACTCTTGTTACAAAGCCAGAAGCATACAAGCGACTTTATATGCTGTAGAATTGAAATTTGCTTTCACTGAGCCCAAACCTTGTTCCAGCATGACAGCAAGATCCATGAAGACAAGGTTTGCAAAAGTTGATGTAGAAGAAATGTGAAGAAAGAAGAAAGAAAGGAGGACTTCCACCTCAATTAACAACTTTGGGATGAACTGGAACGCCGACTGCACCCCAGGCCTCCATGAGTGTCCGACCTTACCAATGCCCTTGTAGCTAACTTCTCTTTGATCTCAAATGGTGCATGTAGGTGATGTTCCAGTGTCCACAAGATAGCAGTCTTTAGTTTAATATTGCTGTCCATTAGTCTACTATACTTACAGAACAAGGTGGTATGACTTAGGAAGAAATAAAAATGTGTTTTAAATGTCTAAAGATGCAATAATGTGCTGCATCATTATACTTAAACCTTCGTGCCAAGTTTGTTATTAGTCAGCTTCACACATGCAACTCTCAAAAAGCAGAGGGTTCTTTCCTGTTAGCACTTCAAAAGCAGGACCCCCTAACCTGAACACATTCACTTAAATGTGGTTAAACCTCTGAAACATCTGATGCATCCTGGAAATGTAGACTCTGAGCATGCACACAAGCATGTCCACTGTTTGCAAGTTCTTCTTTAGAAGTTCTAGAGCAAGCATGATTGTGTGTTAAATGTAAGAAAAGGAAGTGATATCCTGTAATTAAAAAAATAAATCACTTGGCTCAAATAAAGCCCGTGTTATTATAGTTCATGTGCAGATCCGTTACCTCAAAGCTCTGCTTGGTCAGAATCTCCAGGTCAGGCATGTGCTGCAACACTTGTGCGTAGATCTCTCTGGCATCCAGTGTCTTCAGAAACTATCAAAGAAAACCAGATCCAGCATTAGAGTTGAGGGGTATGGAAATAGAATATGCATTGATGTATTTAAAAGTTTATCAATACTGAATACCAGGCAATAGTGAATAGGGAAATAATGGTAAGTATAGGAGAATTGTAAAAAGCTTGTTGTGATGAGAATAAATACTCTAGCATTAAATAGTGCTGGAGGATTTTCTCCATTAATGCGGTTACTTTAAATTAATAAAACGGACAGCATGGCCCCGAGGACGTCTAGGAACACATTTAAGAGGGTTGTAGAATCTATTTAAATAAAAATTTGAAATAACTTGAAAATAATATATTTACTAATTAACAATATTATTTGACATACAGTAATGTCTTTGCTTTTCAATACATTTTGTCCATCTGTCAAAAAGCTTTCATATTCCCCTCAATAAAAACTGTTTTAGCCTATAATATCCCACTGTCTTCATTTCAGCCGAAGTGAATCTATGTCCACGTATGGCTGCTTCCAGGAGACCAGACAGGTTAAAGTCTGATCGAGCGAGGGCAAAACTATAGAAATAATGCGCCATTTGGATTGCAGTCCTCCGAGTTTAATCCAAAGTTTAGGTTTCAGCTCTTCAATAAGCATCTCACTGTAATAAGCACTTGTTGATTGTTGAACTTTTTTCCCCTAATAAAAATGTTCCAATACTGGTCCTTGAGAATCTCAAAAAAATTTTCAGCTGAAGGTTGACTTTTGACCTAATTCTTAGTTGGGCAATTGAGGATATTTCCGGATGTTAACTTCACCTTCCTTAAGGTACCGATCCAAATTTTGTTTGCAGACATGCACAAACTTTCTCTAGTCTTCAATATATAATGGCATCAGGTGCACACTGCATGCTGCTTTACTTTCTTGCCATTCACAAGTGCGCCGTCCGTTTTTGCGCCACTGCAGTAACAAAGGAACTGATGTAACACATTCACACCTGCAAGTGACTGGGGAGAAGTAGCCTTAAAGAGACAGCGCTGATAAGACCGTGCAGTCAACAGAAGTTTTAATATAACTGGAGTGTAGATAATTTTTTACTTAAGAGATATGGAGTTTGTACAAGTTCGAAATTTATTTAAGATGTATTTCACCAGGCAGAATTACATCATTTCTGACTTCGCCCCATTTGAAGGAGAAAGAAGCGAACAACTGTTTTACTGTGACAAGCTGTAAAGTGCCTGAAGATTATTTTTGTTTATGTAACAACCTCAGCAGCAAACTCTCTTCTTTTTTAGTTTTTACGCTTGAATGATTCCTAGATCACCATGTGGCCTAACAAACAAAAACATTCGTCTGAAACTGCTCAGGTAGAGGGACGGGACTAAAAATTAGAGTCATAAAAACCAGCCATAAATGAGAAGTCCTTTAAGAAGCATGGAGAATTCCTGTTCAATAAAGCATTAAAAATACAAAAAAAGTCTTCTTTGGAAGCAAAAGTAAGAAAAGAGTGGCGTCTCAAAACGTCTCCACAGTACTGTATATTGATTCATACAAAGAATATACTGCATATACACTTGTATATACTGTAACTCTTTTTAAAGATGTTTGGGTGATGTGATGTTGCTCTGTAAACAGTTAAAAGAATTCTGAATAAAAGAGAATAACTCTTTGTTGCTGTGGTATTTTACATCATGAAAGACACAATCCATGTGTACGCTATAGGAAAGGGAAGAACGGTTCACTGAGTTTTGCAAAAAAAATAATAATGCCATCACCACTAGGTGATAGTGTAATAGTGTAACTAGGTGATAGCCTTTACATCTCACTTTTACTAGAGCCATTGGTTGCACTGTTTGCTACAGATAGTGCGGTTACTATTCTTGATCACTTAGTCCACCTAGATACCTTGATTCTTTGAAATAAAAAATTAAAAAAACACAAAGAAATGTATCTGCCTTTTTTGTGCATTCCTTATATGGCCAGGAAATTAATCGCCAGTTTCCCACTGTTTGCAAGTTTATACTATTGTATTTGATTACAAGTTAAATTAACAATAATAATAAAATGATATTTTCTTCCTCGCCTCACTGTAACGTAAAACGAACTGAAACATTTTCAAAACTGAGGAATGTAATAAACTGTGACTTTTGCATACCACTACATCCCTAATAATGATTCATTTGTACTACTTACTACAAAATGTAGATTTTGGAATGAAAAAGGTGGAGGTGGTAGAGAATAAAAAAAAAAAGAGGTGAAAGAAAAGCAGAGAAAGAAAAAGAACAAGAATTGTAATAAGGAGCAGAAGAAAGACACTAATCGAAAGGAGTAGAAGCGTGAGGAATGGATAGAAGATCAGGAGGAAGCCGTATTTATACGACAGTGGTGAAGTGGGATCTTACCAGCACGCTGCCCGTCTGTGTGAGGGAGCTGCCGGGGGGAAACAGAGCTGTTGCGCTGGTCGTGATGTCAAAGCTTTCACACAGACCGGAGTGTAAGGTGCAGTCCATCCAGCCTACTTTTACCAAGCCAATCTACAACACATACACGCACACATAGATTTCAACAGCTCTGAAATGGTGCGTCCTCTGAAGATGTGATTAAAATAAAAGGAAATAAATCAAATACCTACCAACATTCCAGCCAGTTTCTGTCTCGTCCGAGACTCCAAACAGTCTATACGTTAAAAAAAAGGAACTTAATATTAGTAATCACCAAACTAAAATGAAGGTCAGACTAAATGAGTAAGAATTACCACACTGTATAAAAAGATAACACCCTGAACTGGATTGTTTTGTACAACAGCATGGTCTGATGTGCATTATTCCACTTATTATAACACACAACTATTTCAACCTTTACTGTGTTTCAACCCACCATGGAATGACAAAGTGTGGTTATTTATGAGTACAAAGGGCGTGCAAGTAAAACCAAGACTAGTGATTACATTTCTTGTGAATGAAGATGTGAAACTGATTGACGTTTAAAGAAGACTTCAAAGACACTACGGAGCAGAAACTCTTAGCTACAGTAAAAGATTTGAACTTTTTAAAGAAGGCTGTGTGTCCGTGAATGATGATCCTGTCCGAGGCAGTTCAAAGCCAACTACAGTCATTTCCATGAACATTCTGTGAGTGGAAAATCAGATCAACCAACATTCACGAACACCACTTGCACAAATGTAACATAATGGGCAAATACACAATGTTCAAGTCAGACTGAGACTTGTGACATAGGAGCTCCCCCTCCACAGTCCTGACCATGCTACAAGCCATTTCCACACGCCTGGACCATTAAAGGAGTTCCTGGGAGGCCAGTGTTTCAGACGTGAAGCAGGCAGTCTGAATAAGCCGGCAGTGAAGGGAAAAAAAAAAAAAAAGCAATCTTTCTACCTTGATGGTATCCAAGCACTAGTGAAACACATTAGAGTATCAGGGGATTAAGTGGAATTCTTAGAGTATCAGGGTATTACAGTATATTGAGAAATAATGGTAGTTTTGCCCTTATAAATGTGGTCTGCACAATCAAAAGTCCTGTTTTGACTTGAAAGCATTCGTAGTAATGTTTATTCTATGAAATATCAGGTGTGACCGGTTAGTTCCTGTTATCACTTATGTTTTATGTAATCACTTCCTCGTTAGTCTTCTCCTGTGTCCCTGCAGTGTGACTTTGTGACCCCTACACATACACTAAATTGTGCTGAAGGAGTTCCTCTATTGTGAAAAATATACAAAGCACTGTGATTGTTAAAAAGCTCTATAAACATCATGCAAATCTTCACCACATCAGCAATCATACATTTTTCTTTGCTGAACATCAATGTCGTATTGTTAATCAAATTACTTTTCATCTTATTGTACATCGTGTAGAGTAACACTGTACAAAATCCTTGAGTATTCTTTTTACTAAATAAATGTCACGTATCAGAATGAATGCATTTATTTTATCAACTGGGACCACTGTCTGAGCCGTGCAGTTATTTACAAGCTGTGTGTAAAACCACAGTAAGTAAACTTAAAACTATTTACTGGCACACAGTGTGGCACACAGATGAAGTAAACCTATATCACTCAAAGTTAGCTCCCTAGAATGTTGCCTAGTATCAAAATAAAAAAAAGGCACCTCAATCGAAAACATTTTAGAAATATGAAAACTTGTTGACAGATGGACATAGAAAGGCAAGGTGGTCATGTCTAAAAATTATGTACAGTATTTGTTTTTTTCTAAAAGTAAATTAAAATTATTTTTATAGCTAATGTGCAGAGTAATTTTTAACTCAACTTCATAGACATTACGGTACATATATAGCTAAAAGAGATTCACAGATACTGACCAAAACCCCACAACAGAACACCACATCACCCTGATCACCACAGTCCTCCTATCCTGACGGGGTTCTGTCTCACAATAAAAATCACTCTTTAGTTAAGCTAAGCTGCTGGACTCTTACCACCGGTGTCTGCACAGAAGGTTATGAGCCACCCCATTTTAGCGGCAAATGCTTGTTCAATCTCAGTGAAAACATTCCCTGTGAAAAAAGATCAGATATTGAACATCTTGGTTAGCGTACACTAGCGTGATAAGGGGATAATGATAACTGCTGGGTGTGAAGATGAGTCATGGTACCTTGCCACAGCTCTGTCACTTTTGTTGTCACAAACTGCATTGCGAACTGGGCGAGGCTCGCCTTGGAGCGGTCGCCGTAGAATTTCTCTGGGATCTGAAGACGAGGAAATAGAAACAATCGATTTTAACAGCGTGGTAACAGAGTGTATGCTACCGATTTCGATTCAGCCGATACTAGGCTGATCAGGCGGAGAAAAAAAAATAAGTCAATCCTAGAAAACATGTAGAACCACTGTAAGCAAAAACAAACTTTTTTTTTTTTCCCCTGTAGGATTTCTTCTTAAGACATACAGATGCTGATTTGTGCTTGGGATCATCTATTTCCATGAGCTCAGGGTAAACTCCTGCACAGAAGGCCTTATTATCTGTCTCAAGAATATTCTGCAAAGCAACTGTGCTTCTCAGACACACATCTCAACCTTGGCTTTATCAGTCCGAAGCAAGAAGCGTTTTTCTACTCTTTTACAACTTTCATACAATAATTTTTTTTACGCGATTACTGATGCCTGTGGGTCACATGACCCAGCTCTTTAGTTTATCTTTATATCTCTGATCATTAGTTCATCAGAATGATGAATCTCAAATCGCTTGGATAAATTTGGATAAATTTTTCCAACAGCAAAATTTGCTTCCCTGAGCTTATGATTCTTTCTTCTTGATTTGATGTAGACACATACCCAAGTAATTAAAAACACCAAATCTTATTAATCTTAACTGATTAGACTAATTACTAAATAAGTGATTATAACTTATCTTAACTAAACGTTGTTAGTCTTTCTGCTGCTCCCGTCAAAGGGATCACCGCATTTTTTTGTTCTCATCTAAGCTCATTTGTTTGTTCACAGAAGATAAGGTTATACTCACTGCATCACTAAATGGACATAGAAAGGCAAAGAGATCATGCCTAAAAATGATGCATTTGTTTTTTTCTAAAAGTAAAGTAAAATTATTTTTATAGCCAGAGTGCGGAGTAATTTTTGACCTCACATACAGACATTACGGTACATATATAGCTAAATCTAGATCTCAAAATATATAGCTAGATCTCAAATAATTTACATCACATGCTTCAAATTCACATTCTAACTGGTTGGCAAATTCCTCCTGGTTGCGAGGTTTACATTGTATGTACTGTTTGTTCTAATACATCACCTTTTGTCATAGAAACAACTAACTTTTATAGTGGACACTCCATAAATATAAATGAAAATAAAATAAATAAATAAAAATGAATTATAATCAGTGGCAGTGCTTTGTATCAGAGATTTTAGCTTTAACTTCGGGTTTTCTGCTACAGGAAATCGTTCAGGATGAGGGGTTTTGTGGTTTCTTAGTGTCAAGACATGCTTATTAACTTCTCGAGAAAGAACAGAAGAAAGGCTGGTCGGGAAGTCGTTGTTTATAGCTATTATATTAACACTGATGATGGCAGGAATTAACTTGACTCACAAACTTTCAATGTTATTCGAAACGAATAACGACTACGATATGACATTTACATCATAATTAATTAAAACAAAAACGAAGAGCTGTGAAGTAAGGGGAAAGAAATAGTTTCGTAACTGATGTATATGCTGTTAAAAATAAATAAACAAACAAACCAGATTTTGATTAATTTGCTTATAATGGCATCCCTCCATGGGTTTTAAATGTTAACAAACTGGAACGCTTTGTCTTTCCAATACGTTTCCTGTTATTGTCTCGTATATCACAGCATAGCACTCTAAATGAAAAACTGCTAATAAGGAGGTTTCCTTTAATATAATGAAAGTAGTAGAAGAGCATACAGATCTAGTTGGTGTTTATGAAAAATACAAGCATCGAGTAATTTTTTTTTTTAATCAGCTCCTCAATTTTATTTTGAGGAATTAATTCATTAAACTGATACAAGAGACCTGTTGCATTCTTGAATCAAAAGGTCTGCATCATATCTGTATAACAGAAACACATGAACAGTAGCGTAGCTCCAGCGATGACAGTGATTTCTGATTTATATTACACTACTGTTTCTATAGTAACACATAATCCTTAAGACCAATAATGAACCGACTTAAAAAAAAAAAAAAAAGTGGGTGTAATGAAGTGTTTCTTTAGAAATCTCAATCATTTGTGCTTTGAAACTTTTCTGGCATCTGAAAGCCCTCAGGAAAAAGGAGGTTCCACTTTCTGGTTTCTTAATAAAAATGACAAACTGGGTTTTTTTTTTTTTTTAAAGAAAATACTGCTAAAGGAATGATTGTTTCAAAAACTGTCTCACACACTATTAAATCTAACTATAACTCATGTGGTCTCATTCTTACACAGACACACACAGACACACACAGACACACACAGACACACAATGTGTGTGCGTTTGGTTATCATTAGATTCACCATAAGACTGCATGTATACATGTTACTTTCTCACCATGTCGGCTCTGAAGATGAACAAGCTCGGGTAGCTGCTGATGCCTTTACTGCGACACAGCCTGGTGTTGTCTCCGCAGTTTACCGCACTGACCCGGATCACGCCGTCCATCTCTTTTGCAAATTCCCTCCACTGTACGGTTTTGACCGTGCATGTTGATCAGGAGAAAATAATAATACAGAAATGTACAATTTCACAATGATTTCCAAAATCATGCAAGATTTAGTGCTAGCCTTTTTTTATTCATTCAATTTTATTCTAATTGTCTTTCCTGTTTGGTTTTACCATATGCTACGTTTTTAGCAGTACTATCACTAATGGTAGTATTAGCAGTAAAGCAGTTGCGTCTCACCAAGGGAGCCAACTCGTGACAATGGGAGCATCGGGGATAGTAGAAATTCACAAACCAAACTTCGCCGGAGTTCACTGCTGCGTCTGCACACAACAATATAACAAATTATACGGTAAGTTATATAGAACATATATATTTGGTTAGTTCAAACCAATTAATTTGTTTGGACAAGTAGAATTCCATGAGTGTTGCAATAGAGCACAACACAGCAATGTTTAACTACGTTTAACTTTAACCACTCTCTTACAGTTGTTCTTATAATCCCTAAATACACAACTGTACATAACACTAGTTCCACCTGTTGTGGAACTACAAGGATGAGTCAAAAATGATCAACACTCTGGATGTAGAATTTATAAGAATTAACTTTTAGAAAAGACAAGTACATAATTTTTCAGCATAATCTCCTTCTCTTTCAATACACTTTGTCCATCTGTACATACGTTTTCATATTTCCTCATTAAAAATGTTTCAGGCTGAGCTGCAAGCCATGAATGCACCGCTGTCTGCTTCTTAATCAGACGTGAATCTTCAGAGGACATCAGGACATCTGAAGTTTAGGCTTCAGCTCTTCAATAAGCGCCTCACTGTAACGATCACTGCTGATTTTCCTGATAACGTAACAATACCTGTCCTTGAAAATCCCAAAAAACTGTAAGGATCCATTTTCCAGCAGATGGTTGACTTTTGAACTTTTTCTCAGTCGGCGATTGAGGATGTTTCCGTTCCAATAGTCTGCTGTTTACTCTCAGACTCGTAGTGATGAATCCGTGTGTCATCAGCAGTAATGATTCCCCTTAAAAAAAAAAAAACCTTCACCTTCCATGGAGCATTGATCCAAATTTTGGTTGCAGATATCCAAACCCTTCTGTTTATGCACTTTTGTGAGTTTTTCCAACACCGGGTACACCCTCAAACCACAAAAAAATAAAACAAAACAAATCACTGCACGCTACTCTTCTTCCGTGCTAAATCACAAGTGGTGCATTACAAAGGAACTGATGTGACACGTTCACACCTAAACAGCAGTTTTAATATAAACGGAGTGCAGATAATTTTTGACTCTTGACTGAGATCATGTCTGTAGAAGAGGGCGAATGACGCTCTCCTCTGGAACACGAATAGCAGCTGTGTCTCAGAGGAAGCACATTAAAAGTCGTACTGTAATGGGAAGTGCTGGATAGGATACACAAACAGACATAAGAGATAAGGAAAAACAAAGACAGAATGTGATAATGATCTCCTCACTCACCAAAATCTCCTCTGTCCAGAGTAGTAACCTCTGGATCATCATCATAAATGCCTGCAAAACACAAGTCATTCACTCAGAAAACAGCTGTATAGGGTCATACACTTTCAGTACCATGTCTCCGGTATGAAACTTTTCAAACAGGAACAATCCGCCGCTGTACTGAATTGTAACGGGCTTTACTTAGATCAGTATCGGTATTATACTTGCACATAAATAGACCTGAAATACTGGATCGGAGTCAGATCAGGTTCCCTGCAGATGTGACTCTCCATATCTCTAGTTTCTTACCGAAATCGTATCTGTAGTAGTTCCAGCTTTCGTATCTGCCTCCCTGCTGCTCGTCCTGCAGACCCTTCTCTCCATACTTATCGTATTTCTTCCTCAGGTCTTCGTCTTTCAGCACCTCGTACGCTTGGTTGATCTTCAGGAACTTCTCGTGGGCCGTGTCATCGTTCTAGTGTGTTTGTGAGAGAAAGAAAGCAACCGTTATAATCAAACATTCAAGAAAAATCACTGATTAGTAACAGACAGACATACTGCATCTTTCATACTTCCTTTGCCCTTTTCTGGAATAAGAAGTGCCTAACGGTAAACACACAATGACACCATGATCAACCACAATTAAATTGTGGAACGTCTGCAAAACAAGTAAGACAGGTTTTAGCGGCTATCAGTAAGTAGCCCTTCCTGGAGCAATGGGACCCCCCCCCCAAGTCAAAAATATCAATTATTGATACTTATTCCATAAATGCTAAACCCTAAGCCCACTCCAAGATCAATCTCAAGTGGTTCTTGGGTTCATTAGGCATCATGTGGCAGCTACTGTATAAGTGACTGTATGTGGAAATTATATCCAGGAAGCAATGCTGGTTTACTCTGCACGTCTCTGAAACACTAATTATACTGCAGATCGGTAGACAGATAGGTAGAAAGATTCCTTCATGATACACAGTGGCCACAAAAAGTATCCGAATTCCGAGTTGCTTATACAGATATACGCAGGAATTTACTTTCATAACAAGACAGTTTATTTAAAAGGGAATGTACTATGCAGATTTAGCTTTTTGGTCATTGTTAGACTAAGGTAGGTCTCCATTGTACATATACAAACATAAAAACAAGAGGGAAACATTTTATTTATTTGAGCAATGATGAGCGGGCCCAAGCACCTGCACCATCGCCGGCCAGACAACCGGTGTGCTTATGAGAATACTAAGATCACCAAAACGCCCTGGACGCAAGAAAATATGATGTCACTGAGGCAGTTATTAGACAATTTTCAGCACAAGTTTGTGTGATGCTTTAAAAAAAAAAAAAAACATTTTTTAAAAAGGCATCTCACTATAACTTCACTCAATGTAATTTCACTCATACTGAGATTGTTGAGGTTACCAATATGATGTAATACATCATATAACTAAATAATTATATATATTTATAAATATAAAATTTATAAATCTATATAAAGTGTAAAAAACAAAAAACTTTTTTTTTTTTTTACACTTTTTGCCATAAGTTTGAGACCTCGTCACAGCTGAACCTTTTAAGATATCAAAGAGATCATATGGGCCCGGTTTGATATGGGCCTCGGATAAGTATATCAGATTAAGCCTCTTTTGCATAAACAAATACAGATTCTGAAGAAGTTGCAATACTTGTATGACTGACTGCTATCAGTTTTTATATCTATTGTCTTCTTTATATATACATATACTTAAGTTCCAAGTTAAGTCTCACTTCAACTAATATATATATATATATATATATATATATAAAAGATCTAAAAGTGTAAAACTCCCTCATGCGCTCTTCCTTCTCCTGTAAACAGATGGTGCAACAGTGAATGGCCCAGTGAATAAACAAACAGAAGAGATTATGGAAGGCACAGGACTCAAGAATATTAAAAATATCCAATTTATGTGAAATTCACTGCATGAGAGACAGATTTTTATATGTTACATATGTAACACACACACCAGTTGATTTGTGACTGAATGCAAGATCATTCTGTTAGCTGTTGATTTTTATTTAAAGTAAATACCTCCCCATACACAAATAAAACAATGCAGTTTAACAAGATTTTTATCTTCTGTTGTATATTAAACAGCATAGTGATAGCTCATTCAAATTATCAATAATTATCGAGATCAACGGATATGAGATATGTTTGCCTTATTGCACACCCCTAGTTTGAAAAAAGTATTATCTAAGAGGTATTTCACTGGAGAATTAACAGACTCACTTGAGGGAGCACTCAGCTCTTTCGCTAAGTCGTTAAAGAAATAGTACATTCTCAATAATACTAATAAAAGATCAGCCAAAAAAGATCCATTCAGGACCATCTGGTTAAAAGCAAAGAAAAAGGGATGTACTCGAAGAGGGACGCAAGTTTTGAGAACTGTTACCTCTTTGCGCAAAGAATGCCACTTTATTCACCTGATTATATTTTTATATTTCATTAAAAAATGAAAACATTCCAGAAAAGGACCAACATTTAATATGGTTTCATTTCACCAACTGGGTTTAATCATTTAATGTCCAGTAAATGGATCTCCAGGAACTGAGTTTGAGACCCCTGATCTAGAGGCTACCTTGGGAACAATAGAAGAGATGCAAGATGAGAATACACCCTGGATGGGACATGGGTCTGTCATAGATCCCACGTGGACAAACACAGAGAGACATTAATCATGCTCGTTTCTACCTTTAAACTACTATAAAAGCATTAGAGCAGGGGTCTCAAACGCAGTTCCTGGAGGGCCGCAGCCCTACAGAGTTTTGTTCCAAACCTGCTCCAACATACATACCATGTAGTTTTCAAATACGCCTTAATGACTTGTTTAATTGGATCAGGTGTTTTTAATTATGGTTGGAACAAAACTCTGTAGGGATGCGGCCCTCCAGGAACTGAGTTTAAGACCACTGCATTAGAGAAAACCAGAGATCCAGAAGTGACCGAATTTAAAATACCACTTTAGTACACAATACATTTCCCTCATTCCTAGTTAACATACTCACCGGATTCTTATCTGGATGCAGCGTAAGAGCGAGCTTCTTGAAGGCCTGTCGAATTTCTCGGGCGCTTGCTTCTCTCGAAATCCCCAGCAGCTTATAGTAATCCTCATCCGAGTGGATCGTCATTGCGAGCCACATCAGGACAAGTAGGAACAGCAGGGACTTCATGGAAAGAGTCACACCGTCCCGGAATACCGGTGAAGATGATCTCTGGTGTCCCATTGCTCCAGGGAATTTTAAGCTTGGTGGGTTAAAATACAGATCTCATGTGCAGGAGGGAATCCTGAGCAGACAGATGTGAAGTTATGATTTGCAGTGTAGACATAAAACGCTCAGACGTACATGTTTACTTACACAGGGTGGAGTTTCTGCAAACTTTGATAGCAAAGCGAATCCTGGAGGCAACAGGAACTGCTTACAAAAAATGGCAAATACTAAAAATATCTATACATATATATATACATACATATACACATAAAACACATTTATAATAACATTAATAATTGTTAAAATATCAACTGTTATGTTGTTTTATATATATACATTCTTTGTATTATGATCTTAAATATAACCTCTTTCACGCAAAGCACTTTTGAGTTGTTTTTCTCTCCCTCTTTTAAACCTAAAACTTGAAAAGTAAAAAGAGTGGACAAACTGCCCTCACTTACACGTAAACTGATACCTAGTCTTTGGCGTTACGTTTCCTACCCTTATTCTACCTCCTCCCCGGTGATTGGCTATAAGTTTGCACACCGGCACGTGCAAGAGCAAGCTGCAGCCAATTAGACCTGGACGCGACCTACTAATAGCCAACGGAAAAAAAAGAAAGGCGGGGCATGTTGGAAAACGGGTGCGGAAATCAGGCAGACCCCGGCTAAGCTAGTGCAAAGGAATAGCTATAACTGTTAACTGTTAAGCTGTAAATATTACGTTGTAAATAAATGAAGCACGGTTGAAATAATTGCCTGGACGAAGATGATAAACCATACTTATTAATTTATACTTAGAACACAGGGCTATAACACGAGCTAGCTAAAAAAAAGTTTGGCTAACTAACGATAAACAGTCCTTTCTACGTATTTGTTAATGATACAAAAACATATTCGGGTGTATGATTTGTTTCTAATATGACTAATATATCATGTCGTGTATTCGAATATTATTCTTATTAAGTTGAGAAGTTGTTGCCATGGTGATGTGATGAGCTTGAGACAGAGGTAAATTCAAACAAACAAACAAACATGCAAATTACCTTTTGATTACAAAATGCTGTGACAAAGCTGAAGCTAGTCTTAATATAACTTTCTTTCTTAAAAACTTGTTTTCATTTTATATCCAAAACACACTCCACACACAGCCTGCAGCTGATGCCGGTATCCTCTCCGCCCATACACACACACGCGCGTGCGTCGCGCTCTGCGTGACGTAATAACGCGACTTCCGGTTTCTGGTTCCTGCTTGTTTTTTTCGTTTTTCTATATCATTATTTATATGAATACAAGAAATGACTTGTATCAGAACATTGGTCAGAACAGGCTCTTTTTAAATTATGTCTTTACGTTCCATACATTGGAGAACCAGAAACCAGTCCCAGAAAAAAAAAGACTGAAAACGTATATTTATTCTTCCTACATAACTGATATTAAAATATCTATTACAACATAATTTTATCATGCAGTGCTGGCTGGACAGTATTTAATGACATATTTGCTGTACTTGTATATCTTCCTGAAGTTTAACCTGTGCAATCAAAATGCTGAGTAAAAGAGATGTTATGAACGGTTATGTGCTGCATTTAATAATCTATTTAAAAAGTAAGCTATAATAAGCTAGTTGCTCTATTTAAGCACCTTCACCAATAGATATTAATTAGGAAAGGTAAACTGATTACTTAATATTTTCACCACTGAAATAACAGCGCTGAAGTGGTATAAGTGAATGTTAATACGCTAAAGACATTTTAAGACAAAACTTCATCTTTATCCGATCTACTTTTTTGATTTCTCATCTGTGATTCACTCTCCACTTACCGAACAGGGAGTGTATTTGGCTGACGATTAAAAAAGAACAACAGCGTAAAACAAGAGGTCAGATACTCAACCTTACAAAATTTTATTTCTTTGTATCAATAGGTTAGACAGCGAGTTATGTTGTACAGAAAAACAGGCAGACATGTACATGGATTTGCTCCTGAAATAATAATAATATCACTGATTACAATAAAAATGATCAGCTTAATTTTAGCTTTAATTTTTTAACTTTTCTATTAACTCTTTACCTGTCAACAATAGGCACTTATGGTAGTTCATCATATTGTGCACGTAATTACATACACACCAAAGTTTAACTATTCATTCTTTCATTGTCTATACTGCTTATCCTATAAGGGTGAAAGGAAGCCTGGAGCCTATCCCAGGCAACTTTGGGCACAAAACGGGGTACACCCTGGACAGGATGCCAATCTGTCGCAGGGAGCTCACACCTCCTGATTCACTCACTACAGGCATTTTGGGAACACCAATTAGCTTAATCTGCAGGTCTTTGGACTGTGGGATGAAATCTGAGAGGAAACCCACCAAGCACAGGGAGAAACCCTGGAGCTGCAAGGCCACAGTGCTAATCCCTACACCACGGTTAAAAGTTAATTTGATGATACCTTCTATTCAGTTGTAGATGCCTTTTACAGTAAGTCATGGACTGTCTGTAAAACAAGTTATTCCCTGTCATCATTTTTGTTTTATTTATTTTAAATGCTCCTTACACCACAGCCTTTTGCAAACAATTATTATTTTTATTTTTAAATGAATGATCCATCATGATCTTTAACTGTTAAAGTACATTTAATGTTGTGGACGATCTCTTAGACAAGTTAGTTCCTGTTCTCACTTAGCAGCAATAAATAGAGATTTTATCTTTTTTTTTTGTTTATGCAAATAATAGGACAAACAAAAAAAAATGCATGCCTGTCTTTTACATAGAACCTGAATGTTGGGGGGGGGAAATACTGTCAGAATGGACTTACATTACAATATACTGACAGCTGCAATATATGTTATATAAATGCCAGTTTGGCACTGGTCTATTTTATAAAATGTTTTCTTTACAGGCACACAAAGATCCTTCTGTAATGTTAATCGTTTATTAATTTAAAACAAAGTATTTGGAACAAACATGCTGTATGTTTTTTGACATTTGGCCTCTGTGCACCATGCCATGGAATTTTAAATTAAACACTCAAGCTTTAGTTAAAGGGTTTGACAAAATGTGTGGTATTAATCATTCAGTTCAATTACTGTATTTTGATACCCACCCCCATTTTACCAATTTTAGGGGGCTCCTAAAGAATGGAACAAATGCAGACTGACATGCAGATTCATGGGCAGGTGTGGCCTGTTCCCTCATTACTCCATGACTAATCAAGTAAATAAAAGTCTGGGTGGTGGTTCAGATTTTTTACATTTGCATATGGTAGCTGTTGACTCACCTTCTCCACATAAGGTCCAAAAGAGTGCTCACGCAAGTGAAAGAGGCCATTGTACACCCATTAATGAGATAGCAAAGACATTGAGAGCGGCCAGTACAAAAAGCGTGAAACATCCTTTAAAAAAAATAATTAACTGGCAAGCTCAGCAACAGCAAAAGGCCTGAAAGACCAGGGAAGACTGCAGAATTCTGCCCATGGTGAAGAATAACCCTGTAACAACATCTAGCTAGATAGTTGTCAAATAGACCATTTACCATGCTTCACAACACTGGAAACTCTCATGAAGAGAATAACCAAATTAGACGTCTACAGAAAACTTGGCAGAAAACTTTGGACTAATGAAATCAAGATCAACTTGAACCAGAATGATGAAAAGAGAATAATGTGGGGAAAGAAAGACCAGCTCGTGATGCCAAAGGAACCAGGTCACTGGGGTTTATTATGTACCGCCTGCTGTTAAAAGCAGGAGAAGTTTCTGCTTGTGTATAGGAGTACTCTCTGTTCAGATTAAGCCAAATATACTGCAAAACCAATATGATGCTGCTCATATTGCAGGCAATGGAAATGAGATATTGTTCACTGGCCAGTCAGTTACGTGATCTCCACCCAACAGATTTTTCTCTCACTAAAGACATAACTGAAGGCAGAAAGACCTACAAACAAACAACATGTGAAGGAAGCTGCAGTAAATACCTGGCAAAGCATCTCGAGGGAGAAAACTCAGCATTTGTTCCTATCCTTAGTTTCATAATTCAGACAGTCCTTGACTGCAAAGAATATTCATTAAAGTGTTAAAGGCAATCCTTGTGCTTGTAATTACGTTAGTTTGTTGCATTAATTATGAGCCCCCAAAAATGGTATATGAAATGGATATGAAAACGGCTGGCATTCCTGGATCGTTAATGCCACACCTTTCCATACCTTTGAATTAAAGCTGAAAGTCTTGACTTCACTCACATCTTGAGTGTGTGATTTTAAAACCCGTGTGTGGGTGAGTGTGTGTGTTTTTTTTTTTGATGGGTGTGAAAATGACTGATAACAATGAAGACTGATTGCTATATGATTATATTTTATTTGCTACAGTACTTCCCCCTACACATGCATGCTGCAAGTGGAACCTTTTGAAAAAAATCTCTTATCAGTGTAATATAAATGAAAAGGTTTTGGCAAATTCTGCAGATTGCTATCAGTGAGTTTTAAGATTTCCTCCAGCACCTGTCTTTCATGACTCATTTATGGATTATATAAAACACTTCAAACATGACAAGCTTGAGGCTTTAAAGCAATGTGAATCACACAAAGCAAGAAATAATTTTAACCTTTTGAGACTGAAAACACGTGTTTAATTATTTTAACATTATTGTAGTATGTTTTTTAAAAAATATTTCATAATATGTTCATGTTCGTATAACACTGAAATGTTAAATGTAAAACATTAATATTTCTAGATTAACTGTAATTTTCTAAAATTATATTTCATATATTAGGATGATCTATTTAAACCTCTCCCAAGTGTATTTTTCTGTTTCCATCTGCAAAGTAAGATAAGGTTTTGTTTGTAACCCCATGCCCCTTGGGTGTAGTTAAAATAAGAAATGGAAAAGACACAGATTTGTTTTACTATTGAACTCATTTATTTTGTCAATAAGAAAGAAAGACAGAAGGAAAGAAAGAAAGAAACGCACAAAAATGAATTTTGCAAACAGTTTTTGGTTCCTCTTTCTTACCTTTTTTGTAATATTTATAAATTTTGAGTGACGTTCAAGTCAAACTGGGATTGTAATGAAGTTTTTGAACTGAACATTCAGTAGGTAGAACACCTGATCTTTGAAAACCGACAGAAAACTTGTGTTTCAGACAAGAAGCAGGAAATCAAATCATGGCTCCAGTGTACTAAAAAAAAACATTCTACCTTGATGTTATCCAAGCACTAGTGAAACGCTGGAATGAGTGCATTAGTGTAGCAGGGGATTATATAAATATTCATAAAGGGAGTTTTTACTTTCATAACAGTGTTCTGTTATTCCATGCAATCCAAAACCCCAGGTTGATTTAAAACCCGTTGTGCATATTCTGTCTGAGTCTCTCTAGTTGAATCATGGGCCTTTACAACGCATTATCTTTTTGCCATCCATATTAATGACTATAAATTTTACTTAACCATACAAAACTCATAGAGCTTTTTTTCCCCAAGATTCTCCTAGCCAAGACAAAAAAAACCATGACATTCATAATATCAACTCAATTAAAATGAAATAAAAAAATGACAATAAAAACAAAATCTAACAGGATTTATGGAACCACCAGTGACATCACTGTTTTGGATAGGATTCACCAACAGGGTCTATACAGTATTAACATAGAAAACCTAGAAAGAAGACATTCAAAATCAATAAACCAATTTGAGCTACAAAATTCCGTCTGCAGACCAGAAAGTCATTCAGTTTATACGAATAAATGTGTTCAGATTTCTTGGTAGACATCACACACTTGAAAGTAGATGTTATCACTGCACTTAGGAAGGTGAGATATCTAATTACCACGGGTGGATTTAGCAGCAAAGGTTCTGCACAAATTTAAATATGACCTGATATGACTTGAACTTTCATGAATATGACTCAATCCTACCAGATTTGTCCATGATAGGGAGCTGTAGGAATGAAGAACATTTATCAATATGAATTAAAAAAGACTTACAAATCCTGTCAGGTTTGTTCATGTTAGCTAGCTAAATTATGGATATTTCTAAATACTGGAAACAAAAATCACCTCATGAATCCTAGCAGTTTTGGTCATTTCAGTTAGCTAACTAGCATTAGCAGTATACCATATGAATATTCATCATGACTAAAAAAAAAATCCTGTATGGACTACTTCAGCTAGCTATCTGCCATTAGCTTTATTGATTGAAATGTTTTTATTAGTATGAGTTAATGGGCAGAAATCTTGTCAATTTATCAAAAGACTTCACATCATGCCCCTTCATGTAGAGTGGTACTTGTTTGCATCCAAGCGAAGTGAGTTTACATTTATTTTTTTTGTTGTTGTTGCATTTTTAACCCCCCGCCAAACCCCCTTGAAAACCACTTTCACTTATGTAAGCTAGCTAATGATACATACAGAGTACAAACATTTATACACATGAATTCCTGTCAGGTTTGTTTATGTTTGCTAGTTAACAAGAGTTAGCAGTGACAACAACTTCTAAATCATGTCAGGTTTGATCATGTTAGATACTACCATTAACTACCATTAGCTAGAGAAGATAATCATAGTGACTTAATCTGGAAAAATCTGGACAGGTTTGGTAGCTAACCACCTTTATCATGTAGATTAGAAATATTGATAAACAGTACAGAAAAATCCTAGTCAGGTTTGTGCTAGTTAACAAGAGTTAGCTGGAGAGATTATGACTGGAAAAATGTTCTCAAAAATGCTTAAAGTTTGATCATGTATAGGAAGCTTAAGTTTAATCATGATGGCGAGCTAGGTACCATTAGATAAGTGATGATTTTAAACATCCATGCATGAAAAATTCCTCCGAATTCCTGATTCTGATCATGTTAACAATGCCATTAGCGGTATAGATTAAGAACATCTACAGTATGATTATAACTGAAGCTGATATTAAAGCAGTGTTACCATGAATAATTGTGACTATGTCCTCTCAAGGTATGCCCCCCTTATCAGGAATCCATGATGGCCAAAGTTTCACATATACTTATGTTGTCTGTGATCTGCAGAAAGTCCTGGGTAAGGTGAGCATATAATCTTTCATGCTGGAAATCTTCAAGCTTATAACAATAAAAAAAAAAAAACAAGCATGAAGGTTAATGGAAGCTCTACAGTGTGACAGAAGTGTGTCTGGTGCTTCCGGAGCTGTAGACGGAGCCAGCACGAAGGCGAACGAGTGCCTCCCTGGATAAAAGTCCCTTTTTTGAGACCAAAGTCAGCAGATGTTTCCTGAACTTCTTGCCCACAAAGGCATAGAGGATGGGATTGATGGCGCAATGCATGAAGGCCAAAGCCTGCGTGATCTCCATGGCCATCTCTACATTACTTCGATTCTGGCACGTGTCAAGGATAAGGCCACCTCGCATCAGTGTGTCCACGAAATCAGCCACATTATTAGGCAGCCAACATATGATAAAAGCCAGCACCACGCACAAGATCACTCTCATTGCTTTGTGTTTCTGGCTATTACGTGAGCGAAAGAGGGTTCCGACTGTGCAGCCATAGCAGACCAGCATGACTGTCAGAGGAAAGAAAAAGCCAAGGATGTGACGGACAACTCGCAATCCAAATCTCCAGTCATCCAGCTTCTCCGCTGTAATGTTCTCATAGCAATGCATTCCGCTATAGCCGTCTAGTTGCAGTGCCTCTCGCTGAACCATGACGGGAATGGACAACACAGTGGCTCCAAGCCATACAGAAACACACACCAATCTCACTACATGGTGCTGCTTTGAGAGGAACTGAGTGGCTTTGACGATGGCCATGTACCGGTCGATGCTTATACACGCCAGCAGGAAGATACAGCTATAGAATGCTGCCTCCTGGGCACCCGAGAGCAATTTGCACATAAAAGTGCCAAAAACCCAATTTGATTCATTGATATAGACGGCCCAGAAGGGCAGCGTGAGCGAGAAGAGCAGGTCAGCAAATGCCAGGTGCATCAGGTAGATGTCAGTAGATGTTCTGTGCTGCTTCATGGTGCCCACGGCAAACATCACCACACTGTTCCCCATGAGACCAAGGAAGAACACAAAGATGTAGCTAATCACAACCCCAAGGCCATTTACTCCATTCAGGGACTTGACACATGGCATAGAGGACACCAAGTCCTCATAACTGTAGTTCTCATACATGTCTGTCTCCACTCTTGACAAATTGTACTGAAAAAAAGACAAAGTGTATCTTTAAAAAAGTTTAGTTTAAAAACAGAGTGCTTAGATTTCTTTTACTAAATATATAGTGCTGATTTCTTCTTTAGATTTATAATTTAACTAACAGTTTGAGCTGTTTAAGTCTGTCCTATGAAATACATTTCTGAACAATATCCATCTCAAACAGTTTCTAGGTCTTCAGCGATGTCATGCAGACTTGCTGCTGCGACAAAAAGATGATCATGCAACAATCTTTCACTTATATCATAGAGACCGAGGCAGGGTTACTGGGTGTAAGGAAGATATAGTACTGCAAAAGATATACAGTAGTACTGCCATTTCTATTTTTACATTAGCAAGCAAGCCGTCTAAAATTGGAGTAAATAGAAAATTAAAAAAGTATTTTTGCCTAACTTAAACTTTAAGACTAGAATTTTATACTATAATAAAAAAGTAATATAGGAAAGTTTATTTCAAAATCTAGAGCAGAAATAAGCAGAAATTGAAACATTTAATTGTTTTATTCTATGAAAATCAGACTGTTATTTTATTTTATTTTAATACTTTTTTTACAGCTATCATGATGACTCAAAATTCTCAGTAAGCTCTAATCTCTTAATAATGATACATTTTCTTACCATTCTGCTGTTCTTTTCTGTCTGGAGAAGATAAATTGACAAACAGGCAGCTGCTCATGAGTGCGAAAACTCCTCTGGTGCCACTAGTGGAATAGACTCACAGTTCATACAGAAAAACAAATTTTCATGCCCAGGTTCTTCCTGTGTGTAAAGCGTAGTCAACACGCACTCAAAGATATTATCTGAAGTTTCACACTGAAGAGAAGATAAACGTGGTTTGTGGTGTCTAAACATCACACATGACCACGTGTACTACAGGTTTGAGTTTAAATAATTAAAGCGGATTAAAAAGTAGAATTAGAGGACAACCGTGTCACAGACGCTCCACAACACTGTTTTTTTTTTTTTTGAAAGAGTGATAAAAAGAAAGCAGTAACTGATAAAGCACCATCTACAATGCAGCAAGGAAAAGAGAAAAGATTTCCTAACATCAAAATGTTATTTTTTGGCCTTGGCACTAATGACTTAAACGATTATAATAATAGCAATAATTGCCCAATCTGAATAACACTGCATCATAAAAAAAAAATAAAAAAACACGTCAGCATGCGCACTCTGTCCTTTTCTAGCCTGATCAGAATGAAATTTCAATGACAATGCGAGGACTGTGTAAACCTTTGGTAATCTGTTTAATAGGTAAATAGTATCCATGTAAACACTTGTTCAGATTGTTTCTCTCTTTTTGGAATAATTTTTTTTTTTTGTCCATGGTGTACCCCGCCTTGTGCCCTAAGTCTCCTGGGATAGGCTCCCAGGTCCCCTGCGACCATGTATACTGGATTAAGCAGCATAGAAGATGAGTGAGTGAGTGAGTGAGTGATTATTCAGGTTTGAACATTAGGTTTCAACATTAGTTGATATGATGAGCTCCCAGGAAGAAAATGTTGCTTTCTTTCCTGATTGGTAAACTCTGTCAGAACAACTCTCTCCCACTTTTCTTTACTGTCATCTACTGGGTCTCTGGCTGAGGAAGCGACACTGTTTGGCTCACATTTCACACATAGTAAAGCATTTACCCATTCCTAGAAAAGACTCAATCCTAATGCAGAGGAAAAAGATGGTAAACGTAATCTAACTTCAAAGATGAATAAAAGTACCAAGCTAGTCCTCTGGTGAAGCATGGCATCCAGTTCAGAAATTCAGACTGAATGCATCACATAATCAGATTTTTTCTACAATGTAATCATGTAATTATGTATCAGGTTTGGTAACAGTAACTGTTGCTATGCCAGTGACCTTTTCAGTGACCATAATCACTTTTAATAATATTTTGCCTTGAAAAATGGATATACTGTATCTTTAAAAAGATTTAAAAGATTATATACTATAATTGTATCACAATTACTTTTTAAACATAAAATGTACACCATGTGCACCTTTCTTGATAAAACATAAACACATAAAAGGAAAAAGTACAAATTAGTACACTTTTATGAATTATGAAATATCTGGTATATGATACAGTATAATAGAAATAAAAAATATCCCCTCTTATTCCCTTTGCCAGTAGAGGGCAGTAACACATCATGATAACAGCACTAAGCAACTCATTTGTTCAGTTATTTAATACATTTATTTTTAGGCTGTAATTAATACATTCCTTTAAAATATAACAATGAAATATAATATACTATAAATATCTAAAAAAAAAAAAAGAAAAAATTCTGATACACTCTTCTTTTTTCATAATTAAAAGGTCAGCTTTCATTCAATATAGTAAGTTATGTGAAGAAGGTTTTCTGTTTTCTCAATTTCTCAGTTAATGTGTTGAGAACTTGATGGCACAAGATGTTTAACACCTTCAAATGCACAGAATGCTGTCCTATGCAACGTAAGAAAGTAGACATTTCCCATAAAATAATACAGTCTCTTCATCATTAAGTAGTGTTTGGGGTCCAAATGTCAATAACCTCTTAAAATTTTTATATAAGTAAAGCTGGATTCTGATTCTTCTGTTGCAATAAAGTCATCAGGTACAGTTCAGGACATGCTGAGATTTTACAATTGAGCAATAATCCATACAGATCAACCAAGAACAAAAACAAATCATTTGAAAATACATCTACTGTACAAGCCCTGGCGGCTGATGTAATGCTGGATTGAATACACCTCAGGGTTTTAAAGTGAATATTTAGCATCCTCTTCTGGTTCAATGCTGCATCTGCAATCATTTATGGTATACCAGATAAACACTTTAAAGGAACAAATGGAAGGTACAAAAGAAAAAGTACAAATTAGTACACTTTTATTAATTATGAAATTATTATGAAATCTTTGGGATATCATATAATAGACACAAATACTCCATCTCATTTCCTTTCCCAGTAGAGGGCAGGATTATATAGGATGCAAATTCCAATAGGCGGCACGGTGGCGTAGTGGTTAGCCCTGTCACCTGTCACCCCCAGGGTCGAGGGTTTGATTCCTATCTCGGGTCTGTGTGCATGGAGTATGCATGCTTTCCCTGTGCTTAGTGATGGGTTTCCACCAGGTACTTTAGTTTCCTCCAACAGTCCAAAGACATGCATATTAGGCTAATTGGTGTTCCCAATTTGAATGAGCATATGTATGTGTTTGTACCCAAACTCATGATGGATCGGCGCCCCTTGTGCTCTTATTCTCCTGGGATTGAATCTAAGTCCCCATGAACCTCTATACACGATAAAGTGTTATAGATGGCAATGAGTGAGTAAGTGAGATAAACTCCAATAAGAACTGTGACATGAATGTCCTAAGGGGTTTCCCAGCTGGTTAGGGATAGAAAAGAAATTTTTTAAAAATAAATTTCCATGGAATTATAAAAAAAATTTATGGGGTAATGTAAAATTTTAAATGACTCTTTTAAATGCTATTTTTAAATAGGACAGAGCAATAATAAATAATGCCTCCTAAATATTAGCAAATGTTAAACGCTGTAATGTGCATCACTTGTCAGTACAAGAACAATATTATAAATAAATGATGCTTTAACAATTAGTTTAAAAAATCATTAAGTATAGCTAGTAACGATACTGCAGTATCTCATAGACATACTGTAACACTGCAGGTCTGAAAGCCCAGATCTGTTTTCCTGCTTACATCTCAATCTATTGTCAGCTTATTAATATTGTTCTTTTAATGTTGTCTAAAATTATGACCATATTAGCAATAACAATACATCATCTCTAATTATATACTCTAATAAGTGATGTCTGTGGTGAGCAACAATGATATTCATAAAAGGTTAAAACCATGATAATATTTTAATACTTCTTTGCTGTAAACATGAAATGAGCCAAATGATATATTTAGGATGTGTTTTTTTTGTGTGTTTCTGTTTGAGAGGCACTAGTCAGCTGGCTGCTATCTGAATTTACGGATATGATTAATGTGCAGGCAGCTTACCGCTTGACAGAAATAAACCTAGATCTAGTTTTATAGGATGTCATTTGTACAATATACTGTAATTTCCAAAGATTCTTTCTTTTTATTGAAACTGTCAAAGAGCTAAAGTATTTTCTAGCAATGCTATTGATGGATACAGTGAAATTGGTTGATAGATAAGAAATATGTGCCGTCATGTCTCCTAAAATTCACCTAAGAGTGCATCAGCCTTATTAATGTAATTGCATAGATTATATAATTGCATAGTATTTTCCCACACCACTCTATCATAAAATAGATTACTTCACACACCACTCATTATCAAGTATATACCATTAAGCTGCTGACAAGGTCCTGGGCTCTAACGGCCGTGTCTTGTTGACCATGTGAAAGAGCATTGTTCTGAATTTCTCTCCTTTGAAGGTGTAGAGCACCAGATGGATATAGCAGAGCAGTAGCACTAGCCTCCGTGTGACCATATTGATGGTCGATGGAAGTTCTACAAAGTGACAGAAGTGTGTCTGGTGCTTCCTGAGCTGTAGATCGAGCCAGCTCGAAGGCGAAGAAGCACTTCCCTTTTCACCAATCCCTTTTTGAAGAGCAAAGTCAGCAGATGTTTCCTGAACTTCTTGCCTACAAAGGCGTAGAGGATGGGATTGATGGCGCAATGCATGAAGGCCAACGCCTGCGTGACATACATGGCCACCTCCAGGTTCACTCTATTCTGGCACGTGTCGAGGATAAGGCCACCTCGCATCAGTGTGTCCACCAATTCAGCCACGTTATTAGGCAGCCAGCAGATGATAAAAGCCAGCACCACGCACAAGATCACTCTCATTGCTTTGTGTTTCTGGCTATTATGTGAGTGAAAGAGGGTGCCAGCTGTGTAGCCGTAGCAGACCAGCATGACTGTCAGAGGAAAGAAAAAGCCAAGGATGTGACGGACAACTCGCAATCCAAATCTCCAGTCATCCAGCTTCTCCGCTGTAATGTTCTCATAGCAATGCATTCCGCTATAGCCGTCTAGTTGCAGTGCCTCTCGCTGAACCATGACGGGAATGGATAACACAGTGGCTCCAAGCCATACAGAAACACACACCAACCTCACTACACGTTGCTGCTTTGAGAGGAACTGATTGGCTTTGACGATGGCCATGTACCGTTCGATGCTTATACACGCCAGCAGGAAGATACAGCTATAGAATGCTGCCTCCTGGGCACCCGAGAGCAACTTGCACATAAAAGTGCCAAAAACCCAATTTGATTCATTGATATAGACGGCCCAGAAGGGCAGCGTGAGCGAGAAGAGCAGGTCAGCAAATGCCAGGTGCATCAGGTAGATGTCAGTAGATGTTCTGTGCTTCTTCATGGTGCCCACGGCAAACATCACCACACTGTTCCCCATGAGACCAAGGAAGAACACAAAGATGTAGCTAATCACAACCCCAAGGTTTTTTACTCCATTCTGAGAACTGGTGCATGGCATAGACGACACCAAGTCCTCATAACTGTAATTCCCGTACATATCTGTCTCCACATTTGACATGTTGGACTGGAAAAAAAGACAAAGAATAACTTTAACCAAATTCAGCTTTAAGATTTTAAAGCACGTTTTTTTTTTTTTACCACAAAATGTAATTGGTTTTGAGTTTGAACAATCAGTTTAGTGTAGTCAATAACTAACATAAGTTATCTTATAGCATATATTATTAAATAGAAATCCACCTCAAACTGTTTATCCATAGCAAAAAAAATCTACAGCTTTAGATTTATTTTTGCACATGTTGGTTACTATATAAAACTTCCATTATTTTACATGAGAAAAATGGTACACATCCATCCATCCAGACATCCATCCATCCATCCATCCATCCATACATACACACACACCCGTAAATAAATAAATAAATAAATAAAAATATA
>QMIH01000094.1:737151-804256 GCA_003987875.1 Clarias batrachus
TATATATATGTACTACCTGGCCAAAAAAAAGCAGTCACTCTGTCTAATATTTCGTTGCCTCACCTTGCTTTGATAACAGCACGTACAGTAATTTCCATGGCATCATTTTCATAAGCTCATGCAATGCCATAACATTTATTTCTGTCCAAGATCTTATGTAAAATGTAAAATGATGAGAGAGTCAGATAATCCAAAGATTCACAATGGGGTTAATTTCTGGATTTTGTTATGACCAATCCATGTGCGAGATTGATGTCTTATACACCCTGAACCATCTATCTATCCATACATCCATTCATACATCCATCCATCTAAACCTACCTAACTGGTAGTTTAATAAAATAATTAGTCTGTCCAATCTCTCACAAGAAAAAAAAAGTAAAAAAGTCATATTGGAAAAAAATTAACAATAAATAAGCAGGAATCAAAACTAATGTTTTTTATTCTATGAGAGGTTTAGGTTCACCTTGTATACATGATTAAGAAGTATAAAACGCTCTGTTTTAAAAAAAAAATTATTATTATCAATAGTATTAATGATACATTTTCTTACCATTCTGCTGTTCTTTTCTGTCTGAAGAAGATAAATCCACCAAGTTTAACAAACATGCAGCTGCTCATGTGTGTCAATCTACTCTGGTGCTACTAGTGGTATAGACTCACAGTTCGTAAAGAAAAACAAATTGCAATGGCGAGGATCTTCCTGTTCACAGAATATAGTCAGCACACAAATATTACGTAATCATGTGTTGGGGTTGGTGTAAATGTTCTTGGTGGCTTAACAGACAAAACGCAATGAAACTGGACCTGCTGATGGGCCAGTACTTTTATCTGTATCTTTTGTATTTTGAATCTAAATGTGATGACTAATGAAGTACCGTCATCAAAATGGGGATAACAAACATGCAAACAAAATGCCGATGTAGACTTTTAATGAGCAATATATAAAGAAAATTAAATCCAAAAACAGGAATTGAAACAGGAATAAAAACTATGACAGTCAGTAAACCAAGCAAGAGTGAAACAGAAGACCACACAGAACAAACTGAACAAAAATATGAGAAATCAAGAACTGTGCAAAAAGTGATGCTACTCTGAAACTGTCAGAGAGAATACTTTTGAACACCTGTGAACAAACTGGAGCCAGACACGCTGTGCAACAACATCAACATAAAATCCTGCAATGCAAAACCCTGCTGGTAGAAAGAGCAGTAACTGGGCTAGGCTGAGATGGTGTAGTGCTGGAACAGTGCAGGTCCAGGCTTAAGTGAAGAAGAGAATAGCTCCGGCAGAACAAAGTATACATCAGGCAGAGCATGGTCTAAGTCAGGTACAGTGTGGCATGGAAAAGGACATGGTTTTTGGTTGGTAAAGCAGATCAGGACTCCAGTAAAACAGGGCTGACAGGAGCACATCAGCGAGGTTAAAGAAGTATCTCTGGGCTAACATTTCTAACAGGATTTATCTTAGGGCTAAGTGGAGAAAGCGCTAACGTGGGTAACAGCACAGAATTCCATGCTAACATGGCTCAAATACCTCGATAGATAGATAGATGGTTTACAAGTGTTCCGCAAGACGAGCAAAATTTTTTTAGAAATTTTGAATTGGAAACCGAGCAAAAATCTTAGTTTACGAGTGGCGAGTATCATATGTATCACGTATGAGCCCCTTATTTTGACACCAAGCGTCAAGTGATCACAACTGAGCCAATGATTTTTCTCTCTCTTGCGCAGCGGAATTATGGGTAATCGTCTCCCCTGCTGGGTCTTAGTGCTCGTCTCTTACTGTTATAATCAACATCTCCCTCTCCCTCCTATGTGTGTGTGTGTGTGCGCATTATTTGTCACACACACACACACACACACACACACACACACACCATCCTATGTGTGTGTGTGAGCGTAATTTGACACCGACACACGCACACACACTCTCCCCAGCTTGACATACACGCTTTCTTTACACAGAAAACTCTGCTCTGTCGCGATTCTTTTCAAAGTTAAGGTGCAGGTTCATTTGTTTTTTTTGTTTTTTCATTAGAGAGAATTCTTTTTCCCCCCCTTTAAAACAGTGTTTGCATTGTGTGTGTTAGTTGTAACAAGGTGTAGGAGGGAGGAGGAGTTTTACTGTTTAAGACAAGGCGAGGGGCTAATTCCACAAACATACAAATACACGGCGTCGGGATTTATTTTTACTTTTTAATTAAAAATTCTATTTGGTTTATGAGTGTTTTGGAATACGTGCCCGCTTCCGGAACGAATTATGCTCATAATCCAAGGTTTGACTGTAATGTAAAGGTGTTTAGGGTGGAGAGGCTCAAGTGCTGCTTGACAGTTTAGAGCACAGCAGTGTCCTCGGTGAGAAGAAATTCTCTGCCATGTGTTTACAAAGGGCTGATGGCACAGAGCATAATTAACCGTTAAATATGTCCTGTTAGCCAGGTTAGCTCTGAATTCTGTCTAGTTCAATTCAATTCAATCACTCACTCATCATTTATACCGCTTAATCCTGTATTCAAGTTCAAGTTCTCTTGTACCATTTGCACTACTATACCAATTGTGACGGCAGGCCAGTCCTGAGCTGGAAGCGGATCACCAATCTCACCAATCATCATTTGATCAATCATTTCAGTGGTTTATCACCACTTCGAGTAATAAACATTTCTTTGAATCAAACAGCTGGAATGCTTCAGTGCTTCATGACACTTTATTTGGCCATCACTACCAAAAACAGGAATCGAAACAGGAATGAAAACTATGACCAGCATCAAGCCAGAATGAAAATAGTCAACCACAAGAAATAAACAGAACAAAACAGATGCAACACCAGGAACTGTGCAAAACCCAGAGCTTAAATAGCACAACATATGCATGGCACTAAAAAACACCTGTGAACACATGACACAGAGAGGAAAAATGTCACATTAAACATCCTGCAACACTAAAGTCCAAAAAACACACAGCAGTTTACTGCAGATACTGCACATACTACTAAGGGGGGCAACCCTGGAGGTACATGCAGTAATTATACAACACTTATTTTTTAAAGCAAAATTTCTCAGTGGTGGGTAAAAGTATGCATATTTTGTACTTGAGTAAAAGTAGAGGTTCCTAAGGTAAAATATTGCTCAAGTAAATCACTCACTCACTCGCTCATCGTCTATACCACTTAATCCTGTATTAAGGGTCATAGGGAGCCTGGAGCCTATAGCCCAGGATACTTAGGGCACAAGGCAGGGTACATCCTGGACAGGGTGCCAATCCATCACAAGGCACACACACATACATACTGTGCACTCACATTCACACACTACGGTCAGTTTGGGAATGCCAGTTATTCTAACTTACATGTCTTTGGACTGTGGGAGGAAACCGGAAGACCCGGAGCAAACCCACCAAGCACGGGAAGAACATGCAAACTCCATGCACACACAAAATACATTCACCTTATACATTATGTGACTGTGACCATACCGAACTCTTCTCTCTCTCTCCCTCTCTCTTTCTCTCTCTCTGTCGAGCTACACATGTCATTCCACAGTTGCCATTGATGCAGACTCCCTCTGCCCTCTGGACCTGTCTGACCCGTCCTGGTGCCCCGCTTCTGGTTGGAGATCTCGTCACATGGATGTCCCGTGTGTTTCTTTGGGATGCTTCCGATGGCTGGGGATGGTTTCACTCTACTATGAAGACGGTTCTGGCCTCGACTGATGTTSACAGCTGTTTMTMTGMGRACTTGRCTGCAGTCGCTCGATAGTTCAGGACTGGAATTTCCTACAAGCCTCCAATAACTACCTGAACTCCATATTAACATCAATTAACATCTGTTAACAACTGTTATACTGAACTGCCTGCCACCTAACACACAGTATGAATGCAGATCAATTCCTGCTTTCTGTTTCACCCAGATGAGGATGGGGTTCCCTATTGAGTCCGTTTCCTCTCAAGGTTTCTTCCTATTGCCATCTCAGGAAGTTTTTCCTTGCCTCTGTCGCCCTCCCCTTGCTCATCAGGGACTATCTGACCATTTTGATTCATACACATTCACAGTCCATACAAACTTAAATAATTCTTTTGATTGTGTAAAGCTGCTTTGCGACAATGACAATTGTTAAAAGCACAAATTGAATTGAATTGAACCTGGCCGGGAATCGAACCCGGACGTGCAAGGTGACAGTGCTAACCACCATACCAACGTGCCACCTCAAGTAAATCAGTAGATACAAATATTGCCAACTTTAAAATGGAATGCATGTAATACTAATCATAATACTAATAAACTTAGGGCAATATTAAGAAAGCAATAATAAAACAATAAAATAAATTAAAATAAAGGTTGTGGCAGATAGGTACACAATTTTCTGAAGAAAAAAAACAATACTCTTTACTTTCCATAAACAGGAAGGAAAGGTTTGTTGGGGTTGGATGAAAGGGAGAACTGGGGGTGTGTGGACTGAAATCGTTGAAAGTACAGTACAGACCAAAAGTTTGGACACACCTTCTCATTCAAAGAGTTTTCTTTATTGTGTTCTTTCTTGTGTTCTTTAGCCCAAACGCGTCTCTTCTGCTTGTTGTCTGTCCTTAGCAGTGGTTTCCTAGCAGATATTCTAGCATGAAGGCCTGATTCACACAGTCTCCTCTTAACAGTTGTTCTAGAGATGTGTCTGCTGCTAGAACTCTGTGTGGCATTGACTTGCTCTCTGATCTGAGCTGCTGTTAACCGGAGATTTCGGAGGCTGGTGACTCGGATGAACTTCTCCTCCGCAGCAGAGGTGACTCTTGGTCTTCCTTTCCTGGGGCGGTCCGCATGTCAGCCAGTTTCCTGTAGCCCTTGATGGTTTTTGTGACTGCACTTGGGGACTCTTTCAAAGTTTTCCCAATTTTACGGACTGACTGACCTTCATTTCTTAAAGTAATGATGGCCACTCGTTTTTTTTCTTCACTTAGCTGCTTTTTTCTTGCCATAATACAAATTCAAACCTTTTTGAATTTTTGGTTTGTACTGTATTTCCTGTAAAAATGTATTTTCTTATTCTCTGATCGAAAGTTCTGGGGAATGCTGGCTCTAAGGCTGTTGATCTGGGACAGATAGAAAGCTCAGCCTTGTATTCACTGTGTTGCTGTCTCATTGTGCTCACACTCTTCGCTCTGTACTGACTCAGGATGTCTTATAGCTGCCTGTTAAAGGCCAGATAGCCCTGAGATTTTCTCTGTGCTTGTGTTTGTGTGTGAGTGGGTGATGGAGTGCTGTAGGGTGTGTTGAGATCGGATTGTTCTTGTGTGTCTGGCTGCTCCTGATAGTGAGTGTTGGTGAGCTGAGATGTAAGACCAGGGTGAGAGGTTCTCTTTTCTTCAGCTTCGCTTTGGCATTGCTGGGCAATATCTTGGTTTGAATTTCGAGTGGTTGTGGGAAATACAGATTTCAAACACCTGCTACAGTACATGAATGAGTATTTCACAGAGGGGAGGCGAATCGAGCAGTTATGCATAAAAATCAGCAGGTGGTGATATTACTCCTTCACTCACTGAATCCTTATACTGCTTGATCTATACAGGATCTCAGGAGGCTTGGAGACTACTGTATCTCAGGTTGCGCAGACATGAAGCAGGGCACACCCTGGACAGAGTGGCAGTCACAACAACAACAAAAAAAACCTTCGCAGGGCACACACTCCGGGGAATTTGGAAATGCCAGTCCGACTACTCTGCATGTCTTTGAACTGTGGAAGGAAACCCGGAGCACATGTACTGTAGGAATCAGACAAGCATGAGGAGAGCACGAGGAGAGCATGAGGATGTTCACAGCCATAGTGCATCCTGAAGGTGCATAGTGCTAACCGCAGCACCACCCTGCAACCAGGATGTAATTAGTGACGTGTTTACTATTAAAATTTTATTATTTGGTTTGCATACACCACATTGTTTTAAGGTATACTATTATAATGACCATTCTCTAAATGCACAGAATTATTAAAGGCGTAAGATAAACTGAAGATAAGGTGGAGTCCAGCCTCTGGTGGTATATCACAGCAGGTTAAGTATAATAAAGCAAATAAAGGGGGTCAGGTTGTCCCTAATGAGTAAGCTGAATGTGAACCTCAAAATTTTGGAACCTCATTTTTATTTTGAATGATATCAGATAGTGTGAACATAAATAAAAACCCTTCTATAAGTCAAACCGGGTCTCTTAATTGAGAAGAATAAGAGCTCAGTCACGAGAGAAATATAATCCCCTGTTACACTAATACACTTATCCCAGTGTTTCACTAGTGCCTGGATACCATCACAGTCGAAGGTCTTCTTAGTACATCAGAGCCTGTGCGTCATGCCTGAAACACTTCCCTCCCAGTGTCAGGGATAACCCCTAGAGGGCGCCAAAGCGCCCTGTGATTTTGTGTGTAGTTCCTTTTATTTTCACTTCATTTCCCGTCATGCACTTCGGTCAGGTGACGTGGGGCGCTCACCTGAACCGACTTGCTCATTAGTTTTATTATAAATGGTTTGTTTTAGTTCAGTTTAGTGTCTTGCATCTGTTGATTTTCACCGTTAATGTCTGCATGTTTAGTTAGTGTCCTTCAAGTGTCTTTATACGTGTTTTAGTTTCATTTTCATTTAAAGTATCTTTGTTTTGTTGAGTTTCCCTGTTTTTCTTTATAATAAAAACATCGTTTCCTTTTAAAACCTGGATCCTCTGCGTTTATGCCTCGCACCCAGAAACGTGACACCCAGGAACTCCTTTAATGGGCAAAGCATGTGAAATTGCTCGGAGAGAGGTCAGGATTTTATGTGGCAAAGTATAGGGCTAGTATTAACTTACAGTAAATAAAGAAATCTCTCTCTCTCTCTCTTTCCTGTCCCCGATTGTGCATGTGCTGTTTTCGTCACTGTCTGCAACCTGTTGCGTTATTAGGCGTGTCTCAAAGGAAAGGCAAGTCACACAGTTACACATAATAGTCAGAATACCTGCTTCAAATACTACACCCCACTGTTATTAGGTATGCAGAAATGTAGTTAAGTAAAAGTACAGATATTTGCTTTACAGAGTAAAAGTATCCTCTAATAAAACTACTCAAGTAAAGCACAGAATATTTTACTATGGGCCAAATTGAGAAGTTGAAATTGTCTTAAATATTAAATGAATCAATTGAACGATTACATCTGGGATTGCTGTTTCCTTTATCTGTTAAGCAGCTATAGATGAATAAGTAGATAAATGAAGTACGGAAGAATAGATCTAGTATTTAAGGAATTTATCTCTGCACTATGTACTGGACATTTAATCACTTACATTAGAACTGTTAAAAAAATAAAGTGTGAAATCTGTGCTCCTAAAATCCACCTAAGATAACATCAGACTTATCTTAGATTGTATTTTGTATATTTCCATTTATGTATTTGGCAGACACACTTATCCAGAGAGAGCTACAAAAGTGCTTTTAAGTTTCCATCATTGGATAGATCCTTCAGTTAAATATGGTTGGGAAGCATCTTTTTCTTTTTTTCTTTTTTTTTAGGGCACCTCAGCTCCTCTACTGAATTTTGCAATTAGAAATTTGTTAGAAAAGAATTAGATTAGAAATGTAGAAAAATGTAAGGGAAAAGATTCATTTAAAACAACAATAAACAATGTCATTTATTTTAGATATATAGGAGTGGATTCCAGAAACTGAAACAAACAAAAATATATACATTTGTCCGTAAAAGTTTTAAATTCCATAAAAAAGTTTTAATACAAAATATATTATAATTTTTTTCACTTAAAAAGATTCTTCACATCATGGTAACATAAGTATGATAAGTTTTAGTTTTATGTTGCATCAACAATGGATAAAAACACATCAACAAAGACTTTCAGGAAATAAAAAAAGAAAAAAGTTCTATGGCATTACCCTGATATACAATCTCTGGATTTAATGAATAAATATTAAAGACCAATCACATAATAATCCAGGTTTAAACTTTACGGAACTGTATTTCCGCTGTGTGTAGACTGTGTGCATGCACAGTATATCAACCATTCAACAAAGCTGTTCATCTTTGTAAAGTCCTTATTCATTAAAAATTCCATTTTCTTACTGATCATCTATGTGAGTGTCCAATACTTTGATTCTCTTTCTATATGTTGGACAAGACACTCACCGCTTTCATAATTTCGTAGAAGTAGTACTAAACCTAGTGGCCAAGATGAGAACTGCAACAAGCACTAATGAAGATACATGGTGGGACGGCAGACAGAACTGTGAACGATAAGTTTTCCAGCCCAGATGTGTTTAAATGTATTTAACGGTTTGTTTTGTAAACAACCTGAGACAATGTGATACATTTCCACACAAAAAAAATTCAAAGTGTAAAGACTGACAGTCTGTCTGGCTATGATAAACCATTTCTGCTGTAAAACATATTACAAAGATTAAAAGATGGAAAGTGGGATTATAAAGCGATGAATGTCTGTACATCAGAAATATTTGTGCACCATACTGAATTTTTAAAAAAACAAAAAGTGCATGTAAAATTTCTCAAAACAACTTATAATATATAGCGTCTTGGATTTATTTGGGACTATACCATTGTTGACGTTCGGCCTACGTCAAGCATTAATAAAGTATTCTAGTGCACATACGTTGGCATTGCTTTCCTAATAAATATCAGTTCATTTATACTGTGATGTCCATGCGGTGACATTTTGCAAGTGCTGTCGCTCAGAGGAAGTGGGATGCACCTTCTGAAGTCTGCGAGGTGGACCTGGTGGATCTCGATGATGTGCCGCGCTCTAATGGTCGTGTCTTCTTCATCATGTGGAAGAACCTCGTTCTGAACTTCTCTCCCACGAAGGCGTACACCATCGGGTTCACGCAGCAGTGCAGCAGCGCCAGGCTATGTGTGATAAACATGGCCATGCTTACGGAGTATTGAGCTGCGCAGTCGTTGTTCACCAGATTTGCTCTCAGAAGTGTATCGACCATGGTTGATAAGTTGAAGGGTGTCCAGCACAATAAGAATGCCACTATCACAGCTGCAATCACTTTCATGGCTCTGTGGCGCTGGAAACCCCTCGTCCGCAGCAGCCTGGCCACCGTCACCCCGTAGCATATTAGCATGATGCCCAGAGGTAGCAGAAAGCCCAGGAAGTGCCTCATCAGACGAGTTGCTATCCTCCATTCGTCTGCTTTGTCTATTTCAAATCGCTCAGCGCAAACCGGTACGTCAATGCCTTGAATGTAATGGGCTTCATTGTACAAGGCAGGGAGGGAAATTAGGAACCCTAAAAACCAGACCATGGCACAAACAGCCCAGCTACACAACTTCCTTTTGATCTTCCGGGCCTCCATAGCACGCACAATGACCATGTAGCGATCCACACTAATGCAGACCAAAAAGAGGATACTGGTGTAGAAATTAGCCTCTTTGACTAAGTTGACTAGCTTGCACATGGCATCGCCAAAGATCCATCCAGTGATGACGGAGGTGGCAGAGAAGGGCAGAGTAAGAGCCAGCAGTGTGTCTGCAATCACCAGGTGGAAAAGGTAGATGTCGGATGGAGAAAGAAATCGCAGGTTTGATAAGATCACCATCCCAACAATCACATTGCCAGGGATGGCAAGGAGGAAGATGTGCACTAATAAGACGCATACGGAGATGTTGACGGTGATCGATGTGGTGAAAGCCTGGCATGCTATGGTCATCGCATCTATAATGTAGGTATTGTTGTCTGTGTAGTTGAATTCCAGGTCATAGAGCTCAGAGAAGTCCGGCACGAGAAGTGATTTGTTTGGATCTGGAAGGTAAAAATGGGTTTGGGATTATTTCAAAATCTTATTATTTAAAAACATTTTTTAGTTATCCTGATACACAGAGTAATCAATACAATGGTCACCATTGGCCTCCACGTCCCTAGTTGGACTAAGAAGGTCCTAGATGGATGGGATGGATGGGGATTATGGGTGTATATTCTACTTAGCTGAGGTTATCCACTGCAGTAAGGAGATGAATAGACACTGGACTTCCCAACACAACTACACAACATCCTAACAATTTTTTTTTTATTAATGTCTTGCTGTAATTGTTAAATCTTTACTCTCAAGTTTCACCCAGAAGAGCATGGGCTCTTTTTTGAGTGTGGATCGTATCCAGGTTTCTTCCTCATGTCAACATTTTCCTTGACACTATCACCTCTGATTCTACTTAAATATTTTGAATAAATCTACATCTGGATTTCTCACATTTATAAATCAGTTTTGTGCAACAGAAAAAAGAAAGAAAAGAAAAAAAGAAAATGCTTTTTGGCAGTTAGATGTACAGTGGAACCTTGGATTGTGAGTAACTCGGTTTACGAGTGTTCCGCAAGACGAGCAAAGATTTTTAATCAATTTTGACTTGAAAAACGAGCATGTCTTGGTTTACGAGACAGCAACTCGGTTTACGAGTGTTCCGCAAGACGAGCAAAGATTTTTAATCAATTTTGACTTGAAAAACGAGCATGTCTTGGTTTACGAGTGCCAAGTTTTTTGACACCGACACACTCTCTCGCCTTTACCACCCCCTCCACGGTTTCACACAGGCACACACACTCTGCTCTACACAGAAACTCTGCTTTGTCGCGATTCTTTTCAAAAGTAAGGTGCTGGTTCATTTGTTTGTTTGTTTTTTTACTTTATAGCAGTGATTCTGTTAGTCTGCGTTCACGCGAGTGTCATTCGAGAGATTTCTTTTTTCAACAGTATTTCCGTTGTATGTGTTTGTTATGAAACTTAAAAAGCGAGGTGGGGTGAGGGAGGAGGAGTTTTACTGTGTAAGACGAGGCACACACACACAAACACACACACACACACACACACACACACACAAATACGCGGCGCCTGCGCGCACAAACAGAAACACTTATCTGTTGGGATTTATTTTTACTTTTTTTAAATGTAAAGTGCAGGTCAATTTGTTTTATTTTTTTCTTTATATATTGTATTAATTATTTTTCTGTATTTATTTTTTTGGGCTGTGGAACAAATTATTTGAGTTTTCATTATTTCTTATGGGAAGGTTTGATTTGGTTTACGAGTGTCTTGGAATATGAGCCTACTTCCTGAATGAATTATGCTCGTAATCCAAGGTTCCACTGTATTTGTTAGGAACCACCACTAGAGGGCACAGTTTTTGTAGTTCTTGTTGGTCAACTCAGTTTCCCAGAAGGCACCTCGGTCAGGTGATGAGAGTGCTCACCTGAACCGAGGTGGCTCATTAAAGATTCTAAAAATAGCAGTTTGTTCTGGGAAACTGGGTCGAGCATTGTTTGAATGTTTGTATGTATACATGTAAACATCACTGTCAAATGGGCATTCCTTTTTAGTTTTGTTTAAGTTCTTTGAGTTTTATATTTTAGTTATATTATTTAACCTTTGTTTTCAAGAAGGCTCTATTTTTAGTTTTCTTTATATTCTTTGTGCTGATGGATTCATGGAGCAGTCTTGTTCCGTGTTTAGTTAGGCAGTTTCTCCTCCTGTGTAAGTACTGTTCTGTGTGTCCCTAGTGTCGGCCTTCTTGTTTAATTATTTGTGTGTAGCTTCCCTTGTCTGTTTAGATGTGTGTAGCCACAAGAGTGCTTAGCCGCTAACAGGGTTAGCCGCTAATATTCAATTCAATTCAATTCAATTTGATTTATATAGCACTTTTAACAATTGACATTGTCGCAAAGCAGCTTTACACAATAAAAAGAAGTTTTTATGCAATGGGTATGAATCAAAATGATAAGATTGTCCCTGATGAGCAAGCCGAGGGCGACGGTAGCAAGGAAAAACTCCCTGAGATAATAGGCCTTGGCTGCTAGTAGGGTTAGCCCCTAGTATGGTTAGCCCCTAGTAGGGTTAGCCCCTAGTAGGGTTAGCCTCCAGTAGGCTTGCCTCTAGTGGGATTGACTGCTAGTGGTTCTGGTCGCTAGTAGGTTAGCCGCTAGTTTGGAATAGCCTCATGTGTGCCTTGCCTCTTGTGTTCCGGTCCCATAGTAGGTCAGTACTAACCTGGTTAGCCACTAACTCCCTTAGATACTAACCCGGTTAGGTTATCATTCAGTACATCCATATTCAATGTAGCTACTAATCCCAGTAACCACTAATCCATGCTGTCTCTGGCCTCTGTCTCGTCCCTGGCCTCTAAGTCCCGTCTCTAGTTCCCCTGTGTCTTTAGTTAGTTCCAGCTCCATGTCTCCCTGTGTCCGTTCTTAGCCTCTGTGTCCGTTCTTAGCCCCTATGTCCTTTCTTAGCCCCTGTGTCCATTTTTAGCCCCTGTGTCCGTTCTTAGCCCCTGTATCAGTGCTCAGTTCCCTGTGTTAGCTCTTAGCCTCAGTCCTAATTATAGTTTGAGTTTGTTGTTTTAGTTTCTTTGTTTGTTTGTGTCTGTTTTTGAGTTTGTTAATAAAAAGACTTTTTCTGTTGAAAAACCCCTCTGCGTGTATGCCTGCCCTATATGCCCACTGCAACAACATCCGCCGGGTCTGGCCTGTTGTATTTTGATTTGGACCAGGATGTCTTTTTATTGCCTTACGTTCTAATAGAAGTTCAGTTCAAGTATGAATTTCAATATAAACGAATGTCTGGAAATTTACCCGGACAATGAGCGTCATTCTTATGAAAGATTTTCCTTCACCTGTTGTTGAAATTCAGTGAGCGTCACAGCATAAAGTTTACATCATCAAACTATTCAGTAAGAGCTTGTTTCCTGTGGTTGCTGGCATTACCCTCTATTATGTTTTTTCTGTATTTTTAAAATGGTTTAATGGCGTACAAACACATTTTTGAAGTATTCCTTTTTTTTAAATGATAATCTCCTTTTCTTCTTGTAGATATTCATATTCATTATGCATCCAAATTAACATGCATTAAGATGTAGAGTTAGTGTAATTATGATTTTTCCATAATAATGTTAATAAGATTTATATTATATAATATTTTCTTATTTTAACCCCATGAGACCCAGATTCTCCTGTTATGTACATTGCAATTTCTCCTCACTGTTTCAGTGCATCACTGCCTGACAACTATAACCTTATGATAATTTGTAAATTATTATTTTTTTATTTTTAAAATTTTATTTGTGTGTATATTTTTTTACTCTACTTGCTCTTGGAGCAGTCTCTGGCACAAGAATTCCCTCTGGGATTAATAACTTTTTATCTTATCTTATCTTCAGACAGGAGGTTTGGCAAAAGAATTGTACCTAACGATTATAATATGAAGATTGTATATTAAAATATGTAAATATTATATATTATATAATATATAATTATATATTATTAAATATTTATTGTATATATGATATAATTTTAGTCTAAGTTGGTTCAAATTCTATTCTCATTTGTTAAAAAAAAATATATATATATAAACCACTCTTACCAGTCATTGTGGCTTCCTTTCCCAACAGCTCAGACGCTATAAGGCACAGAAGTGATGCACGCGAGTGTTAAGAGAACAGTGAAAATACGTACAGCCATGGGGACGTGATGTTACATCCTGTTTACCCAATCCCAGAGTCTGAGCCCCAAAAATGACCAAACCTTCCTACAGCTCGCTCTATAAAGCTTTATGTATGGAACATTTTATATTCCTTAATACAAGTGGTGTGAGGTGTAAAGGTGTATGTTGCTCTAATTCAGTGTAGTTGCGATCTCTAGGAAGACGTTGAGGATGTTGGAGGATGTTGCATTTATGTGAGGAAAAAAAAAAAAGCAGAAGATCATAGTGGTGGTGGTGATGATGAGCGCTGACTGGGGAAGTTTTAACACTCATTCAGTCACAAGGCTTACCCGCGTGTCGAGCTTGGGGTATCAATATGACCATAACATGGAGCCAATAACAAATATGTCACATTCTCGTCATGTGATTTATTAAAATGAAAGCAAGATCAAAACAAAGGGTTTCTAGGCAGTGCTTTGGTTGAAAGGAATCTATGTAGAACTTTCATAACCACAGTCACCACAGTGCATCGGTATTGAATAAGTACATTAATATTGAATAAGTAAATCAATATTGAAAAAGGATTTCATGAAAACTTCTGAGATGATGTAAATGTCAATGTAATGAAGACAAGAAAGAGGAAAGATGTTGAAAGACTGCTTGTGATTTCTGGATCTGTAAATCTAATTTTATCTCATCTAGGAGGTTATTCATTTACTCATTATTAATAGTGTGTTCATTAATTTTAGGTAACTATCACTGGAATACAACTGACCCATGCAACAGACGCATAGATTAAACTAAGCACACGATTTTAATTCCATCACATTAAATGCTAATAAAATTTGCAATTATATCACATAATTTGCTGTTGCACATGTTCATTTTTACAGCTTTCCTAAAGTTGCCATCAGTGTGTTGTTTGTAAAAACCTGAGACATAATGATAAAATTCTGCAACATAATGATAACCTGCTCATCTCTCATTCACATAAAGGCATACAGTTTATTTATAATCCTCTAATATCCCTTTTTTGTATTTTAATAGAAAAGCAGAACAGAAATTGCTTGCTGCCATATTTTGGGGAGATTTAAATTCCAGATTGAATGCCACAAGTGATCGCAGAATGGGAGGGGCATACTGTCTCTCCCCTGTCAATCACATCAACAAGAGCAAAACATAGTCATCTTTAAGCTCATTTGCTGTGTGTACTGCATGTGAAAAAGGGCACCAGCCACCTGCTTATGAGCTGTCATGTGATGGGAGTTTTGAAAGAAAATGAGAAACTGCAGAAAAAAAAGGTATCTAGCCTTTATAAAATAAATGTCTTTTAATGTGTTATCAAGGTCCTTAAAGTAGTGATTTATTATACTTAAAAATATAATACATTTCACACACAGAAACACACACTCACTTTTATGTATACTTATATATAATGTATATATACATATACTGTATATTGTGTATTTAAACTTATATATATATATGTATATCAAAGCAAATCTCCCCATAAGAAAGAATGGAAACCCTGACGATTCGTTCCAAAACCCAAAAATATTCAAATAAAAATAATTACTACAAAATATAAAGTGAAAATGAAAGAAATTAACCTTTAACCTTGAAAAGAATTCCGACAGAGCAGTGTTTCCGTTAGTGTGTGTGTGTGTATGTGTGTGTGTGTGTGTGTGTGTGTGTGCGTGTGTGTGTGAACACTTACTACTGGCAATTTGGAAATGCCAAGTAGCATAATGTGCATGTCTTTGGACTGTGAGAGAAAACCAGGTCACTCAGAGGAAACCCACCAAGCACAGGGAGAACATATAAGCTCCACACACAGAGACCCGAGCTGGGAATAGAACCCTAGACCTTGGAGGTCTCAGCCCATAGTGACCACTACTCCGCCCTTGCCTTCCACAATAATTATATTACTTAATTTATATTAAAAAAATAATTCTCAATTATTTCTAATTATTGTCATTTAAATCATACGTTTACAGCATCTAGTATGTTAACTTGCATAGGAATAATATAACCAACCATGTTAATATTAATGAATTGTGATTGTAGGAAATGATGAAAGAAAGGAAGCTGAAAGACTGGAATTTTTGCCAATTACTGAGAAAATACTGTTAGTAGACATGTGTTGTTCAAAAGGTAAACGGTTGTGATTAAGTGGTATTTTTAATTGTAAGGTTATAAGACATTCCTCGATGATATACACTGTACAAGGAAAAATCTAATACTCATTCATATCTGTAATCTATTTTTACGAGCTAATGAACACTGTGATAGTGAAAAACATCCTGTAATGAGACCTTACTTGTAATTTGGAAATGATATGTCGAAATGCATATGTGTGAACGAAGACCTGTGTTAAGAAAATATATGACTGTCACTGTGTTTTAAGCAAACAAGGAAATTGGGTAACAGAGTTTTCTGACACTTTGTAAATCCCATGCCAACCTTTGCACTTTATGCTGTTTTAAATTACAGTTAAAAGACCCAGTGTAGAGAAAGGAATATGGTGTAGAGTTCATGCCAGTATCAGCTCTAAACCTACAAACTGCAACTCCAAACACACACTCTACCACACTCAGAACACTTGTTTGCTGTCTTACTTGGAATTGCATCATCCCTTTGTCATCCTTTAGTCATCCTTATCATATTATGCCTTATGATAGATTCTAACAAACGTTGGCAGAATTAGTCATGTTTTACATCACGATTGGCTTGAACCACAATTAAGCAAGATCACACGAGAGGGAGTGCTGTTGTGAGTAATATTAGCATGGCTAATAGCATGAAGGTGCAGCATGAGTACAATTCTTTAAACACGGTTTATTATCAAACGATTATATTTTGTTCGTTTATTTAACCAGTTATTTTGTTTTGCCAACACATATCCTTTCGTGACTGGTGGAACTAAGTAACCACGACTAGCAGAGCTGGTGACCGATGTTTAGAAGGGGTAATTAAAATTGGTGAAAGTAGGTCACACTCACTCACTCACTCATCATCTATACTGCTTAATCCTGTATTCAGGGTCACGGGGGGCCTGGAGCCTATCACAGGAGACTTAAGGCACAAGCCGGGGTACACTCTGGACAGGGTGCCAATCTATCGCAGAGCACACATACATACATACATATATACATACATACATACATACATACATACATAATCTAATTTAATAAAGCTGAGGAATGTGTAAAAGGCATTAGACCCTGAATACTTATTATCTTATGTCTATTTAATTCCGACAGGACAGAAGTACTGGTACTAGGACTGCAACTAGAAGTAAGCTTTCCGACCACACAGTAACACTGGATGGCCTTTCTGTTTCATCATGTACAGCAGTAAAATACCTTAGCGTGGATATATATTCCAGTTTTTCATTTGAAGCTCATATAGATAATAGCACTGGCATATCCTCTTTTCATCATAGAATTATTGCAACTGACACAGAGAAACTAGTTCATGCTTTTGTAACTTGCAGGGTTGGATTAATGGAATGCTTAACTATCTGGAGGTTCTCCTAGGTGCATAAACAAGCTCCAGTTAGTCCAGAATGCAGCAGCCACTGTTCTTACCAGAACCAGAAGATTTGAAGATATCTTACCCACACTGCACTGGCTCCCAATGAAATTCTGCACTGATTTCAAAATACTACTATTGACCTATAAACCACAAGTACTTGAGGGAACTGCTGGTATTTTATGACCTACGACACTTCAATCAAAAGGTGCAGGCTATTTATTGATACCTTGTATAATGAAAACTAAAGTAGGCCCCCAATGTTTTTTTTTTTTTTTTACAAAGCCCCACAGTTGTTGTATGTGACAGCCTTCCAACTAGTGTTCAGGACTAGTTTATTTAAGTTTTTGTTAATAGATTTTCGCTTGGGTAAAAGGTGTAGATCTGTAGAGGTTATGGTCCTAGAATGTTTTGGTGAACTGGGATGTCTGTAGGAAAAGCATAAAGATCACCATGTGGATGATGCCACACATATAGCCCAAAGATGGCTGTGGATGTCCTACCTTGGTTTCTTCTTTTTGACATAATCATTCATTCATACAGTACCTGACTCAAAACTTAACTTTTCTATGACATACTTAAAATTAAAACTCTAATGAGATGCTCCTGCTCAGGATGCTTTCAAAACTGCTCAGATCTATGATATACAGCTATAGAAAGGAAATTATTTATTCTTGCACATGGTTCTTCAAATATTCTTCCTCATATTGTCTCAGTGACATGGTGCCATCACGTCAGACATGCTTATTAAAAATCTAGATTAAAAATCAAAAAGTTGATTTGTGACACTTTCCATTTTTGTGCATCTATCTATTTTCTATAACGATTATCTTGTGTAGGGTTGCAGGGGGCCTGGAGGGTATCCCAAGGAAGCTAAAGCACAAGGTGAGGTACACCCTGGATAGAGTGCCAACCCATTGCAGGGCACAGGGACACACACTGAGTTACATTTTGGGAACAGTAGGTAGTCTACATCATATTTTAGGACTGAGAGAAAACCTACAAAGGTTCTGAAGGAAACCCACAAAGAACAGGGCAAAGCTACATGCACAAAGACAGGAGGCAAGGTTTTGACCCCTCAAGGCGTAAGGAGACAGGGCTAAGTTCTAGTAACATGGTCAGTTTCTAATAATGCTTCTTGTATCAACAAAACACTCACTTACTCATCGTCTATACCACTTTATCCTGTATACTGTACATTAACAAATGTTTTTTGGGAGTAATGAGATTTTTCCCCTGCTTTAACAGGATGTTTTTACTTTAATAACATGTTTTCTGGTATCATATAAAAAATTTTATGCTTTTCCTCTATCAAAGAAAATGTTTTGTAGTAAGGTATTCTCATAATAACTAGTCGTTTTTTTTTGGTAGAATGCTGTGCTATTCTTAAAAATACAAGATAATAATATATTCATATTAATATTCATAATAATATGTCTTTTTTTATAATAAGATGTTGTTTAGGATCTTATATTCCTTATCAGGGACATAAAGCAGCAAAACACTTCCATAGAATAAACATGGTTGAAATAAGAACATTATTTTTTCCACCAGGAGGTGGTGCACTGCACTATTCGAGGCCTGTGAGACTTTACCTTTGTCTGTATAATTGTGGCAGGACGAGAAGAATGGCATCAATGGTTTGGGATTATTAATGCATTCTATTGTGGATTAACAGTAGAAATACAAAAGCTGTGGATATTAACATTATACAATGCTTTGCAATGTTTGCTCACAGTTTTTGTATTATAAACAGCTTTCCATAGAGCCATGAGATATTAAATTACTCTATTAGTCAATACATGATTAAAAATCAAAAGTTGCTATTAGGGCTGGAAAATGACTATGGCTTAATATGAACCCAAACTTGCTGTTAGCTTAGAATTGAAATATTGCAAATCAAAAGAAATACTTAGATATGCTTAGTATATGCATGTGGTACACATAGTGCAAGAAAATAGGTGTGGCCCTTATGGTACTAGCAACTCATGGTCAACGAGCCACTTGCCATTGCCATAACCGGCCCATATGTGTCTAAACACATATTTATACTGTAATCTGTAAAGAGATCTGGATCTTCCTCTTCCTTATAAATCTGTAAAACCCAGATGTGCAGCTGATATACTATATGGTGATTTCACTTTGTCAGGATGATTATGTTTTCTTGTAATGCACAGGAAACAAGGTGTGGCGTTTCTCTTGCAACCACTAAAAAAATTCCTTATACTTATTTTTTTCTGGTTAGTACAAGAGGAAGTCAAGGTTTTTCCAAAAAAAAAAAAAAAAAGGTGCAATCACAGAATGATGGAGCGATAATGAGCAAAACCGTAGCGGACAACCTGGGTTAGTTGATGGAAGTAGTGATGCTAGACTTGGGCAAGATCTGATGTTTGATTTGTATGTGTGACCCATAACTATAGCCAAATTTGTTTTTGAAAGATCCAGAAAGTCTTCAGGAAAACGAATCATCCTAATAAAATGATTATGATTAAAATAAAAATTGTAAGATGTAAGATAAGATATTTGGTGCTTATATCTCAGTATAATGTTATTTTGTGAGATTTGGAATGCAGGCTGTTTTGCCTCGGAAATGTCAGGAATAAAAACAATCCCAAAACCCCCTCTGGACAGGTAGGGACGTGTCTGTGCTTCGGGGAAAGAGGGGGAGAGGAATGCTGATGAAATCAATACCAGACAAAGGACCATTATTACCTCAAAGTGGTGTTGAAACACTTACTGTACAATGACAACCAACTCTTACAATGTTAACTTGTTCGGTCTAGGCTAGTATTTGTTTACATTTTTTTTTTACATTTATGCAATATCACACGAGAGCGAGAGCTATTGTGCTGGATATCAGCACGGCTGTGATGCAATTGTCAGCACGAGCACCATTTTTTATCTTATTATCGACGGATTATGATTTGTTTGTCTGTTTAACCAGTTATTTTGCTCCGCCAATGCAAATGGCAGCACGGTGGCTTAGAGATTAGCACAGTAGGCTCGCACCTCCAGGGTCGGGGTTCGGTTACTGTACCACCTCAGAGTCTGTGTGTATGGAGTTTTCATGTTCTCCCTGTGCTTGGTGGGTTCCCTCTGAGTACTCCGGTTTCCTCCCACGGTCCAAAGACACAGGGTGTGCGCTAGGGTGTGCAATACCATGTCCAACACACCAAGCTGTGCCCTGTATTAGAGATTGGAGAGTGATTTGAAATTTGGTCTGATGTTAGGAACTAGTCAACTTTGTAATACATATAGTTAAACGTCCCAGCGCTGTTTCCGTCTATTATTACCACTTGTGGAATTTCTCTCGAATAACATTGATAATCAATCATATACCAGTAAACTGGTAACAGTATCATACATAAGGGTCTTTTATGCTAGTAGGGGCCAAAGGCTAGCCTGTCCAAACTCCTGAAATCTTAATCTGATTAAGCATCCATGGAATGCGCCAGACAAACAAGTCCAATCCATGTAGGTCCCACCCCACATCACACAGCTCCCGAAGCATTGCTGCTGTTAAGTTCACTAAATATGAATTAAAAGGTGCGAATCGTTTTTAAAAATCAACGTTTTTCAAAAAACATGCACATTTTTATATTTGGAAATTTTAATGAAATATTATTTCTTATTATTTTTAGAATATATTTATCCTTTTTATTATAATTATTGTAATTATTCATTGTAATTAGAAATAATGGTGCAAATATTTTTAGGGCACCATAGCAGAGGATTATTTTGATCCTTTTTTATTTCAATAATTAAAATGTATATCTTTATATTTGCTGAATTGTGTCTTATGTATGAAAGTATGTCATGTATTTTTGCCCAGCTTATTGTGTTCATCCATGTGGATTATTGGGCATCAGTTTAGCTTTATAACAATAAATCTGGTTCAAAAATTATTTTATCTAGCACTGCAGCTTTTTCTACAGTAGCTTGATCTCAAACACAAGGGATATGTTAACGTCTTGTAAGAGATGAATCATGTGCCCACTGATTTTCTGGCTTACTGTATTTCCTCTCTAGGCATTTGCCCTCTAATGAAAAGGAACAAAGAAAACTTTGTCCAGAATTGAAATGACCTCTTTAGCGACCTCACAAGGTTACAGGAGATATTTTTTTCGATTACATCGTCACAACTGCATTAGTGCTGAATACTTGTTCATGTACTGTTTTCTCTTTCAGCCTGCTTTTCCATGAAGACTTCCTGCATCAGCATTGGCACCGCACACCTCAGAGGGCCCTTGTTGATGTTGAGCTCAGGTCTCTCTCCTGCATGTCTCTGTGGGTTTCCTCCAGGTTTCACAGTTTCATTCTCCCTCCCAAAAACAAAGGCATGCTTGCAGGTGAATTGACGATGATAAACTATCCCAAGATGTAAATATCGTGAATTGACGATGATAAACTACCCCAAGATGTAAATATGTGTGCGCATACTTCCATCCCATCCAGGTGTCTTCCTGCATCACATCCAGTCTTAGGTTAATGAAAGCGACTGAGAGTGCTAATGCTAACCTTATGTTTTGATAATGTTAGCATTATCAAATGGACTGGTCGGTACAGAACACTTATTAAATGCTGTGCTTAATTATCAATGCTTTAATGACATGAAATCATCAAAGCAGGAAGTATTAATACCAATCTTTCTTTATATACCCTGTATATAAAAAGTACACAGTACCTTTTAAAAACCATGGTGGCTTAGTGACTAGCACTGTGGGCACTTTCTATATTGTTCTCCAGAGTGTTCCTTAGGCATTGTAGATGCCAAAAGTTCCATCCAGGTTTGTTGGATTCAACCTGGCCTGCTCTGCACTCCCCTAAAGTTTGGTTAGAGCAAATTTATTCATTGCAAATTAATGATATTAAATAGATGAAGAGCAACTATTGGTCTTTTTTGTTCCATTTATTTCTGCTGTTTGTCACCTCCTCACAGATGCGAGAGTATCAGTCCAGGACTCGTCAGACTTGTTTTGGCCTGCTCTATACTTGTCTAAAGGTTTTTTTTCATGAAGCTAGGTGTGTGGACAGTGGCATTATTATGCTAAAACAAGTTTGAGAATCGTATTTCCAGTGAAGGCAAACCATAATGTTGTCTATACCACATTATGCTTGATACAGGGTCGGTGGCACGGTGGGTTAGTGATTATCCCTGTCGCCTCGCACTTCCAGCATGTATGTGTTTGCCCCTGCAATGAATTGGCATCCCGTCCAGTTTTTCCCATGCCCTAAGTCTCCTGGGATAGGCTCCAGGCTCCCCACAAACCTGCGTAATAAAGTGGTATAGACCATGAATGAGTGAGTTAGCTTTAGCAGTTTCTGCAAAGTTAACCTATAACAAGGTGAATAACTTGATACCAAGGTGATTAATATTTCATTCATGACTACCAGTAGCAGATGTCAATGCAATAATAACCTAAAAAGAAACACCATTAACACATATTAAAACACACAATTTCGAATGATGTAAAGAAAATACAACAAATACGTGTAACAGTCTAATAAATCCAAAAACTTTGCTCTGTATTTGATGCAGGCATTATGATGGACAGCTATGGACAGGGGGCCTGAACGCCAATGCGGAAGTGGCGACAGGAAGCGCAGCGTAGTGATATTATAGCATCTTTAGGAGGCTTGTTATAGTATATATATATATTTTTATTATTATTGAATCAGATTTTTTTTTAGTTCAGAGAGCACTTTATCACTGATTATTAATCATCATGATTCTGTTGGAAATAAACAATCGGATCATTGAGGAGACGCTATCGCTTAAATTCGACAGCGCGGCTAATGGGTGAGTTAGCACGGAGCTAATGCTAAGAAGCTAATGGGTTTGAAAACGACACGCCTTAATGTAGACACAAGTCATAATATAATGTAATATAACCGTGTTTTCTAGCAAATAAATGAAAATGCAATGGGTCATTTTGGAGGGTATTAATCCTGTCAGATAATGGTTAATGAGATTGAAAGTCTAAAAATATATAATTAAAGGAATGAAGCAAAGATCAGTAGCTAGTTAACGTTTGTTTTGGTGAAGTCTTGAATCTATTTAACTTTATTCAAATGCATTTGAGTTTAATAAAGCTTATTTATTGCTTTAATAGTTTAATGCTTTAGTTAGTTAATTAATGCCACCTAGATTCAGGTAGCCTGCAGGTTAAATCTGTGGGACACTACAGTAAGTAAATAATACAGTATTGTTTGCACTGAGATTTGTTTGTGTTTCATTCTGCTGGTTTTGACATATTTCATCAAGGTGATGTTAATTGAAATGATTGATTGTTTCTTTGCTACTTAAGGTGTTTCCACCAATCAGTCTGCAAACAGAGCTTTTGCCATATAAGGTGGTTTTGTGCATTGCTTTCAGCTCCCGCCCCTGACAGCTCTCAGATTTATAGCAGCTTCTCACTTCCCCATGTCTCTGCAACATAACCACCGCTGATTGATTCAGAGTATAAAATTTTATGATCTGATGACAGACTGACGAATTTAGTTTATTATTTTTTTATATTACTGTTACCTTTTGTTTGACAGCTAGAAATAAACGTCTTGTGTCACATCATCATGTAGTCTGATCCCTGAATCCGTGCTGAACCGTAGTAACAAGTTAATGTCCAGGTGTTCGTTCTCATACCTTTATCGTCTGTGATGCAACAACTTAACAACAGGTCATTGTTTAGCGGATACGAGGCGTGTTCGAATCAAACCGGGATATTTGATTGTGCAGAACAATGTTCTAAGAGTTTTAAAAAAAATATCTAATAAATTGCTACACTAATGCATTGATCCCAGCGTTTCGCTGCCACAGTAATTCTACACTTCAATCAGATCTTAAATTTCCAAGGAGGGGTGTCTTTTACCATTTTGCCATTGTTCCACCATTTTTCATCAAAGTAAATAAAGTAATAAACTTGATGACATGAAAAAGAAACTGCTACCTTTTCATCCGGGCAGCGCTCTTCCCATTTGTGTTTGCTTTTCAGTGGTCTAGAGGATGTACAAGGGATGTTCGAGTCAAACTGGGACTTTTGATTTCGCATGAGACAGTTATGAGACAGTGTTTAAAACTCCCTTTAGTTCTCTATATAACCTCCTGCTACACTAATGCACTTAGCCGATCCGATCATGGCTCCAGTGTACTAATGAGAAAAAAATGTGTGTGTGTGTATATATACAGTATAGCACACACATGGATCTATCCAATGACAAACTTTGAAGCACTTTTGTAAATCACTCTGGATAAGAGTGTCTGCCAAATATCTAGATGTAAATGTTAAAGGAGTTCCTGGGAGGCCAGGGTGTCAGATGTGAAGCAGGCAGGCCGATCATGGCTCAGGTTTACTGAGGGAACTTTCTACCATGATGGAATCGAAGCAAGTGACTTGCTGAGATAAGTGCTTTAGTGTAGCAGGGGATTATATAGTTCTGTGATTCTGCGCAATCTAAAATCCCAGTTTGACTCGAACACACGAGTAGCACGTTGTGAGAAATGTATAACTGGACACGAGGAATTTTCTTTTTTTTTTTTTGCGCGGTGTGTTAGTTCTTTCCGGTTTTTCTCTCAGCAACCTTTTGTGCTTTAATAATCTCAAAAGAGAGGGAAAAAAATAGAGAAGCTATTGAGATAGCAGTTATGACGTAAGTGATAACAGGAACTAGCTTGTCTATTTTGAGGTAGAGTACTGACAAGGCTTTACTCACTTTAATACCAGGCCTGCAGATCTTGCGACAAGGAGGAATACCACCTTGCAGGATTTGCAGGATGACTTTACAAGATCTCCAGCAAGCAGAATTTGAAAAAAGCTGCTGAAATTTGTCTCATCTGTTACCTTTACGGAACTGTGCATGAGGTCCAGCTCCTGCTTCCTCCTACAGTTTTAACTTCCTTTAACAGTTTTAATGAAGTCTGACATCTGACCCAAGTTGACGTCAAGTTGCTTTTTTTTTTTGTCTGACGGATTTATTTGCATCCGTTGCTTCACCTTGGGGGAAAAAACTACTGCTAGAAATTTGCCAACTTTTCCTTCCTTTAACCTTTCTCCGTCCCACAAGCTCCTGATGATAAAGAATGATCTCTTTAAAGATGAGCGAGCTGTCGAGTGTTAGGACGGCCCCTGAAGTGTAGACTTAATTGAAAGAGAACTGTAATGAGTTTGTTTAACCCAGTGTTTTATCTCACATTTTTATTTCATTATTCTAAAATCATTACCAGGTGTTAAATAAATCTCTGAAGTCTGTCAACAATTTTTTAAAAACCTTTTTAACCATTCTCTTTCTGTTTTTTTGTGACCAGAAACAAGCCTGAAGCAGTAGAAGTTACTTTTGCTGGTAAGTAAGTGTCTGTGTGTGTGTGTGTGTGTGTGTGTGTGTAAATACACAAGTGTAACCCAGGCAGTGGATTAATCAACAATCAAAACCCCATATGTAAAACCTATGTAGTGTTGCACCTTCTTACGTACAAAAGAGACACAACAATGAACAAAGAGTTGAGTATAAGACATTTCTACATCCGTAGAAGAATTACAGCACATCTGTGTATGTGTGTGTGTGTGTCAGCGTCAAAGTATTCAAGGGGTTGTAGTGTGAGTAAGCTTAGTGTGATGTATTTGGTTGTTGTTTGAGCTAAGAGTTTGAGTTTGTCGAAGTGTGAATGCTATTTTTGAGAAACTGGGCGTGGTCCCTTCATCTAGCAAAAAAGAGACAACCGAAACACACCACCATCCTGATCAACAGGTATAACGGCTGTCCACTCTCTTGGGGAACCTAACGAATGGATCTGCCTGCGTAAAAGTGTGCAGATTCTTCAGCCTAAATGCAAAGCTGTGACTCTGAGCCACGCCCCCTAATCGAGCTCAGGATTGGCCTTCGGTGAATGCTCTTGAATTCTGATCAGGACTGTCTAATAAAGAGTTAATACCTCTGGCAGTGTGTTGAAACTCACCGCATGGCACATTGACTAAATTCAGACACAAAAAGGCAAGCCTACATTTTTTTCAACTTTTGAAAAACGAGTTATAAAAAAGTGAAAATAATCCTGCAAGGTAAGACAAGTGACGCTTTCCTTCGCAAGAACCACTAATAATAATATTAATGTGAACGCTGGCGATTAGGTAAGTGAGGAGGCGGGAGCTCGGTACAGGTCAATCATATCTAGTGTGAAAGCGACCAATAAAAACCGAAAGCATCAAAAAAGTAGAAACAGGAAGTGAGGTAATAAACCAAACTGATGGCATTGCATAGCATGCAGGGCCAGGCGTAGATAGATGCAACACTCCTGATGAAGACGTCACCACAATTCAGTTAAAGCGAACCATAAACCACTGTTTTCAAGAGAGTTAGAGATCTGGGGCACCCTCGGATCAAAATGCACACATTCAAAATTCAACCATCTTAACTAACGTTTTTTTTCTTTGCTTTGCACTTCAGATTCTTCATATATTTGCATTGTTCATGCTCAAAATAAACTAAACTAAACTCTCATTGAACGATTGTTTGATGTCGTAGATTTTGATGGCGTGCTCTACCACATCTCAAACCCCAACGGCGACAAGACCAAGGTGATGATCAGCATCTCGCTGAAGTTCTACAAAGAGCTGCAGGAGCACGGGGCCGACGAGGTACGAGCTTCACATTAATGGTTTCACGTGTTTACTCAGCACCCATCCAGTAACCATCCAGCAGTCTTGATATTGGGTCGACATCAGGATAAAGAAATAAAACCAGTGTCTCCCGTGCATAGCGGAAAAACTTGAACGATTTCTAATTCTGTAGTAAATACCTACAGAAGACGGGATGTGGAAAAGAAATTTACTTTTAGAAGTCGGAAAGGTGAAACGCCTTGTAAAGACTTCTTCCACTGAGGCGTATTCCACATATGGTGCAAGACTTTTATATCTGTATAGTAGGTTTAGCTAATAATGTGGCTGTAGCTACATGGACGCTATGCATATACAGTGTATGAAACTCATGAGTTTCTCAAAAGCAAGCACAAGAATGAGGTTAGTGGTTAATGCTTCAGTTTTTGAACTTGAAAAAAAATATGACAAAGGTTTCCTGAATTTATGTTTTTTTAGTCCATGGTCACCAAAAAGATCTAGTATGTCAACGTTTAGCAACGTACTGAGCACCTAAAGGGATAAGAAAGGAGTCCAAAAGCATTTGTGTAGAAGTCTGAAGTTCTTTTATTATGAGATCTTACAAAGCCCAAAGTGACTCGTGCATATTCAGTCAAATCCCGAAATTTGCAGGGGTTACGTTCCTAGAGCACCCTAAAATTGTGGAACAGTTTTGGATGTGTTCAAAAAATGCCTGTAAAGGCCTGTTTTTATAGTGTAAAAGCAATTATATATGTATTATATCAATAGATACTGAGATTGAAAAAAAGTCACAAATAATGTGCTGAATTGTTGTGAAAACGAAAGGTTTCTAACCAATTATAGATGAGACTGAAATCTTACAATAACCAATCATGACGCTGGAGGTGGGATTTATTTTCCTCACGGAGAAGCATGCTAAAAGACTTGCAGTTGCTGTTCATTATTTTAATGATCATCACTTAAGTTTTATATAAAGGTATATAATATCTATATATAAATATGTTTTAATAATTAACGAGTAATGTGCTAAATTGGGCTGGAAAAACAAGTCCCGCCTTTTGGCTCAAGGTTTCTAACCAATCAGAGATGAGACTAAATTCCTGTAACCAATCATAACTCAGAAGGTGGGATTCCCACACATATAAACACACACACATCGTTACATACTGTATATCATTTGTTTCTTTTTCTTTTTTGGTGTTATGGAATAACATTCAAATATTTTGCCAAATTACACAAATTGGAAATAATAATAACTCCAAATGCCAAACTCTACTTATGAGACGAAAATGGGTCTTTTATCATAAAGATTGTTTACAAGATTTTCTGCTAATTTTCTATTAAGACCTGTTTTATAATTCTTTTCTTCAAGCACACATGAGAACACAAATATAGTAGTATTTCCTATTGTGTAACCACAGACTAAACTAAAAGTGATTATTAATAAAAAAATTATTTTGGAGTAGAGTCACATGTTAAAGCAGCTGGGTGTTTAGTTTTCAACGGCCCGGTTGAAGCTCAATGAGGGGATGATGACATTCAGGACACCGTGCTGTGTTTTTTAACAGGAAGTGCGTCTGACTCACCTCTGATACAGGAAGTCGCACATTTTAGAGAAGCTCTAAAATGGGTCGCCCGCTCAGTCCAAGGACACACGGTCAAAGGGAATTAGGCCCAAGTGATCATCTGACAATTTGTCCTGAGTTTGAATTAAAATGATAGAGCCAAGGGGATTTTCTTATCATGAAGGATGTGGTGCGCTGTTCCCAGACCATGCAAACTAATATTCAAACTTCTGCCTGCTTCATAACAAAAGGCTGCAGACGTGCTGCGTGCGAACTGAATGCAAATTGGAAGGAAACTGGAGCAAAGTTACACACAGTCTGAGGCACAAAGTCTCGGCTCTTAAAAAATGTTTATTCTAGATCACAAGAAGTCATGAATGAAGTTAAGAAAACACAACAGTGAACAGATTTGTTTTGTTGATTATGTTAAGATGGCCAGATAATTCTCTGAAAAAGAAGCGTTTTTACTTGTATATAATGTTAGACTTTATATGAATAAAGTATTGTGAAAATGTTGTAAAGCTTTGCTGAAATCTTGGTGAGGTTGTTTGCTTTTGAAGAAATATCGTAGTTTGTTTATGGAGAAATTCTGTATGAAACCGTCACCAGACGTTTTTACATATTAAAAAAAAAATTCTTTCTTTTTATTTATTTATTTATTTATTTATACATAAAATTTGGTTTAGAGATGCACGACACTACAGATTATCACAAAATAAAGCTTAAAATAAGTTATGACATCGTGCAAAAGTCTTGAGCCCTTCCTGATTTTTTCATATTAAGTTAAACTATATAGATACAATGAATTCAATTAGAACAAATGTTTTACTGTGACAGGCTGTAAAGTGCGGGACCATGGATGCCAGTGGTGACGACTGTATTTATTCCCATTTTGTATGACTGTTATAGGACCTCCAGTCAAGATTTACACTTGCATTCACACACTACAGACAATTTTGGAATGCCAGTTAGCTTAATCTGCATGTCTTTGGATCTATTACAGGGCATACAAACCCATGCGCGCACACACACACACACACACACACACACACACACACACACACGCGCACACACACACACACACAGCACGCAATTTGGAAATGCCAGTTAGACTCATCTACGTGTTTTTGATCTGTGTGGCGGAAACCTAGCAAATACAGGGAGAACATGCAAACTCCATACACACATCCTGCCACAAATCTTTTCTTTGAAAATCCTTTCAGTAATGATTTGTTTACTTTTTATTAGAGATGCACCCATTGCATTTTTTTTGGCTGAAACAGATTTCTGATTCTGATTTTAAAATAACTGTAATAGACAGTACACACGCACACTTATTTTTTTTCTTCAGTTTAATGAAATATTCAGTTATATGTATATAATAAAACACAAACTTCAAAACTTCAGAAGGGTACAGGACTTTCTCCAGGTTACTCAGAACATTTTTGTGCAAATAAAATCCAATGATAAAAATTCAACAAGGACAAGTCAAGTGAGGGCTATTGCATGAGACGCTAATTTTTAAGGGGCGGAACAAAAGCACAGGTGCACCTCTCACCACCACCTGTGAATGTGTTTCAATACGACCCACAGACCGGTCGTTCAGTGCATCTCTACTTTTTGCCACCACTATTACTGTATTCGCATTGAGAGGCACTAAGAGTTTTGATCTGTTCCTTGAGTCATTCAATACATTCTAGGAAAAACTTATCTCTAATTTCAAACAAGGCTTATCCCGGCAGCAGCAAAATAAGGTTGATCATCAGGTTAAGGCTCTGGTTTAATGATCAGAAGGTCAGCGGTTTAAGTCCCAGGTCCACCAATCTGCCATTTGGGCAATGCACTCAACCCTGTTTGCTCCAGGGACACTATCATCACTGACCCTGTGTTCTGACAACTTCAACTTCCTAAGCGAGTCTATGCAAAGAAACGAAGTTCATTGGGCAGTAATGTACATATATGACAAATAAAGATTTAACTTTGATGAGAATGACTGATGAGAAGCATTTTACAGGATTATCAGTACGGTGCTCCGTTTAGATATGATGAATGTTATGATGAAATGTATTTAAAGTAATACCGCTGTGTTTGATTTCAGCTGCTCAAGAGGGTGTATGGAAACTTCCTGGTGCCAGCAGAAGATGGTAAGATCCTATAAACGTACTCAATACACTCAGTTTAATCCCCATCTAATTTGATTGGGTGATTTTTCCACCTGTGTATGCCTTCTCTTTAACTTTTTCTTTTTTGCACACAAAAGCCAAACATTCCACTCCGTGTTTTTGTTTCTTTTTTTAATTATGTCTGGTGTCTAGCCATTCTTAGACATGTAAGGCTGTCTTGGAATTAGGGATGACTGGGTTGTTTACAAATGCAGATTGTACTTGTAAACGCACACTGCATGTTTACTTTATGTTTATGTATTGTTGAAAAGACCAACTGGTTATGTTCCTGAACTGGCTGTGTGTGGACAAATTAAACAATTGTATTTCATCATGCTACTGAGGTTTTTAGGGATTATACAGTATGTAAAAAAATTTGTTTTGTTTGTTTTTCACAGGCTACAATGTGTCTTTGCTCTTCGACCTGGATAATCTGCCAGCCAATAAGGAGGAGATGGTCCACCAGGCAGGCATGTTGAAGAGAAACTGCTTTGCATCTGTCTTCGAAAAGTACTTTAAGTTCCAGGAGGAAGGTCGCGAGGGCGAGCAGAGAGCCGTCGTCCATTACAGAGACGACGAGTCCATGTAGGTGACCCTACCATTCCGAATACACAAGTATAATGTCAAAAGAGTCACCAGTGTGGTGGATATCAGATCGAACATTTTTATTCTGTAGTTAGATTTTCCTCAGACGAGGCAGAATTTTATCTGTCTCTCCTCGGCATGACTTTGTCGTCTCTCCGGTTTCAGGTACGTGGAGTCAAAGAAGGACCGTGTCACTGTTGTGTTCAGCACGGTCTTCAAGGATGACGATGATGTCATCATTGGAAAAGTGTTCATGCAGGTGTGTATCATTTGGAGATCCATGGGGGGGTTAAAATTCCATCATGGCTGCCTCACTGTGATCTCATGTCATTGTGGACGTTTCAGAAAGCACGCACACTATTTGCTGTTACAATATAGATCTTATAAACATGTTTTTTTTGCCAAACAAAGGTCTCATCATTTTCAGTCCACTATGGGTGTGTCTCAAATCACACACCTTGTTTACTAAAGACACCACATAAAGACCTTTTTGGCTGTGACCCAAGTGTGTCTTTCTGTCTCTCTCACACACACACACACACACACACACACACACACACACACACAACACACTATTCAATATGTAGGGCATATTAAAATAAGTCTAAATGCACAGCTTGTCTAATACATAGGGAGGGGACACACACAGTCACTAACATCAGCTGTAGTAGTGTACCAAATTATATGCACTATTTCTGGTATAGGGCTCATAAACCTCATGAGAAATGTACATTATGTACCATCACAGCAATCCATGGGTTACGTGTCCAAAATCACTCATGCTCTTCACTTCATGCAACACTGACCGTGGATGTGTCCCAAATCAACCACTAAACCACTTTTCACTAAATTGGCCACAGTAAGACAGTGATTAAGGCAGGAATAATGTGGTCCTGTCCCAAATTACACACTACATTTACTCCATAGGACACCATAACAAATGTACACAGTGGAAGGAGGTCCTGCATCGAGGTGTCACGATTACCTCCATGGCTATAACGTGTCTCAAATCCTGCACTAGATTAATTATGGACGTCACATAAAGTCCTTCACATGTATCTTACAATGATATTGGCAGTGGTTGTGTCCCAATTCACACTTACTCAACCTGTTGACTATATAGGCCACCACCAGAAATGCACTTCATGTAAGTGTCCCAAATCACTTGTTACTACCCAGTTTATACCCAAATAATCAGTTTACTACATTGTCTGAATAAAATCACAAATTCCTTTAATGGAAGTGTCCCAAATTGGAAACCCAGTTTACTACATAGTCTGCATAAATGCAATCACAAATGTCCTTAATGAAAGTGTCCTAAATATTTTACCCACTTTACTACATAGGCTGCATGAATCCGATCACAAATGTCCTTAATGGAAGTACCCCAAATCTATCTATTTTACTTCGTAGGCTGCATGAATGCAATCACAAATGCCCTTAATGGAAGTGTACCAAATCGCAAACCCAATTTACTACAAAGGCCACATAAATATAGAGCCACCATCATAAAGAGCTCCATCTTTTGTGGGAGCATCTCAAATCGCACACCCGTTTCTCCGCATAAGCAACATGACCACAGTCAACAAAGGCCCCCCGAAGACGTGTCCCAAATCACCCCCTGTTTGCACTAAGGACCACATAAAAACCATCACAAATACTCATCAAGGGCATGACCACATGAACACCATCACATCGTCCATCAGGACTGTATCCGAATTCAAACACGTTATTCACCATGTATTCCACGTTAAGTACCCAACTGTTGTCTCCTTAAGTCTGCGTGTCCCTATTCACATCACTTATCAGGTGAAGGGCATCCATCCATTTTGTATCCATGGAGATTATCAGGACGGACAACACACAGCTCATAACTCATTGAAACGGTGTCAGGTTAACACATATAGACAGCTCCTCTCTTTCGGAGTGTGTGTGTTATTCTTGGCCTGCTGCTGCGTGTCTTCACTCGTCTGCCCTTACTTTGGTGTCAATACACAACTTTTCCATTAAGGAATGTTATGAAACCTTCTGAATCCATGCGTGGCCTGAGTGAGAGATCATCGCACTGATCTCTTTAAACGAGTCCCGCTTTAAAAGGAGTAGCGTTTGGCTCAAAAAAAAAAAAATGTGCTCGACGTTTCATCATCCAGATGTAGTCCATCAGTCAGGACATTTTTATAATTTTTTTTTTTCCCCCCCTGGCCCAGCTTTAGTAACTACGAGGAAGGACAGCTTAAACCAGTTTATCACACTGTACTACTGTATTTAAAACACATTTGCCTCAATAGACATCTTTTCCATCTGCATTTACATAATACAGTGGAACCTTGGATTACGAGCATAATTCGTTCTGGAAGTGGGCTCGTATTCCAAAACACTAGTAAACCAAGACATGCTCGTTTTTCAAATCAAAATTTATTTAAAATCTTTGCTCGTCTTGTGGAACACTCGTAAACCGAGTTACTCGCAATCCGGGGTTCCACTGTACATTTCTTTTTAACAAATTAACATAATTCCTAAGAGATATCCATAATGTTTATTGTCCCAGGTGGAATATAATTCCTGCATTATGGCTTTCCTGAAATTTACATTTCCAGATTCTTTTCCATAATTTAATCATAGCCAGTTTCCACCCGTCAATACTGCATTCCCCAATCAAGTCTACAACTATTAACCAGGGAGGGCGAACACTACCACATGTTTGCTTCAAGCCACATAACGCCGGCCAACTGCATCTTTTTGAACTGCTTGCTCACGTAACGTTGGGAGGGGAGGCAGCTCTATCCGCTCCTCCTGCTTACGTGAGCTTACAGACACACATGACTGGCTAGAGCTCCGATTGATGGGAGAACGCTAGAGTGCCTACTCCCAAGAGAGCTCGGCCAATCAGCTCCTTCTAGGCTTCCCTGGGATTCAAACTCGTGATCTCCAAACTATAGGGCGAGCACTTTCCTGCTGCAGCACACACAATTTTATTTTTCTAGCCAATAAGAAACGGAACTTTCTGTGCACAGGAGCTATGCCAATTGTTTTCTTGTTTGCAGTGACACCATACCAGGCAGGGAATTTGAACGGCATGTTCAACCACATTTATGGAAAAATGAAGGACATAATTTGTCTTTGTATACACCCACACAGACACGCAGGATACACATGTGAATGTCCAAAAAGTCTTAATAAGTTAATTTTGCATAATAAGTTCCCTTTAAAGCTACAATACTGTGTAAAAGTACTTTCTTGTATTTTAATGTAGTTTTGAGGAATAGTTCCCCATCCTTCATGAAGGACTTTTTTTTTTTTTTTTGCTTTTCATTTTTGGCATGTTTTGGATCTTATTTTCAGTCCAGTCTGTACCTGAGAAGTTTCAGAGGAATGTTTTCCCTCTGTTGTGTCACACAATGAATCATTCAAGCATAAAAACATCTAACTGAAGGCATGACGCAGTGAGAAACAGGTGCAGATGATGACAGATGATTAGTATACTGGTGATGCTGAAAGTGGTTGGAACAACCAATTTTTAAAGTGTAGCAGTAAAACATCTGTTCTCGTTTCTACATCATTTAATTTAATGTATAGAAGAAATGAGCAGGGCTCAAGACTTCTGCAGCTTGTAGGTTTATTTTTGTTACTGGATTTACAGAAGCGTTTTCAGTTTTGAACAAGAGACAATCCTGAAAACGGTCTGTTTGCTTTGTGGTGTTAGCTAAAGAAGCAGATAAATTTAAATGCAAATAAATTTCCAAGGCAATGGGCGACTTGCAAAGTTTTTCGCAACTTTTGTGAAGATAGGAAAATACCACCCTGAAGGTATAAATAATAAAGCTGGAAAGTACAATGCCCTTTTATTCCAGTCTTGGCATGGCATCTCATTCCTTCCATGGATCTAAACACAGCCTTCCAATTGGAGACACAAAGTCTTGATTCCTCACCTAAGACAAATGGAGCGTTTCTTCTTTTCTGTGTGACGAGGGAGCTCATCGATGTACTAAAGCTGATGCACAGTAATTTGTTTCCTTGCAGGAATTTAAGGAGGGCCGACGTGCGAGTCACACAGCTCCTCAAGTGCTGTTCAACCACCGAGAGCCTCCTCTGGAGCTGAAGGACACGGACGCCGCGGTGGGAGACAACATCGGCTACATCACTTTCGGTAATTCATCGTTGTGATTAACAATCCAGAAACAGGAGAAGTAGTGAATTAGTGCTTCACCTACACATTACTTATATAGACTTGATGTTGCATTAAAAAAAGAAAAAAAAATCAGCTTCACTGTTCATCAACTTCTTTTTGAATATCTCTGGAACTATCCTAGAAAGAAAGACACTTTTATTCAGCATTTTATTCCCCTTAACTGCTGTTTATGTGATGATGAAGATGGTAGAAAGTTCTGTCTAACTCATCGCTCCATTATAAAATGTCCTTTATAATGAAATGTCTTTATTTAGAAATGTCTTTTTGTAGCCCCTGACGAAATACGTATCCGTGACCAAGCTCCAAGCCGTATCATTTCTTTATTGTTCGTCCTGTCGGATGTGTTGCAAAACCACAACACTTGACTTTTCGCGCAGGCTACATGTACAGTGTACACAGTAAGAGCACTGCAGGTAATTTGATGAGATTCACCACAGTTGAATTGTTTTGAATGACTTCAATCACAGATTCTTGTCCCTGGTCCCTAGAGTAGTCCTTACCCTGTACTGTTTAATGTTGAACACTATGTCACTCTGCTCCAATACGCACACTTCAAATCAGTCTCCTTAAACTTAACAACCAAGCAACAAATTCATTCCTCTGAAGAAGATGTGGCATTTGTTTCATACATAAAGCAAGCAGTGTGATTGAAACACCGAGATAAGCGCATTAGTGTAACAGGGATATATAGAGAGAGAAATAAAGGGAAGATTTACTCTCGTAACCATCGTTTGTTATTCTGCAAAATGAAAAGTACTGGATTGACTCGAACGCCCCTCGTGCATCTTCCAGACAACTGAAATGCAGACGCAAATGGGAAGAGCACTGCTGCAACGAAAAAGTGGCTGTTTCTTTTTTTTCACATCTTTAAGGTTAATATTGAAGTTGAAAAAAGGTGGAAAAGTGTTTAAAAGCAATGTTTAATATTTGTTCTTGCTGTAACACCCATCCTTGGAATTTAAAGATCTGATTGAAGTGTAGAAAGGTTGGCCGTGTTACTGGTGACAGATGCTTTATGTCTGTGTGTCTTCTGTGTGTCGTCAAACATCCATTTCCCTTCTAAAGTGTCCCGATGCTTTTATCCGAGCGTAGCCTCACACCTCACGAGGCCCACAGCTCGTCTTTTAGGCCATGACTCAATGTTGATTTTAGCAGGCTCGGCCAGGAAGCGTTCACCGTTTATTGACACCGTAAATATCGTCTAAGGTTCCGCCACCTTGTAGAAATACGCTGCATGTCACACAGAGCTTCTCCACACCCACATGCACGTGATCGGCATGCACATAAGATGAATATTGATAGTACAACTACAGAGACCTACTGTGTGAAGAGTATTGAATGTCATCGAGAAGTGAGAAATAAAACACAAAGAGGGCGTGCGGTTTTAGGAAAATAAAGATGGATGGCGTGGTGCGATGTGGACAGATACAAAGCACCATGAAGATGTTTAGTTTGCTAAAACGACACATTCTGAAGTTTTTATTCCACTGCAGTCATATTAGTATTCAATAACAAGACATTATGATGAATTATTCCTTTATAGGTGAATTTTATCTGTGAAACAAGTTGACTCCTGCTATTATTAATGATGTAACCATCATTCCACATGGAATGATCCACAAGCTACATAGAAAGATAGATTGATAGATCGATCAATCGATTAATGAATAAATTTTAAAAAATGTTATCGAGAAAGCACAATAACTTAATTACCCGAGTCCATTGACTGCCTCTCATAAATGTTGAAACATTTCCAGGCGGAAAAATTATTACAAGGAAAGGTTCAAGTCAAAGCAGTACTTGTGATGAAATTTCTCACGAACGAAGCCGTAAAACCGATCGACATTTACAGAACACTTCAAGAACAGTAAAGTGATGAGACTCTTGCCTGCAGTGAAACATTTGAATTATGCAAACGTTTTAAAGAAAGGCCGTACGTCCGTGAACCCTAATGATCCCGGTCGAGGTGGCTCGGAGCACAGTGCAACCGTTCCCGTCAGCATTGATCGAGTGGGACACCCGGTCCTTGAAAATCATTGTGTGTACATTGTGTGAATTACCCAAGTTATCCAATCATCGGAGCACCACTGGACACTGGCTGGGAGTTGTTTCTGAATGACAAAAGAATGAAGATGGAGCTTTATTTTATAATTAATCTACTAATACAATCACTGAATACAAAATATACAAAAATGAAAAGAGGATGCATCCAGTAAAGGTTATCTCATGATCCTGTCCGACCCCAGGTGTCATCTGGAACAGTCAGGGTAGGAAGGTTGTCGTTGGTGTGTAATAAAAGTGGGGCAAATATTGCAACTATTGCGTCAGATGTGTTAATTTGTGCATGAAAATACTTTCCCGAAGTTTGTTTCAGGTTGGTTTTATGTTGCATTCCAGTCATTTGAATTTGGTGCAAAAATTTAGATGAACATGATTTTATTTATTTGCAGTATTTCTACATAGACCCTGTTAGAAAATGAGTTTTGCAGGTTATCAAATTGAAGTTGCATGTTTTTACACATCAATAGCTTTGTGTCATCTGGTTTATAAAGCTAAATTTGTATTTAGAAGTATAAAATAATATTAATAATCTTATTATGAACACAGTTTTTTTTTTTAAAGAAAATTTTCCTCTATTCTTGTTTCACGAATCACTATAGTGCATTATGACCTGTTTATACCTTTTTATCCCCTGCAGTCCTGTTCCCTCGTCATACCAACGCCAACGCCAGAGACAACACCATCAATCTCATCCACACCTTCCGTGATTACCTGCATTACCACATCAAGTGCTCCAAGGTAAGTCCTCCTGTTCAGAATGCTCCCTAATTTTTTTTTTCCATATCCAGTTCTTCGGTAACCAGAGTGGGATAAAATATAATGTTTATGTTCTAAATAAACGTGGTGTGTTTCAGTCCATCATGCTATGATATGATGTGATATGGTGTGATGTGATGTGATGTCATGATGTGCTCTGCATGTTTTATCCAGGCTTACATCCACACTCGCATGAGAGCCAAGACCTCTGACTTCCTGAAGGTTCTGAACCGCGCTCGTCCCGATGCCGAAAAGAAAGAGATGAAGACGATCTCGTGAGTATCTGAGCGAACGCGAATATGTGTGGCTGTGCAGGAGTCGATGTGCTCGCCCCGTAGTCAGCCCGTGTCGCTATGCTCAAACTAACCACAAGAACTGATATAGTTTAGGAGGCTCACAATATACAGTGTTCGTGAAGGAACAAGGAACCCCCCTGTGCATTGAAAGCAGTTATATGTTGTGATTTGGCTGTTTGGGAACGACTTCCCCCGTCATCTCTCACTGCCATATTTATCCATAAAACCCTCTCAGAAAGTATGTCTGCTTATTTAAAGAAAACTATTTGGAGTATTTTACAGTAGACCGAAAAAAGTTCCTCAGTGTTCATCTCAGTGTTGGTTAGTGTTTTAGGGGGAAATTACTGCAGTTTTTCCCCAGAGGTTAAAGGATCCTTCAGGATTCATTTAAAGTCCAATTAGTCAGTTTCTTCTTCTTCAAAAAAAGAAAGCATAAATTATTACATATTGGTGGAGATTAAAGGTCTCAAAATTACCAGCAAAAAAAGTGAATTGTAGATCACAAAAAACATATTGGATATCAGGTCCTGTGATTATGTTAAATCTATGTGATTAATTAAAGTAATTAAGGAATTTATTTATGAAGCGCAATTATTCAATTCAATTCAGTTTTATTTGTTTGCAGGCTTAAAAAATTGACGTTGCCGCAAAGTAGCTTTACAGAAATAAAAGTTCTTAATAGAAATTTAAAAATATTCCCTAATGAGCAAACCACTCCGACTGTGGCAAAGGAAAAACTCCCTGAAACACCATGAAAAAGAAACATGTCGAGAGGAAACAGACTCAGAGGGAACCCATAGTCATCTGGGTGATGTTAGGTCGTCCGACCATTAATAAAGACCCCTTCTGTTAACCGTATGCTATGAGGTTGAAATTGTAACTTTATCACAGGAAATGTGTGTCTTGTCATCATGACCAATGTGTTGAGGGGTTTGAAATGTTCACTGATGAAGATTACGATATAAAACAAAAGCCATTGTAGTGAAACCGTTAGTATCATTCCAATCTACGTTTTTATAATAGTTATTAATTGGAGCCGTTCTCGCTTATTACTTACCAGAATTTGACCCATGTGCTGTGCGTTGTTAGATCGCTCATAGAAGCGAGCAAAGAGCATAAAAATAGGAACAGTTTGTTTTCATGAAACACTCAGGGTCTGCCTTGTTTTCTTCCTTGTTTTTTTTTTTTTTTTTTTTAAACTCACAAAGACACGATGTTTGATGTAACGAAACAAAAATATTGTATACAGTAATCCATGTATCAATCTATAAGCTGAAGTAATACAAGTACTGCATTATATTTTCAGTACATGCTCAGTGGCAGAGCTAAAACCACGGGTATTGAGGTTGTGACAGCAAAGGCTCTGACTTCCTGTAAACTACAGCCAAAATCAACAGACATGCATTCTTTGGCGTACACGTTTTCTCTTTCACTTTTTCGCTTTATCTGTGTTTTAGGCTATGGTTTTTCCACTCATCTTAAGGTTTTTAAGCAGCCTAGGAGGAAGTAGTTTATTTTTAATCTGCTGATTTGAATTTTCTGGTCAAACAATCCAGAGCCGCAGGAAGTTCCCACATTCGAACAATTCCTCTGTGTTAAAATTTAAACTGTACAGTTTTTTTTTAACCCACAGATTGGTCTGAATTATACTTGGCAATATATTAAATTAAGAAATTTCCCCACTGTGTGACGAATAAAGGTATATCTTGTCTAATATATTCTTATATATACTACAATATATACTTAATATATAAAATATACTTGTGGTGGTAGTCAGCAGAATGGAGCCGGCTTTACCTGCCAAGTACAAAAAAGGTCTTCTACAATACCAGTCAAAGGTTTGGACACACCTTCTTATTCCGTGGTATTATTTCTTTCTACACTGTAAAATAGTGCTGAAGGCGTCCAAAATATGCAATAATCTCATTTAAACAGTTGATATTGAGATGCATCTGCTACTCATGATCTGTAAAGCTTCATAACGGCTCTAATCTGAGGTGCTGGTTGTTAATTGGTGATTTCTGAGGCTGGTGACTATAAATGAACTTCTCCTCTGCAGCAGAGCTAAGTTCTGGTCTCGCTTTCCTGGGAAGCTCTTCATGAGAGACAGTTTCATCATGGAGCTTGATGGTTTTTTTCTAAAGCACTTGACACAATAGTGTTCTAGCAGGAACTGTTTCAGAACAGCTGACCTTCATGTCTTAAAATAACAACTGACTGTTGCTGTGGTTGTTGTTACTTAATTACGCAATTCCATATGTGTTATTTGATAGTTTTTAAGAAAAAAAAATCACTAATACATCAAATTAGGATGTGTCCAAACTTTTGACTGGTTCTGCATTTTTATTTCTTTTATTTTTCTATTAATTTCACACTTCAGAGATCCAACCCTACTAACCTTCCTCTACATCCACCATCCGTTTTGTTAACACCAGCCCCATGAACAATCGGTTGACCAGCATATACACTTACTGTCCACTTCTCTGGACGTTTGTGTAGTTTTCCAATCAGCCAGTCATGTAGCAGTGGATCATTTGCTTTGAATCATGCAGATAAGGAGGTCAGGAGCTTCAGTGCATTCTGAGATGCTTTTCTCCTCAGCATGGTTGTTCAAGCTCTATGGTTCAAGTCAGTGGAGAAAGTATGAGAAACAATGAGGTAATAAGAAATCAATGAATTAGGTTTCCTATATCACCCAAATGAGGAAGGGTTCCCTGTTGAGTCTGGTTCTCCTTAAGGTTTCTTCCTCTTGCCATCTCGGAGAGGTTTTCCCTGCCACCCTCGCCCTCGGCTTGCTCATCAGGGACAAACTTTTTTTTTTTTTGTTTAAAGCTGCTTTATAACAATATTGTTGTAAAAAGTGCTATGTAAATAATTATAAATTGAATTGAATTGAAAAACTATGAAGGGTATTTCCTTTATACCATATGGATAATATTTTCCTCTTCTATAATTATAGCCATGCTCCTGATCAGACATCTATTAGGCCCATGTTTTGAAAGTGGTTACATTTCAGCATGGCAAATCTTTTGCATTTTTTATTTTTTAACAAATAGTTTTAGTAGATGCCTACTAATTATTATACTGTTAAAAGTCATACGGATTGTTTAGCTAATTCTGATTTTCCTTCTCCAGGGGAAAGACATTTTCTCGCTAAGGTGGCTCAGTGAACAAACGCTTATGGGACCAGTCAGCGTTACCCGAGTGCAAAGTGGACTACACCACACGGATTCGGACGGCGCCCGTAGACTCCTAGACGCTTGCAAATTCTTCAAGGAACAAAACAAATTTCCTTCGAATCCTCGACAAAAAGTCGCAAACATTTTTATACAGCCCTTGGTAAATTGGACATTTGGTACTTTTTTTTTTTTTTTGTCTGCGCCTTCCCGCTGTTATCTGCCACATCTCATATGAGAAATGCATATGCAGTATTGCTCCATGTGTGTACTATTGTCTTTGATCCTGTACCAGATTATCTGTCTGCTTTCGAGCTAATAAATAAACCAGTCTTAGAGAAAAGAAGTGTCGATGTGCCTCAATTAAAACTTTCTACATATTCAAAAAATAATCACCACATGTATGCATGGCTTTAAAAAGAATACACACCACCAAAAGTGTCAACTTTATAAAAGGTGCTTTGCACATGTGCATTAATTGGCATTATTTATATAGTTCATATACGTTTATTTTACAAAAAAGTAGGAGATGGAGTTCCTATCCAGAAGATCCCAGTCAGTAAAAGGGCCAATGTTAGTGTGTTTCTGCTCAGCTTTTATTTTGTTTTTATTAGAAAATTGTCTTAAATCATCTTTTATTCCAATAATGAACTTGTCTCATCAATTACAAATCTATTTAACACCCAGAAGTCCCACAATACACACCACGTTTTAGGCATCAGGGGTCACACTTTTAACATTTTTTTATTGTTAAACATGGAGACAACAGGCAGACATGCACACTTCAGAGTGAGAGAAAAGCATAGAAAGCACGAGATTAAGGCAGTAATTTAAAACTTTGACTGTTGACTCAACTCAGGATGTTGGGCAACACTGCAGTGGAAACATCACTCTTCCACATTCTCTAAAGCCTCCGCCTCTGGGTTCTCAGGTTCCTCTCCTTTCTGTTTCTTCTCGTCTTGGTCTGCATTAATGTTCTCCACAGAAGGTATCGACTCCACCTCCTGCTTGGGCTGTGTGTCCTCCTGAAGGATCACTGCCTCCTCCACCTGAGTGTCCTCCGCGGGACTCCCTGTCTTCTCCACCTGAGCCTCCAGCACAGGATTCGCCACATCCTCCACCTCCGTGTTCTCCTGAGGGCTCACTGCCTCGTCTATCTTCTCCACCCGAGTGTCCTCCTGAAGGCTCACTGCTTCCTCCACGTGAGCAGCAACCACAGGGCTCAGTGCCTCCTCCACCTTCTCCACGTCTGTGTTCTCTTCAAGGCTCTCTGCTTCCTCCACCTGAGCAGCCACCACGGGACTCACTGACGACTCCACCTTCTCCACGTCCGCGTCCTCCTGAGGGCTCGCTGCCTCTTCCACCTTCTCGCCCTGAGTGTGATGAAGTCTCCCTGCCTCCACCTTCTTCACCTCGTCCTCCTCCACAAGGTTCAGTGTCATTTTCTTTTCCACCAGAAGGTCTTCTCCAGGTCTCACGGTTTCCTCCTCGATTTCACCTAGGATGACCGGGTCTTCTTCCTTTCCATTTCTGGCTTTGTTTTGATCGTATTGCTGGTTCATGGCAGTGTTGGCAGCGTTCAGCTCTAAGTCTTTCTGTGTGATTTGTTCTTCTTCCATGATCTCGTTATCGGGCTTCGGCTCAGGAATCAGGCAACTGGGTCCTAAAGGAGATTGAGTGGTACAGTGATCATTAAAAGGTTTTGATTTTTGAATTTTTGGTTTTGTCTAATCTAAAAAAAATAATAAAAAAAAGGGCGGGGGGGGGGGTAAGATGACTTAAAAAGTTAGCATTTTTGTCTGAAATTCTGAAAAGTATTTTGCCAATTTACATATTTAAAAAAAAAAACAGTAAGAGTTAATCTATTGGCCATAACCCTCAATTAAGTAAATAACCTCTGCTGTTAAAGGTTTAAAACTATATAAATTAAAATTCATAGTAGAAATTACTAGCAAAAAAATATTAGTAGCAGAGCTATGATTATCATTCCAATTTTTATTATTGAACATCAACGCATCAACGATTTGTCAGTGTTAATTTCCTTTTCCATCTAAAGCATAAGCTATAACCTAACCTAAAGCACAATCAATGCTTTCTAGGTAAGAGGTGCATACTCTCTCTCCCCATGTATATTACAGTATGATACCAGCCAATCGTAGGCATACATATGTAATGTGTTCATGTATGCATAAGAGGGTGGATAGCACTCTCCTCGAAGTGTGTTACTCTGCATAGTGATGGTGTTAAGATGGCGTTAAGACTGACGGTTACCGTGAGGAAGCACTGAGAATGTTCACAGGAACGACTGCCGTGAGCTTCTAGACATCTCGGCTTGGATCGTTACGGTTCACTGACTGACACGTTTGCACTATTCACACGTTTTACTGCTGAGAAGAGTCTCATCACCGTACTGTGCTAGAAGTCTTTTGTAAATGCTAATCGGTTTTGTGTCATCACAAGTCCCAGTTCGATCTAAACCACCCCTGCGTAGATAAGGAAGGTGGGATAGTATGTTTCCCGACATGAATGTCTAAAGGCTCAAATCCATGTGACCTCTCGGCTTTGTGTTTACGTCTATCTCTCACTTTGTTTGTTAGATTGGTAACATAAACGGACCTGTTCTGAAAGCGTCACCTTTATCGACGCCGCTATTGTGTTACGATCTCTCATGCTTTATGCTTCAGGGGAGAAACACACTCGCATCATCAGCAAGTGACAGGATTAAATACGTTGATGTGTAGGTTTAGACAGCAGAAGAAAGCCGTAATCATGGATTTTTTTGTACTGTAGGTGGGTAAACCACTGGAGTTTAATTAGGCGTTCATTGTAGACGAGTGACAGGCAGAGGGCCAGGATGTCAGAAGAGATTTAAGAAGAATATACGAGTAATCAGAATGACACAGCACTTACCAGCACTCAGAGCTTGCTCTAATGAAAACTCCACACTGCGAGAGAGAAGGAGAGATAAAAATTAGTTTGTTGCACAATAATCTGCACACAAGATTATATTGATTATGGACATTTTGATCTACTAATACTGTGGGTTGTTCCGGAGACAGGGCAAGGACGGTCTGTATGAAGGGAACAGGTTTGTCCGTGTTCATGAACTCTCAGTTCAACTCTCTGCTTCTCTCCAATATTTCCCTACAAGTTATGGTTCTACTATAATTTTTTTATCAACAGGTATCCGTTCGAGGGCGGCATGGTGGTGTAGTGGTTAGCACTGTTGCCTTGCACCTCCAGGATCCGGGTTCGATTCAGGGTCCAGGTTTGATTTCTGTCTCCGTGTGCATGGAGTTTGCATGTTCTCCCTGTGCTTGGTGGGTTTCCTCCGGCTACTCCTTGGGTTTCCTCCCAAAGACATGTAGGTTAGGTTAATTGGCGTTCCCAAATTGGCCGTAGTGTGTGAATGAGTGTGAGAGTGTGTGTATGTGCCCTGCGATGGACTGGTATCCTGTCCAGGGTGTACTCCACTTCGTGCCCTAAGCATCCTGGGATAGGCTCCAGGCCCCTGCGACCCTGAATACAGGATAATGCGTTTTGGACGATGAGTGAGTGAGGTATCACTTGTCATTGTAGGGGAAAAGCCATTATCTTAAGTACAGTGGAACCTTGGATTGCGTGTAACGTGGCTTACGAGTTTACAAACACTTATCTGTCGGGATTTTAAAAACTTTTTAAAGGTAAAGTGCAGGTTAATTTGTTTTATTTTTACTTTTTATATTGTATTAAATATTTTTATTTAAGTATTTATTCTTTTTGGGCTGAGGAATGAATAAATTAAGTTTTCATTATTTCTTATGGGAAAATTCGATTTGGTTTACATAAGTGTTTTGGAATACGAGCCCACTTCCGGAAGAATTATGCTCGTAATCTAAGGTTCCACTGTAAACGTAATTAGTTAACAGTCAAAATTATAGAAAGAAATATAGTATTTTTTTTTTGTTTATCAAGAACAAAATCTAAGCAGCAACAACATCCAGCCTTGATGCACTGAAGTTAATCAAAAATGGCTTAATGTTACGTTAACATGATTTCCTGAGTCATACGTATAAATAAAATGAACCGGTTTGCCTTTAAAAGTAACATGCTACATGCTAGATCATTAGCCGCAACATCCAGACTAATATTAAATAGCAGGACTATGCTGAATGCACTGCTAGAAGCATTTTAACGTATCCCCCCTTCTTCATGTTTATAATCTGTGTGACTCATAATTGTTGTGAAAGCAGTAAGAAACCTGAGAAGTTCTCCAACTTTAGTTACCTTTCAAGGAAAAAGGGTGAGACTTGCACCTTTATACCTGATAGCTGAGGTCATTTCTGGGCTGGAGAAATGTAAACCCGAGGCTTGAAATGAAGAACCCAAAAAACCTGATCACATGACTATAATATCAATCTCAGTTTTTCTGAAGTATCTTTGAAATTTTTACGATCAGTACAGAAACACTTTCAACCAATAAAACCATTAAAATATTGCTTAGTGCTCTCAAGTGGCACAACGGAAATACGTCATCTGGAGATTGTGAGTTGGAGCCTTGTTTCATGCTACAGACCTCAGTAGCTGGGAGTTTATGGAGTAGATGGGTTATGCCCTCAGCAGGAGAGGCGTGGCATAAAGGCACTATTGCATCATCATAACCACACTAGCCAATCATGGGCATCTGTAAGCTCACGCATGCAGAAGAGAAAACTTAGTGTTTTCCACTGAGTCTTTTACGCTGCCCGCTAATGGTGTGTAAACAGCAGTTTGAAAAGTGACGTCAGTTGGTATAGGGGCGGTATGGTGGTGTAGTGGTTAGCACTGTTGCCCTGCACTGTCTGGGTTCGATTCCCGTCTCTGTGTGCATGGAGTTTGCATGTTCTCCCCGTGCTTGGTGAGTTTCCTCCGGGTACTCCGGTTTCCTCCCACAGTCCAAAGACATGTAGGTTAGATTAACTGGTGTTCTCAAATTGGCCGTAGATGTGTATGTACCCTGAGATGCCCACACCCCGCCTTGTGCCCTAAGTCTCCTGGGATAGGCTCCAGGCCCCCAGTGACCCTGAATACAGGATTAAGCGGTATAGATGATGAGTGAGTGAGTGAGTGAGTGGTTGGTACAGTAGCTGTCGCTTTGATATAAGACTGGCTTAATTGGATATGACTATAGTAAGAAGGAAAAAAGAATGCACAGAACAAATCTTTAATCTTACAAGAAAATACCTAGAGGCCGGAAAAGAAAGCAGTATATTCTGTAAAAGATCACTTTTTTTAGACAAAAAAGAAAGAAAGCTTCTGGGTTTTTATGCATGAAAAAAGAGGCAGGTGTCAAGAGACACAAGTCCTCAGAAAGACTGTGACTGGTCCTGCAGGAGGTTTAGTAAAATTAAGCAGCTAATTTCCTTATAAAACTGCACAAATTATACCCAAGACTATATTTTAAGCAAACGGTTGTCACACCATTTACTGACTTTGTTTCATTAATTTCTGTTTACTGTTTTTATAGTAACTTTTTGAATCTAGAAACTTTTAAAGCCAGCTTGGCCCTACAGCACTTATTTGCATGTGCCTAAGGCTTTTGCACAGCTTAGCAAGTACAGTTAACGTTGTTGTTGGTCGCCACAGCGGACCATCCAATCCGCACACCACTTGGCACAGGTTTTACATCAGATGTAACCCTCCCATTTTATCTAGGCTTGCAACCGGCACTGCAACCAGTAGGTGGGGTTTGGGCATTGGGTTGGAATCGAACCCAATGCCCAACTGAGAAACCTACAACTGAGGGTCCAATGCCCTTATAATAATAATAATAATAATATTAATTTAATTAATGCTTAAAAACCTAGACAACCAGACATTTCCCTATTAAATGGTTGCTCTGACCTATTTTGGGCCCGAGGTGAAGTTTAATTTGTCACATTTGTACATTGCCATGGGCTGAAACTGGTGGTGACATGGAATGTCTGTTGTTATTTTTCTTACCTTACTTGGGAATAAAAGTGATTGAGATTTTTCCTTAACTACGCTTATTTTCCTTCATTTCATGTCCAGCCATTTTTACCCTGCTGTCAGACGATTTTGCGTGTTAATTCTCTCTAATGTGTGATGTTAAATAGCAATGAAGCATAGCACTATAACCATGACAACTTTTCGAGAATTACTGAAACGGTCATAGCTACAGTATATCTTACAGTATATTTACCTGTCATCATCTCCACCCAAACCATTGCCTCCAATATTAACATCATCCGGTTGGTTGATATTCTTGATATCGACGTCGTCTAGTTCTCCTATGCCTTTAAACCCACTGTGTCCGGGTAACCCAGGATCGGTGACGTCGTTCAGGGGCAGCCATGTGCCTTCCAGAAGACTGTGATAGGTGGCGATCTCTTCCTCCAGTTTACTCTTGATGTTAAGAAGAGCCTGATACTCCGCCCCCTGCCCCGTCACCTGGGCACGGACTTCGGCAAGCTCCGCCTCCAGCTGCTGGATAACCTTGTTGTGACCGTTAACTTTTTGGGAGTACTGACCCAATATGTCATTCAGTGTGTCTTCCAGAGAGTGGTTCTGTAAAGAGACGTGTCATCAGGTCATCCATCAGTGCCAATACAGGACATAACTGTTCCAGCATTAAACATTAAGCGTATAGCTCAAAGACTCTGATGATTGGTGTAGTGTCACTGTGATTGACAGGACGTAGTGGGTTTGGCCCTCCCAAACAAGTTTCCACACATAATAAATGATTATATAATGTGTTTTCAAATATTTTTTTCCCCTCATAATTTCTATTATACACTAAAAGAAAAACTACATGAAAAAGTGCGCCTCGTCCTTAAAAGAAATACTTTACTGTATATGCACATCATAACTATTCTTTAGGTAGGGAGATAAAACCAAAGATTTTAAATAGATTTTAGTTGAATTATTTCAGATTAATCTCGAATGAAACAACCGTCCATATTAATAGGAACACTTGTACACCTGCTCATTCATACAGTTATCTCATTAGCCGATCATGCGTCAGCCGTGCAGTGCAAAACAAAAAAATCATGTAGACACGGGTTAAGAGCTTCACGTAATCTTCTTATCAAACATCCGAATGGAGAAAAAAAGTGCGATCTCTGAGACTTTAACCGTAGCATGGCTGTTGGTACTAAATGGGCAGGTTTAAGTGTTTCAGAATCTCCTGATCTCTTCGCATTCACATTCAAGAGTCAAGAGTTTACGCCAAACTATGCGCACTGCATGTGGAGAGTCTGAAGGCTGGGCGAGATCAGAGAGAGAATGATCAGACCAAAATACAAGCACAGGAAGTCGATAGTAACTCAAAAAAGCCTGTGGCTAACATAACAGCATCTCAGAATTTGCAGCGCATCGCTAATGCTAAAAATACAGACGACCACATCGGGTTCCGCTCCCGTCAGCCTAGAATCTGAACGAGCATCTTAACTGCATGTGACTTGATTCCTGTATAGATCTTCACCTGTACAGATTCCTGTTCTTGCTTCAGTTGATTTTATTTCATTTTATTGTAATTATATCGACACTCTATTCAAAATTGGACAATGGCTGATGAGAGTGGTCAGAGGACAATGGACAGACTGGTGCAAGCTGACAGAACGGCAATGATAACTCAATTAGCCACTTTTCACAAATGCGCTGGGCAGAAACGCAATTCTGCAAGATGCAAAACCCTAAGGACAACAAGCTACTGTACACTTGGAGGAGACAGCATCGAGTTCCAGTTCCGTCACCCAACAGCAGGAATCTGAGCCTTCAGTAGAAACGGTGTCACTGGAACCGGAGAGTTAAGAATGGGAAATGTTCTGCTTCTGAATACAGACGCTTGAGGTCAGAAATTGACATCGACAGGATGACACCATGCACCAAACCCACCTTGTGTCAATAACTGAGCTTGCTTCTGGTGGTGTGATTGTATAGGGAATGTTTTCTTGGCACACATTGGATCCCTTTATACTGTACCTGCCCCTTTATAACTGCCATTTGTGGGAGAATTGCAGCATGAACGTGAAGCTGGCAAATCTGCAGCAATAATGTGATGCGCTCATGTCAACATCATTAGCCATCAGAACAGATGGTGCGGAAAGCAGACACACCTTGTGCATTTATGCAGATAATGTATTTGCACTTCTTTGGCCCGTCGCAGTACAAAGTTTTGGCACCCATGAAAAACGGGACAACTTGCTGAATTTTTTTTTTTTTCAATCAATCATTGACAGATTTTTTTTTTTTTTTTTTACATACCACCATGAATCATGTTTTCTTGCATTTAAGGGCCTGCAGTTAAACTGAACGAGGAAGTAAGATTTGAGCATTAGTGATACGGATCTTTTATGGGTGAATGCACAGTTACCAAAAACCGCTGAGTTGACATGCTGTAACCTTTTGTCTTTGTATATACTTTTTTCTTTAAAAACGTTTACCATTTTATAAAATACAGTAAGACTAAAAATCAATCATGTACAGTACATTCTTTTGATTTCATATGAAATCACTTTTAAAATCACTGTTTAATACCTAACTTCCATTTAAACATATTTTTTCATTTTTGTATGAGATTTAAGGTAAATTTAAGGTTAAAAAAAAAGTAGCAATGATCATCAATCCTAAGACTTATTTGAAGGAACCTAAAGAACAAAGTACAAAAACAAGGATCACATGAACCATCATTCACGGAAAAGCATTTTGATTAAATCTATTCTAATTAAAAAATACAATAAACAGTTCTTGATGTTGAAAGTCTCTCTCTCTCTCTCTCATGGTGGTTTTCGCCTCCCTGGTCATAAACCTGTCGTTCAGGTCACACAAGTCCTCTGTGTTTAATCACTAACATGATAATATGACCGCTAATAAAGAGCTGAATAAACAAATACAATTTTCCACTGGCAGGATCCGGCTGGATGCAAAGCAGTAATAAAAAAAATAATTACCTAAAAAAATATCCTTTAAAAAGAGAACAAGGGACGGACAGAACAAACAGAAAAAGAACTACTGTATGTTAAAACCACTTTCACCACTCTATCTTAAAACATGGTTTATATCTGATAGATGAAAGACACATATGTGATTCATCTGCTATAATGTGATCAAGAATTGTGTCAACATTCCGTTTTGATCAAAAGATCAAGTTTAAGCTTTGAAGTGTTTGAAGTGTCTTCTCAGAATGATTGTGCACACGCCACGCCTCATTCACTGGCCTGACTACACAGAAATGATACATCCTTCATGCCATGCAGTGTGTGTTCATGTCTGTGTGTGATTGTCATACCATGCTATGCATGGCCTGGACTTCGATCTCCAGCCCTTGCTTCTGTCTCCGCAGGTCGTTCAGCTCGCTCTGTCCCTGCTGGAGAGCATCAGTGTTCCTGCTCACCTCTGTCGAAATGGTTTCAAACTGCCAGGAATACAGAAGCAGTGAAAAACTCAAAGCTGGAGAAAAAGAACACGGGTCTCACAATGGACTGAACCTGGATGGTTTTGTATACTCGACATAGGGGATATGTAGGAAATAAAAGGCTTTGTCCATGTTTTAACTGGAATTGTTTTCAACAGCATGGACCACAGTGCAATATACAGTCATCCCCTTTAAAAAAAAAAAAAACAAGCACAGTTGCAAAAGCAACCCATAATGAAGGTGTATTCAAGCCAAATGAATCAGTCATTAATTTTTACATTTGAAATTAAAATCAATCATTTTTTTACATTGATTGATGCAAAGAAGCATGACAAACAAAACTATAATTTTAACATTGAACGATACCGACTTGATTTACCTCACCGTAATAATAATCCTTATTCCCAAATTAGTGAGGTGGAATTACAGAAGCTTCATATGAATCTCAGCTTAACTTTGGAATGCATTTTTGCAGGAACGGCGGTTGTGAAATTTGACCTTGATTACTTACATTGTGCTGTGTGACATACCTCGTCGTGCAGCGCAGGAAGACCTGCAACGTCTTAAGACCTTTTCTGTTTTTCTTATATGCACCTTAATGCATATTATGGTTTAAGACTGACTTGAAAAGAAAAAACGGAACTATCCCTTTAAAAAACAAGCTATTGTGTTGCAGAGAAACTGGAAAGTCTTCTGCCCTGGAATAGAAATCTTAGCAGCCATTATAAAGCCTTGAAAGTAAAAAAAAAAAAAAAAAACGACATGATTACAGTATGTGGTGCGTTCACTATTCACGTCCGTACTATAAATGAGCTGCTACTAGAAACAATGTATTAGAAAAGAGCATATTCATATAAACCTGTTTTTTTTCTGAATGATCAGATTGTGGAATTAAATTATAATAATATACCAAAGTTCCTTGTTTATAAACATGGTGTAGACACAACCTGCTATTTTATATGAATTACAGATTCTTTGAGATGTTCTCTCTGCCTGACTGCTCTTGATGCAGGGTCAGACTTGTGTACTGTATATTTTGATTTATATCATTTACTGCAGCAAGAATGACTATAAATAGAAAGAAGGTCATTTACTGTGTTCATACAATCATTGCAAAAAGATCAGGGCCCGTATTCACAAAGCTTCTTAAGCCTAAAAGTTGGTCCTAGTGACGGAATTCTAAGAAAATTCCTAAAATTATGACATTTTCTAAGAAATTTTCCTTAATTTAAGATACCTATTTTAGATTTTAGATCTTTCTTAATTTTAGATTTACTTATTTAAGATTCCTAAATCTTAGTAAAGATAAAAATGATTCACGAAACATCTTAGCCCTAAAAACAGCTCCTAAGGTAAAAATTTTAAGTGTAGAGAAGAGGACTTTTAAGAGGCTTGAGAGTTTCTATAGTAGAGGAAAAAATCCTCTGTCCAATCTGGTTTTCTTGTTGTTTTACTTCTTTATCTCACAGATTGTTGGCTACATTCCACCCAAAAGTGCAACTTAAACACATCCTGCAATCATGTAAACTGTTAAATCTGAGCTATTTTGCTCCCATCAACCTAAAATTGAGTACAAGTAATAAAATCAGTATGGTAAATAAATGTAAGAACATAAATACAGTAACTACTGTGTGGAAATTGGTTGCTTCAAAAGTACCCACATTTTCAACATTAGGCTGTTTTAATTAACTTTAAGATATTGAGCCTATAACAGAATCTTAGTGCATTATGATTTCACTCTGTGTTCTATTATCATGTATTCTATTTTCACAAAAAGTGCATTTCAAGACCTTTACAGAGGTCAGAGGTTATTTTTCCATCAACCAATCACAGTCCTTGCATTGCTGCATCATCCCTTGCAACGGGGTCGACCACACCTCATCACTAAGATAAAAGTTGTTGTACTTGCCTTACTCAGAGTTGCTCTGAGAAGTTTCCTAAATCACTTTTAATCTAGGACTCCCAGCTAAGATAGGAACTTTCTGAGAGAATTCTAAGAAGCTTTGTGAATACAGGCCTAGGTTTATGCATTTTAAAAGTAACTTGATATAAAACGTTCTCTGACCTTGCCTTGGTACCAGGCCTCAGCCTCTTCACGGCTCTTCTGCGCCGCTTTTTCATACTGATTGCGTATTTTGTCGATGGTCTCGCTGAGGTCGTCGCCTTTTGCTGCCTCCATCTGCACATCCACGCTGGAGTCTCTGATCTGGCCCTTCACTTTGGCAACATCCTAAAGAAGAATAGAAATAGATTGGATTGATCTACTGTATGCATAAACATCATAAGAAGCCACATGAGTCATTAGAACAAACACTGACGAGTGTGGACATGAGACAACATGCGTATCTGCTTATTTAGTAAAATCTGATAAGCACCTGACTTACTGTTGTAACAATATACAGTACCTTTAAACAAAGTTACTGAAGAAAAGCCAAATGTTTAAGGGTTTCAACTGAGAGTAAACAGACAGTATCTCATTTTAATTCCGAGTCAAGTTAATTAATAATTTTTTTACAAATGTCAAGCCATGTCCTTATACAGGACAAAGACATGTATAAATATAGATTGTTCATGTTAGAGAAGGTTAAAAAAAGGGTTGATGAATGTCTACAACAGCCAATGTGATAATATAAAGATATTACCAGCAGCCTTCCTGAGAAGTTACCTTCTGAGACAAATCTTCAACCCTTTATTGGTTAAAGACATGGTGGCTTAGTGGTCAGCACTGTCACCTCAAACCTCCAGTCTGTGCATGTGGAATTTACATGCTTTTACGTTTACAGGTCAAAGACATGTGTTGTAGGCTGACTAATGTATCCAAATTGCCTAGAGTGTATGGAGGGGTGTGTCTGAGTGTGCTTGTTCCCTGGGGATTGGCACCCCGCCTTTTGATTGGAGTTTGCTTAGGTATTCTCCAACTTTGCTTTGAATCTACCAAAGGATAAGTGGGATCGCTGGATTTTGTATTTTCACTTTTTTACTAAGTCAACATGGTTAAATTCAGGGAACAAAATCAGTTCCTTGATTATCAATTACAGTGGAACCTCGGATTGCGAGTAACTCAGTTTACGAGTGTTCCGCAAGACGAGCAAAGACTTTTAATTAATTTTGACTTGAAAAACGAGCATGTCTTGGTTTACGAGTGCCAAGTTTTTTGACACTGACACACACACACACACACACCGACACACACACACTCTCTCGCTTTTACACCACCCCCTCCCCGACTTCACACAGACACACACACTCTGCTCTACACAGAAACTCTGCTCTGTCGCGAATCTTTTCAAAGGTAAGGTTCTGGTTCATTTGTTTTGTTTTTTGTTTTATTTTACAGCAGTGATTCCGTTAGTGTGCGCTCACGCGAGTGTCATTAGAGAAATTTCTTTTTTTCCCATTAAAACAGTGTTTCCGTTGTGTGTGTGTTTGTTGTGAAACTTAAAAAGCGAGGTGGGGGGAGGGAGGAGGAGTTTTACTGTGTAAAGGCGAGGGAAAGGGCTAATTCCACACACACACACACACACACACACACACATATACACACACAAATACACGGCGACTGCGCACACAAACGGAAACACTTATCTGTTAGGATTTATTTTAACTTTTTTTAAAGGTAAAGTGCAGGTTAATTTGTTTTATTTTTACTTTATATATTGTATGAAATATTTTTCTGTATTTATTTTTTTGGGCTGTGGAATGAATTATTTGAGTTTTCAGTATTTCTTATGGGAAGATTTGATTTGGTTTACGAGTGTTTTGGATTACGAGCCCGCTTCCCGAACGAGTTATGCTCATAATCCAAGGTTCCACTGTATATACCTGGTAACAGGATCATGGGCACCCAAGGATCATTTATGCCCATGGGGACCAAAGGCCAGTCCATCTAGTCCCAAGGAAAAGCCAATGTAGCATAAACTATGGAAAAAGGTTAATGGCTATGATGGCTACGATAGAAAGGGATTGAGTTGCTGATTATGAGTCTTAGCAGACAGAGACTTCAAGGTTGTTGACCTGGTCCCCAAATTCCCCAGTCAAACAGTTCTGATCCACGGAGGCCTCACCCCACATCCCATTTCCAGACCCCACAGCACATGTTCAGAGGACATATGGAGTCCCGAGGGGCCGAAGCTGCCCCAGTGGCACAAGACGAACCCACACAATACTAGGCTTAATGTTTTGCGTTTTAATGTTGTGATTGAGAAAAGTGATGAAAATGTGACACCACAGTACCATTATCAGGAACAGGAGGACTGTCCAAAAGGACAAGAGGAAAACTTCTCAACGAAGCTGTTAAGAGACCTAGAGCAACGCTGAAGGAGCTGCAGGACTATGGGACAAATACTGGTCAAGCACTTCCTGTATGTGACAATCTGTTGGTCTGTGCGGAGGTGGGTGGGTGGGTGTCTAAATTGAAGCTCTTTCTCACAAAAATATACCCAAGTCTCCCTAAATTTAGCCAAACCATGTGGCAATATGTGTTACGGTCTGATGAGACCAGGGCATTTAGTGAATCAAGTTATTGTCTTGTCTCTACCTACTGGGCCTTTAATGAGTATCATTATGCAAAGTGGTTTATTTACGTATGCTACAGATTATACGTATGGTTCCAACTCATGGCATATTTTTATAAAGGTTATAAATGATTGGTATAAGTGAATGGTTGTAGTAAGTGAATGGCCTGTAGAGAGGTGTGATATAACTGGTACCTCTTCATGAGTCTTTTTCAGGTATATCAGCTCCTCGGTCAGAGACTCCACCTCGCTCTCCAGCTGCATGCGGCTCATGTGTGTGTCGTCGATCATCTTCCGGAGGCTCGCGATGTCCTGGTCGACTGTCTTGTGGATAGTGATCTCTGCCTCAAGCCTGTGGATGCCATGAACACACATATAAACACCTACACATACTGTACATGCACACACACGCCCATGAACACATCCACGTTCATGCTTCACTTCTTCAGTAATCCATGTGCACACAGCGCTGTGTTTGCACAACATCGTAGGCAGGTAGATAATTACGTGCTCTTCCAGACGTAGACCAAGTGCTGGCTTTGCTTAAATCGCTCTGTCTGCTCAAGTACACAATTTACCATCCACTTTTAGTACAGCAGGGATTAATTTGTGCCTGAACGAGCAAGCTTTGTGCAGGTACCACAGTGGACGAGCGCACAAACAGATATTACGCTCAGACGTGACTCAGACGTGTAGCTGAGACATAGTATTTGGGATATATATGATATATTTTTTCTTTTAATCACTGATTAAACTTTACCTCACTAAAATAAACAGTCTCTAGCAGAGGCAACAAAGGAACATGTAGTTTTGTGATGTACTCTAATGCCATGATATACCTTTATGCTTTATTATTATTATAACTGTGTCATATTTCTCACACCTATTAAGAACGTTTCCCTCTCCACTATCACATTTTTTTTTTTGTTTAGAAGATTGCTTATCTAGATTCCAAAATTTTATAAGTACAATTTCTCTCTCGACAACAAACGTGCTTTATTAATAATCTAAAGTGTAAAAGTTTGAGTCTTACTTGACTTTATAGTCATCAGCAGCCAGTCTGGTGTTATCGATCTGTAGCATGAGGCGAGAGTTATCCATCATCATTTCTTTAACCTGGAGAGAGAAAGAAAAATATGCACAATTTCGCTATATCACAACACTACAAGCCTATGACCTCTACAGTGTTTCACTTAGAACTCGACTCGACCCGAAATTTAAACTCATGACAAATCTTATTACAGGTATATATCAAGACTTCCAATTAACGGTTGAAAAAAGAGTAAACAGCTGCTATAACATAAGCGATCACAGGATGGAATCATGTCAAGAATGTTCACTATACAAGGGGTGTTCAAGCCAAACCGGGATTTGGGTGGAAGTTTCTTGTGATAGGAAGGCGTAAAACGGATGGACATTTACAGTAGACTTCAAGCACGGTACGATGATAAGACTCTTGCTCGGCTGGGAGATTGTCACGTCCCCCGTATAGTCCTGACCTCGCTTTGGGCTGTTTCCACATGTTTGGGCCTTTAAAGGAATTCCTGGCAGGCCAGGCAATTGGATGATGGCTCCAAGGGTATACACCATGCTACACGAGCACTAGTGAAATGCTGGGATAAGTGCATTAGTGTAGCAGAGGATTATATAGAGAAATAAATGGAGATTTTACTATCATGTTATTCTGCACTGAGAAGAATGAAACCCTTTTGGTCATGCTGTTACTGTATAGGGAAATCAATTTTAGGGTAAAATTGTCACCCTGTCTTTGATTTTTTATTGTTGTTTGTTTTTTTTTTTTTGGCCCCACTGACCACAATAGGTGAGTTCAAAGTATGTTTGCCACGTGATGTACTTTGAGGTAAAATGTATAATTTCTTCAGTTGGTTTTTAGCTCCTGTTAGGCTAATGACACTGAATTCATAACTTTAGCGTATTTAATTAGACGCAGTCCGTTAACTCTGACTTTTTGTCACTTGCTAGGAAGCAAACAATTTGCCTGGGTGTGCGCCTTTTACAGTATATAATTATCTCATTAAGTCAATGCGGATCGGTATTCTGCCCCGCCCTAGGCTGCCATCTCCGATAAAATCATTATGCCTGTTGTAAACTGTGTCTGCTGTGAACTGTCTGTGTTCATAGGATCTGGATTTTCATGTGTAGAAGCTTTTAATTAATCAGTGCAGGAAAAACTCTGGGTTCGAGACGTATAATCATGAGCCCTTGGGCAGGGGTGGTTTAGACCGTGGACTAGTGATTAGAAGGTTTCTGGTTCAAACCCCACCATCACCAAGATGTCACTGCTAGGCTCTTGAGCAGGGCAATTAACCCTCAACTGCTCAGATGTATGATGAGGTAACAATGTAAATTGCTCTAGATAAGGCTGTCTGCCAAATTCCATAATGTACATGTAAACTTATTTATAAAGTGATACTTGGTTAATTACCATCTCATCTAAAACGTGCTGAGAGTGACAGATTATTCACCGAGGATGCTTACTTTCTCTTTCTGGCTCGGTATTACGCAGTGTAAAATGTGAATGAGCCATAAAGTATGCTATGTATTTCAGGCTGATCTGCATACTGTTGTCAAGGTACAGTCCTGCTATATACTGTGTATCGCAGTCAATACAGTTCTGTAAAAGAGATGTAAATCTCAGTGATGCTCTCAAGGCTTTTTGTATATCCTTATTAGCAATTTCAAGAGGAATAATGTAACATCTCATGCGATATATTAAATCTCATGCTAGGGCATGCAATGAAAGTTCAATGGATTTCCAACCTTAGACTGTACTTGACTAAAATCTTACATACATAACATGACATTACATATAAAAATATGAAAATATACAGTATCTGTTTTTTTTTGTATTTAGAGATTATATGTTAAGACTTAAAAGTCTAATTTAATAAATAAATAAATAAGAGTAACGTTAACATCAGTATGCTTCTTTCAGAATAGTATTCAGTGAGACTCGTTCTCGTATTTAAACCATTATGGAAAACACCGTCCCATGTCTCCTTTACTCATTTGCATGAGGTTTTTGTTTAGGTGTGGCTGGACACTCCAGTACGTCTCCCTTGCTTTATTATTTCCAATATAAAAAAAAGTCTTGGTATTTGAAGGAAAACTTTGTTAAGAGGTTTCGATGTGTATAAAACTACAGTATTATTGAGTCGTTCTGCTGAACTCTATGGTTAAAGTCTTACTGAAACACTCTGAACCAAGCATCTAGTGAGATGCAAATCCAGCTAGTCTGAAGCCAGGAATGAATGACTACATTGTTTACATATGTTCACACTGACATATTTGTAGCAGTTTGATGCTGTCCAATATGATTCAACACTATCAGTGTTCATGTTAAGGAAACCATTTGTGTTTTGATGAGATCTGACTTTACTTTCGTTTTCGGCTAGATTCTTGTGGTCACGTGACCTTGTGATGTATAACCGTTACGATCGTTGATCTGTTTACTAACAAATATGTTTATCCAACATGACAAATGCCTAAGGGAGCACAATGAGGGGGTTGTTTTATGGGCATGGGAACGTTCACATAATATTACAAAACCTTGCAGTTATCATACAGTAAAGCCCTTTAATTAAACCCTCAACAACTGATCTTAAAGCAGAGACTAACTCCAAATTTGTAACTACTACAAATTACTGAGTAACTACAGAGGTACTAATAGACCTGGAATGCAGTTACAAGGCTTAGACTCCTTAGGTCCTGAATATTTATAGAGTTAAAAGACTGTGACAATCAGGCCTACGCTCAGTGGGATACGTTCATGTAATGTAAAACATTTTACATTCTCCATAAATATGCAAATAAATTACATCAATTCTAATCAGCCAAAAACAGTTTGTTGTTTTAAGGTGTGAATTGTTTGAGCTTATTTAAAAAGGAAAGTAAACAGCACCTTCTCCATGAATCCTGCCCCGAGGCTAAACCTGCAATATGCACCCCGCACACAGTGAGCTTTTTAATTGTCGAATATTGAACTGCAGTTTTCTTCATGTAACGTGAATCATTTTAACTTAATCTAGACATACAACATGTGCACAGGTTAAAAATACATATTAATAGGGCTGAGGCTGTGACTTCCACAAGACGGAACTATTTTAAAGTTTTTAGTAACTTTTATTAGTAGAGTGCAGGAGTTTAACCTCACTGTATAGGCCAGTATTCATCTATGCATTGAGATATCCTGATTAAAAGCATTATTTCATTTTGCCTAAAATCAGAAAACTGTGAAAAATGGATTATGTTATGCGTGATTTGAAACATTTTGGAAAATTGCTATCATCACTGTTCACTCCCACAAAATAAAAAGGTACTAAAGGTGCTGTTCCTTGTTGATAGGGTGTGGCCCTCCAGCCTTTAGTGGTATATTTATTATGATGTGACTCTGCAGTTAAGTAAATTAAAATGATTCATGTTGCATAAATGGACCATAATTATATTTTTACATAAAACGTACACTACAGTACATGCATCATTTTAGGTATAATAAATATATAATGGTATGAAAGGCGGATGGTTATACTGTATATAAATCAGAATTTTTAGAGGTTTTTAGAGTTATGTACTGTATGGTACGACATGAAGTGAATGTTTCTAGGTAAAAGAGACACATTAAAGGTGCAATAGGTGAAGGGACCGCCCTAGTGACACGGATACTTTAGTACCTTGTTTTTTTTTAATGGCGTAAAATTTTATTGGACTTTTTTTTTGTATTTGAAGTTTGATTACAGGTATAACAAATATTGCATCTACAAATTTATTATAGGAAACATACATAGACATTTTTACATAAAATATATTATAGAAAATATACATAAAATGTTTTGGAGATGATTATTATGTTGATGGGAGTCAAATAGACGTTTTCTTTTCCTTCTACATTCCCCCCCCCCCCCGTAAATATGGATATATTGTACTTTTATAGGGCATATAAATCCTTATTAGTATTTAGAGTTATGGTACGACATTCATAAACGTTTCTAGATAGAAGAGACATATTAAAGCTGCAGTAGGTGAAGGGGACGTCCCAGTGACAGGGATTTTTTTTTTTTTTTAAAGAGTGCCAAAATTGATTTAACTTTTTTTTTTGTATTTGACGCTTGATTACAGGTATAATAAATGTTACTGTGAAGTTTTCTAGGAAATTCTAGAAAATATTATTATGTAATATTGTATATAATATTTTGTGCAGCCACCATAAAAAAAAAAGTTTTGGAAATTATTTTGTTAATGAGAGTCAAATAATAGAAGAAACATTTCTACACTTGTGTGTGTGCGTGTGTGTGTGTGATAGGGTAAGATCAGGATGTGTCCCCCCTCACCTGGTCCCTCAGGTCGGACAGAGTCTTCTCATATCCGCTCCAGTCCCTCTGTCCGGCTGCGCGTCTCTGCGCTGACGCCTCTTTAATCTGCGCCTCCAGCTTGCTGTTCGCTTCCTCCAGCAGTCTCACCTGCCGCAGGTAATCCGCCAGACGCTCGTTCAGCCCGCGCATGGTCTGCTTTTCCTCTCCGGGATGCATCGCGCCTCCAGTACCGAAGCGGACCGGACTGCACGAGCGACCCAAACGCGCCTCCCGGCCTAAAGACGAGGATCTCGGTGCGCGCGACATGCTCATGGATGCTGCTAATGAAGGGAATGACCAGAAAATTTCTGCGGAGTGTGTGTGTGTGTGTGTGTGTGGAGCTCTGGAGAACGCGCTTATACGCAAGGGCTGGACGAGGTGTGTGTTACCTGTGCAGGAGTATTTATATGACACACACACACACACTCCCACCTGTGTGATGCGTTGCTGTGCCTGACTGTCCTGCACGGGGCGGTGGTTGATCTTACTCAAAGTGCATGGCATCATGGGTAAAGACATCAGTAGCCTCCTGGAACTTTATTTTCTTGCACAAAAACATAATAAGAAACATTTCTTCTGAAGTTGTAAACCTTTTCAAGCAAAACCTTGATTTTCTTCGATTATATTGGTTATTGCATTATTCTGATGATGTTACTGGACTGTACTTACTGTACTGTTAAGCTTAAAGGTGCAGTGATTTATCCGACCACTAGAGGGAGATGTCAAATCACTCATGTACTATATATGGACCAAACCTGCAATGACATTGTATTCAAATACATATACAGTACGTCTTCGATATGAAGTCAGCTATAATAGCTTCCACTCTTCTTGGAAGGCCGTTCACACGATTTTGGAGTCTGTAGAGCATTTATGAGGACAGGCGCTGAGGTTGGATTCATTTCAAAGGTGTTCGATGGGGTTGAAGTCACAGGACTCTGTGCGGGACAGTCAAGTTCTTTCTCACCGAATGCATCAAACCGTCTTTATAGTCCTTGCTTTGTGCACTGGGGTACAGTCATGTTGACATAGAAAAGTTGTCACTTTTCCAAATGTCTTGGTATGCTGAAGCATTAAGATTGCCCTTCACTGGGGATAAGGGGCCTGATTGGAACACCTGAATTCAATCATTAACAAGTTTGGCCAAATACTTTTGTCTATACACAGAATATAATAAACAAACATTCAGTGGCGCACTAGGCAGCGTGATCATTATGTCATAATGTTCCTCTCCAACTGCAACAGTAGACAGCATCGTCTGTGATGAAAAATTAGTATGTCAGGCCGAGCTCATGGCTACTGAAACCCCAGATCGGACTGGAGCATCTACAGCGACAGGCCGAAGTAAAGGCTGCCGAAACATTGGAGCAGCCTGAGGAACAACAGCCAGTTGACCAGACACTCCATTCCCAGGTAAAAGCAGCAGGTATATGTCAGGATCTGCACGGACCCGCAGGTACCCTCTCTTTAACACTGATTTGAGTTTAGTGTCAACCTTTAAAACATATCCTATATATTCTTCTTCTTTCATCATCAATTCATTCGTTCCTATTCAGCCTGCATGGAACACCAGTCCAAATATGGACATCCATCCACACATATTCACATGAAGGAGACAATCTACTTACAGTACAGGTATATTTTGGGGGGGTCAGAGGTAACTGATAAACCTGGAGAAAACCCATAAGAACCCAGGAAAATATGAGAAACATTCCGGAGGATCAGGATCGAACCAGAGACTGTGGAACTGTGGCATTGTAATGATGCTTTTCAATTAACAGTCCTTAAATGTCCATAGTGTTCTCATTTATAATAACAAGCACACTTTACTGCCTTCTTCTGGTGAATAGACAATCTGCATCTGATTCGGTCAGACAAATGACTGACACGTCTTCATTGTATAAATTTTTTTCTGATATTTTAATCTTCCTTCCTTCCTTTCTTTACTGCAGTGCCAACAGGCTGAACAGGTCAGTCGGGGGAGGGGGGGATGGGGGGGTTATAATATAATATATTTTATATGCAGCCACAGACAATGTGGTTTAGATCAGATTATGTAGAAACAAAGAAAAAAACAACTGATAGGCAATTGGAAAATGAAAAATGTTTTCATTGAGAAAATAAGGGATATAATGTCATTTTTGTAGTTCCTGTAACATACTGCTTTGCTTAGAAACCATCGGCCTCACTATGAATGGCTATGATCATATCAACTGTATACGTATCACAATCCCTCAGACCAATGTGGATGTGTCAAGAAAATCCCATGTCCTATTTTGTTTATACTGCATATAATATTATTATCTTCATAAAGCACTGTGGATTGTCCAACCAGTGTATGGCTCCATAAACATTTCATTATATCATAACCAAATATAGTAATCTAATCTACTAGATTAATAATCTGATCTATCTGTTGCTGCAAAAAACTTCTATTTGTTCACAGTCGGTTTCGGTATTATGATAGCTTGTAACTAGTAGTTTGCAACTAGTATGTACATGGACAGTGGCCAAGATGGGAATACAGTAATTTAAAAATACATATCAGCTGAAAAGGTTTGTAGATTCATTTTCTAGTGAAAGGCAATTATGATGCTCTTCCAACTCCCAAAAAATGAGATCGGTAGTTTGGTAAAGACGCAACTTTTACACTCTATAGAAAAAGAGCAAACATCAAAAACATCATCTTAACCTGCAATGTACAGTAAGTCTCACTCAGGGGACGCACACATGGAGACCAGCACAGCCAGGTCCTGACATGCTTGGCACTCACTGTTGAGACACAAAGGCTGAATAGCAATGCTACAGTATATCTCTTGTGTACCATCAGCCCGAAGGTCAAACACTCAAAAACACTTGCTGGCCTCAAGCATAATCAGTCCTGCTTGGGAGTGGAGAAGAGTGGTTGACCTAGACATTGGACTACAGTTCCTTCCAGAAATAATGACTAGAACCCTAAGACCAGTCTTACTGGTACACAATGGCTGTGTAAAATCTGTAATCATCTTTGAACTGGGATGCCAGACTGCAAGGAGCTCTCTGGAAATGTAGTGTGCTTAAATCAAAGTGAAACTTCTAAGAACGGATTGGGTCTACCTGATGATCTACTGTATGTGAAGCATCTGCTACTCATAAAACCTTTTGTCATGTCAGTAAATTCTCAAGTTGAATCTTGCTTACTAAATGGAATGGGTTCCACGGGTCACACAGACTAGACCTCTGGTCAGGTAGATACCCATTAAAAACTCGACAATACTCCATATGAGGTCTTGTAATAATTAGTCTGGTGGCACGGTGGCTTAGTGGTTAGCCCCGTCGCCTTGCACCTCCAGGGTTCAATTCCCACCTTGGATCTGTGTGCATGGAGTTTGCGTGTTCTCCCCATGCTTGGTGGGTTTCCTTTTAACGCCTCTGGTGTACTCCACAGCCCAAAGATATGTATGGCACTCGATTGGCACCCTATCCAGGGTGTACCCTGCCACGTGCCCTAAGACTCACGGGATAGACTCCAGGCCACCGCGACCCTGAATACAGGATGAAGCAGTATAGATGATGAGTGAGTAAGTGAACTAGTCTTGAAAACAAAAGCGTTCCTAATTTATGCCCCTCCCGGGGTACAATTAGTAGCCCTCACTCATTCACTCAGTCGTTGATCACCCCGTGGGTCGAACATGCATTAATGGTGCCAGTGGTGCTTGCTATAGCATTAGTCAATGGGAAGGGCTGTAAGGTTCTTGGGCAAGTAATGTTTAGGCTGAATTCGCATGATGTACTTGAGTACCTGCATGGATAAATGGATTGAGCCTAAATCAAATCCTCTCTGCCTGAACTGTAGTCAGCTAGCTACAGTACTGTATGTAACAAATTAGGACTTAAGCTGGTGTTAGTTTTATTTATGAACATATTTGTTTCATATTATATGTACTGTACGTTTAAGAGTTTCTACTTTAAACTGCAAGAATACTTTAACCAAACATTGTTCATATAGTTTTCCGGGACATAATTACAAGCATGCACTTTTGTATTTTGTGTGTTTTAATGTGGGTTCACATTTTGACTGTTTTCTTAATTGTGAAGTTATTCCTATTCCTATTCTAATGCTACTTTGTGTTCTGTGTATAGACTTTGTTTACGTATTCCTTAATTTATGACTGCAGATCTGCCTGTGTTCTTACTCGTCCTGTCTGTTCAGGGAACAATACCTGGAAAATCCTTCGCGCTTGCATCCTACTACCTCTGGCGGTCATAAATCACAGTGTTTTACATATCATGGGCTATATTTGAGTCTGGTGATGTAATAAATGTTAACGCACTTTAATAAAACTGAATTATTTTGTTGTTTAGATAATATCTCTGTTTTTTACTCAATAATATCTCTTTCTTTCTGTCTGTCTTTCTTTTTTTCAGATTCTGTACCTGTTATGTACTGATAAATTATACAGCCACAGGAACAGGGAAAATCCGACATGATGTACTGTATAGGAGGAGGCTGATTTGTCCTCTAGCAGAGCCAGAGCAGGAAATGAGAGCTGTATGATGGGCATCTGTTTGTCCTTAACTGCCCTATGGATAAACAACAGACATCTCAAGTGGAGCAAAAATAAAGCTAAAGGAAATGGAAAATTCTTATTAATCTCAATTTGACCTTTAATTTACAGGTTGTTCTTTCTTGACAAGGATGATAAAGAAATAGAAAGTACAGACAATGTTTTCAAGATGCATTGGATAATAGTACAGTATTGTGCTGGACCAATACATGCATAACAATATTACATACAGTATAAAAAAACATGAACCTGTGGCCCTTATTAGTAATTAAATATAAAATGAATACAAATATCAAATAAACAGTCAAGATCAAAGGGATAATTCAGACTGTTCATAGTATGACACTTTAGCCTTTAGCTACATGGCTAAAGGCTAAAAATGGAAGCCCATAGATGCAAATTTAAACTCCACTAACAATTCTGGTTGTCTATATTTAGTGTTACGGGAACAATGTATACATTTTACATATATTCATATACGTGATTATTTACTTAAATTAGACCACATCTTGGTTGTTTATGTTGCTTAATGCCCTAAGATTAAAAACATTTTAGAGCCTTGTCAAATTTCTGCTTAAACCATAAAACATTAATCCATTGAATCAAGAGTGTGTTTTCAGAACAAAGTGGTTTTGGAGTGAAATGCGCTTTGAGTTTGTGTCCCATATCACCTGAGTTGTCTGTGTTCTAACTAATGCTGTTAGCATCAGGAGCTGTTCTCTAATGGAAATCTATATAAATAAACTGTCCCTGTCTCACTGTATAAACATAGACACACTCACTCAAGCACAAAGTAACATACGCACTTCCAAGCTGAAATCACCACACCACAAGTTTCCCAGCTCAGTTTACCAAAAGCCCCTTAGAGAACTCTTCTCATTCATTTTTCCCAACACGACCAAGTACAGCTTGGTTTGTCAGCTCTCAGAGTGAAAATGGAAAGCTCTGACGTTATCCGTTTAACATCACCAAATACTAGCATTTACATTTTTTTTTAAAACACCGCCAAAACTAATTTACATTCTCCTAATTTCATCAACATTCTCCATCAACCACCGCCAAACACCAAGATTCATAAATAAAGACCACAAACACTAATAATGCCACTGTAGATTATTCTCCATAAAACATCAGCAAACTTTATGAATTTTTCATGAAATACTACCACACCAATAATCTTCAATCAAGTCCACAAAACAAAAACTGTCCATCAAACACCACAAAACACATATGTTATCCACCAAACACCAACATTCTCTAATAATTCTATTTAAGAATGTCAGTTGCTTCACAAACATTAACATAATCCATCATTGTATACCATCAAAACACCATCACACCACCATTTTCCTCTCATGCACCAATTTAATTGTAATTAAATGCAATTAAATGCCAACATTCTCCATTAAACACTGGCAATTACAAACACTGGCATTTACTAACATTCTGCATCAAATATTGACCTTTATATACTGAACACTAACCTTTGTCATCACACTCCAGTAACCATCAAACACGAAAATTATCCACCAAATGTCACGCTCCGGGGTTGTGCGAGGCATAAACGCAGAGGATCCAGATGGTTCAGGGAAACGATATCTTTTATTAATAAACATCTAAACACGAAAACAGGGAAATAAATGAAACAAACATACTTTAATAAGGAAACGTAACTAAAACACGAATAAAACAAACAAGAGACATCCACCTTTTCTTAAACTCAATTGTAACAAATGCAAGACAAAAACTATAACTCAAACACAACTTATATAATGAAACTAATTATCAACTCGGATCAGGTGCGCGCCCACGTGACCTGACCGAGTTGTCAACCGGGAAATGAAGTCTAAATAAAAAGGACTACACACAAAAAACATAGGGCGCTTTGGCGCCCTCTAGAGGTTATCCCTGACA